>PRKT01000169.1:666991-698356 GCA_003671525.1 Saccostrea glomerata | reverse complement strand
TACTATTTCCAGATCTCAGGATTAACAGGGAAAATTCATTGTAAGGGTAATGTTTAGCATAAATCGAGCGATAAGTTATTAACATGCAATAGGAACTTAGTTTATATTCGGCTAAAATAATGCCCCCTATATTAAACAACACAATCAGTCAACAAGAAAAGCCAATACTTTATTCAAACTTCAAATCTGATGTAATCTTGTAATTAAATTCAGAGATTAATTATCAAGTGTGTAATTTGACAGTTGCATAAATTTCATAAAATTCAATGGCAATCAAAGGAAGCTCACTTACTCCTTAGAGCGATGCTAATTAATTTTATTTGTGTAATGGGTCGTACAATAAATTCGACAATACACTCTGACACTAGGGTATTTGCTTTACCATCTTAGGGATGGGGATTTTGATTGAAGTACCTCTTGCTCATGCATTCTTCACTTCTAAGGCTTACGTATTAGGAATAAAAGAATTGATAATTTATCTGGGGTTTAGGTAAAATAGGGTTAGACTGTTAAATATAAGAAATGACAAATCATTGCTCAATGCATGTGAAAGAAGATAATCTTCTGTATGATATAAAACCATTTGCTTAAATAATAAAGTCTCTTCTTTTAGCTATGGTAAGTATTTAAAGTTTAGAGGTGTGCTGTGACCCAGAAAAATAGTAACTGAATGATCATGAATCATGTTATATCAATTATTCCTTCTCAACTACTGACAAGGTTAATTAAATAAGGTTTTGAAGAAAAGGGATATACTTCACAATTAACAAAATATACTGGTGAAAATATCCAGCCTTATACTTGTGTTTACTTAAAAGTTTGTCTGCCTTAATTAAGCTTTACTCATACCTGGATTTTGAGTTAAAAATCTGAGTAGTTTTACTAAAAATAATTCATATTCATTAAAGCTATTCTCGATGATTTTATTCTATTGGTTAGAGAATAAAATTTATGGAATATTTAAATCAGATGAGAATATGAAAACATCAGGGTTGAAAATATATTACTGAAATTAACTTTTGTCATTCAAATTCATAACACATAGATAGGGAGAGACAGGCCATTCACTCAATTTTAAGGAATAAAAGAGAATTTTATTGTTAGACAATTTTGTGTCCAACTCTTAAGTTGGAAATAATAATTTCTTTAAGAAATTATAAATTGGATAGGGATTTCAGTAGAAGACTGTATTATACACTAGTTACTAGAATGAGTTGTATATGAGGCTATTGATCATGACTTAGGGGTATAACAGATTTTGGAGTATCTATTCAGTAAGATTTATTATTTGCAAGGTTATCAAGTCAAGTGCACACAAATATAACATGTAGTATACCTATTTAAATCACTAAAGCATAAAATTTCTTTGTTCAGTAGTCAATTATTGATAAACAAGAGGGCAAATATGTAAAGGACTTAAATTTTTGGAATTGATTCATTACTACATTAGGTCCACCTGTTTGAATATACACATACATTACAAATATTTGGCCAATTAATGTGATGTATTTCACAATGGCAATTTTCTTTGGTCTTAATAAATTTAGTATAGTGATCAGATATCTAAACTTGATAAGCATGATATAAGCCTATGGATTTCATTCAAGATACATAAATCATAGAGTAAATTTAATTTTATGGCTTATCCTTTATTCAACAAAACACTGGAAACCACTAGTTATAAGATCCAAGGCTAAAAAACATTCTATGTCCAACCCATTGGAATTTCATAAACAGCTGCAGTCAGGGAACATTGTAGGAAATACAAAGCTATTCAATTGTTATTAATGGATTAGAAATCATGGTATTTGTCAAAATTTATCACTAATTATATTAGGTTCATGCCAGGTAAACACATCATTCATCCAGAAACCACAGCAAAATTTTATTTCTCAGCCATATAGGCTCTAATGTATGACAAAAGTAAAAATGATTCACAGTACTTTTTAGGTGACAATACTTATTCAGTGTATGATTTAAACCTTTACTAACAAGAAAGAGCTTCCTTCTGATCACACTTTCAATTTTGGTTAATTAAGCAAATTAAATAAATACTTTTAGGAAAGTAATATACAGTACTGTTTGTAATTTTGGAATAATGCACTGTCAGGCAAGGTCAACACAATAATTTCTAGTATTCTTGCAAGGCAGTTTTAGTTTTTGATGGGAGAAAGGGTTTTCGCTCTGTGTGTGAGCCATTTATTAGTAATACTCGTCCTGTTTCTATCCTAGTTAATAGGCATAGATCTGTAATTTTCATTGGAATGAACTTTAAAAGTTCCATATTCTTAGTACATTTAATGAAGTATCTGTTAACATCCAGTTTATGAGGTATAGGCTCACAGCTCATACAAATAAGTTTGGTGAAAAGCATTAATTAGAATAAAGTAAAGAACCGATGTCCAAAAAGAAAGTTCATTATCTGTTTTAATTATGAACATTAGAAAGATAGCATATGAAGTATTATTATCAAATATAATTTCAAGTTCCATAGTTTGGAGTAAAACGTTACTGCTTTAACACCTTGTGTTACATGTAATACATGCCTGGAGACTCAGAGTCAATTTTCAGATATAAAGCTAACCTTATATTACAATTAACAGGATTAATTTCCATAGATAACCTTACACTGTAAGTTAAATAGGTTTTCTAGAACTATTGTGTAAACCAGCCAGAATAAATTCATACATGCTGGGGTTGAATTGTGAAGGGTAGATCAGGATCAGCCATTTTTGTGATGGGGAAATTTTTTGTCTCCATAAAAATGCTTCTTAAAATTTTATTACATGTAATTCTTCACGTTTTAGTTTGATATAAACCTGATGCAAAAACATGTAGCATATTTCAGTCTATTTATTATACAGACTTAATCAGCTTGGGAAGTATGGGGGTCTAGAGTTATTTTCAGGGGGTCTATTTCAGTTTCCCAAGTAAATAGGTGAAATTTAGGGCGATTGGTCGTGGGTCCGTTGAATGCGGCTTCCCCATTTTGTGGGGTGACCGAAACCTGTGGATTCCAAAGGTTTCGGCCATGTGGCGTTTGCGCCGAGCCATTCAACTGATGCTATAATTCATTGTGCTGCTGCTGCTTAAAACAAACTCATTTACTGTGAAAATGTTTGCTGCTTTCAACAAATTCCTGAATTGGTCTGCTTTGCTTGATTGATACAAACTCAATTGCTGTGCAAAATGTGTACTGCTTCCAACAAATTTCATGGACAGTGCTTTGCTTGCTAAAATATCTTTAGTATCGTTCACGGTTTGATAACCCGGAACGACAACTACATACATGTAAACTTGTAAAGTTTATTTAAAATACATGTACATAAAATTTAATTGTAAGGTTAATTACCGTTTGCGGTATACCCGGAACGGCCATTATTATGCTTATTATAAGTACATGTACATGTAATATTTTGTTGATTGCTGTTGTTGATTGTTGTAATTATTTGGGGTCGCCCTGCTTGGCACCCCCTTGCTGCTTTAAAATATCCCAAGACCAACAATCGCCAATATATTAGAATAAACGTGAATAAAATCATATTTGTTTTATTTTCCTCTATATAAATAATTAAAAGATCTAGTGATTTAAAACTGTATTTGCACGTATTTTCTCAATCTGAGTAAACCAAAACATTTTGCAAAAAATTAACACAATATATGCATAAAAAAAGATAAAATGTTTTCATTACTTACATAACTGGCCAAATAGACTAAAAGATGTTAAAGAAAACTATCGATCTTTAAAATGCAAGTGTTGATTTCGAATTTTTAACTGTAGGCTATATAAATCAATTAATATCTCTTATCAAAGTAAAAAAAAAAGTAATAATTATTTTAGCATCAACAAAATTTGTTAGTTATTGGCAAATTCCTTGGAAATTAGTAATTAATTTGCTTCCTTTACATTGAAAATCAATTCATTCAAATTAGATTAATCTTTCCTATCCAAGAAGTCTTCCAGCTCTTTACATATGCGACATTCAAATGCAAGTACATATATAAAAACACACATTGTAAAAAAAATAATAAAGCTATTTACACGTCAACTACACTGTGCATATGTATTTCGAAATTTTGCATTATGGAAAATGATTTTTATTTTGTTATTAAAAACATCCATACTAAATAAAATTCAGAGGATTCAAAGATACCAATAGTATTGTCCGAAACCAACATTTTCCTAAATTTGCACTTTACCAGCAGTGTAGATTTAAATTTTAAATACAGTCCTTTGTTGCGTTGATTGATTATATAGGCCTAACAAATTTTCTGATGCAATCACTGGAAATAACAGTAAATATAATTCAGTTGAACATTTTACTAAATAAGCAGCAGAGTGGCGCAGTGGAAGCGTGCTGGGCCCATAACCGAGAGGTCCGTGGATCGAAACCACGCTCTGCTAAATCTTTTTCTTCTTACGATTTATTCAATATACATATTAAGGACCCTCTCGGCACTTCACCATAATATTGGGGTACCACTGTACGTGTAGTTAGACTGACCGACCATTTGATATGAATATAAAATATATTGTAAACTGCACGATAAGACAACAAAAATTAATACCAATCCAAGTTCTCTTAACATTAGGCCTATATTTATTCAAGATCTAGTGATTTAAAAGTTTATTTACACATATTTTTGCAATATGAGTAAACCAAAACATTTTCTAAAAATTTACACAATATATGTATAAAAAAAAGATTTAATGTTTTTATTATTTACATAACTGGTCAAATAGACTAAAAATGTTAAAGAAAACTATCGATCTTTAAAATGCAAGTGTTGATTTCGAATTTTTCACTGTGGGCAATATAAATCGATTAATATCTCTTATCAATGTAAAAAATTATAATTATGATTTTAGTCAACAAAATTTGTTAGCTATTGGCAAATTCCTTGGAAATTGTTTATAGTTTGCCTACTTTACATTGAAAAACAATTCATTCAAGTTACATTTCCTATACAAGAAGTCTTCCAGCTCTTTACATATGCGTCATTCAAATACAAATATATATAAAAACACACATTGTAAAAAAAAAATCAAAGCTATTTACACGTTAACTTCACTGTGCATATGTATTTCGAAATTTTGCATTATGGAAAGTGATTTTTATTTTGTTATTAAAAACATCCATACTAAATAGAATTCAGAGGATTCAAAGATACCAATAGTATTGTCCGAAACCAACATTTTTCTCAATTTGCACTTTATCAGCAGTGTAGATTTAAATTTTAAATACAGTCCTTTGTTGCGTTGATTGATTATATAGGCCTAACAAATTTTCTGATGCAATAACTGGAAATAACAGTAAATATAAGTCAATTGAACATTTTACTAAATAAGCAGCAGAGTGGCGCAGTGGAAGCGTGCTGGGCCCATAACCCAGAGGTCCGTGGATCGAAACCACGCTCTGCTAATTTATTTTCTTTCAGATTTATTCAATATATTAAGGATCCTCTCGGCACTTCACCATAATATTGGGGTACCACTGTGTAGTTAGGTTGACCAATCATTTGATATAGATATAAAATAAATTGTAAACTGCACGATAAGACAACAAAAATTAATACCAATCCAAGTTCTCTTATCATTAGGCCTATAATTATTCAAGATCTAGTGATTTAAAACTTTATTTACACATATTTTTGCAATATGAGTAAACCAAAACATTTTCTAAAAATTTACACAATATATGTATTCAAAAAAATGTTGTTTTTTTTTTTATTTCTTACATAACTGACCAAAATGGTCATAAACTGTTACAGAAATCTATCGTTCTTAAACATGCAAGTGTTGATTTCGAATTTTTCACTGTAGGCAATATAAATCGATTAATATCTCTTATCAATGTAAAAATAATCATAATAATTTTAGTCAACAAAATTTGTAAGTTATTGGCAAATTCCTTGGAAATTAGTTATTATTTGCTTCCTTTACATTGAAAATCAATTCATTGAAATTACACTTATTTTTCCTATCCAAGAAGTCTTCCAGCTCTTTACATATGCGACATTCAAATGCATGTGTATATATAAAAACACACATTGTAAAAAAAAATTCAAAGCTATTTACACGTTAACTACACTGTGCATATGTATTTCGAAATTTTGCATTATGGAAAATGATTTTTATTTTGTTATTAAAAACATCCATACCAAATAGAATTCAGAGGATTCAAAGATACCAAAAGTATTGTCCGAAACCAATATTTTTCTCAATTTGCACTTTACCAGCAGTGTAGGTTTAAATTTAAAATACAGTCCTTCCTCGCGTTGATTGATTATATAGGCGAAACAAATTTTCTGATGCAATCACTGGATATAACAGTAAACATAATTCAATTGAACATTTTACTAAATAAGCAGCAGAGTGGCGCAGTGGAAGCGTGCTGGGCCCATAACCCAGAGGTCCGTGGATCGAAACCACGCTCTGCTAAATCTTTTTCTTCTTAAGATTTATTCAATATATATATTAAGGACCCTCTCGGCACTTCACCATAATATTGGGGTACCACTGTGTAGTTAGTTTGACCAATCATTTGATATAAATATAAAATAAATTGTAAACTGCACGGTTAGACAAAAAAATTAATATCAATCCAAGTTCTCTTAACGTTGGGCCTATAATTAAAAGATCTACTGATTTGAAACTTCATTAACACGTTTTTTCGCCATCTGATTAAACCTAAACGATTTTTCTTAATCATATCTTAATTATCTTTGAAGATCTTCATGGATAAAAAAGATACGCTTTATATATTAAAACAAATTAGCTTAAAATTTCCCACATTAACACTATATATAATTTTTTTGAAAATCCATAAGATAACAAAATTTAATCTTTTGTGAAATCTGAAGATTAATTCAACAGACAATTATATGTATAGCTACAAGGGTATATTACTCATACAAATTTTTTGCCCTGTTCAGATACAAAAATGCCAAACGGTCATCTCATCTAAATAATTTATATGAAAAAGCTTGTTCTCGGCTAAATCTTTTAAGAATGTTGAAACATCTACTAGATAGAGATATGTAAAGTTAGTAACTGGCTACTAGTAGCTGGCTACGACAAGTGGTAAAGTTAGCTACTAGTAGCTGGCAACGAGAAGTAATTAAAGTTGGCTACTTGTAGCTGGCTACGACAAGTGGTAAAGTTAGCTACTAGTAGCTGGCTACGAGAAGTTAGTAAAGTTGGCTACTAGTAACTAGCCACCAGTAACTGACTTGAACATTCTATTACCTTTTGTATTAAATCATGTAAATTTGGGAGAAATGATCTGTCAGAAAAGTTTCCAATATATCGTTATTAATAAACTCAGCTACTAGTACCTTTTGTTTAAAATTATGCAATTTTGGGAGACAATTCTTGATACCGTATAAGTGGAAATTTTAGCGAGACGCAAATTTAGCGATTTGTCCTTAAAAATGGGTATTTTATTTTTAGCGATATTCAATTTTAGCGATCTTGGCACACTCGCTAATAATGCCAAAATTAAATCATCGCTAAAAATTCTACTTATACGGTATTCCGGAAGTAGCTGGATATTCAAACCGAAGATATCAACTGATATTGTTGATAAAAATAATCTCTGAGCTTTTCCACATGATCTGGCACTAAAGTTTCCAAGATATCTTTTTTAATAAACTCAGCTACTAGTACCTTTTGTTTAAAATTATGCAATTTTGGAAGACAAATCTTGATATTTCGGAAGTAGCTGGATATTCAAACCGAAGATATCCACTGATATTGTTGATAAAAACAATCTCTGAGCTTTTCCACATGATCTGGCACTAAAGTTACCAAGATATCGTTATTAATAAACTCAGCTACTAGTACCTTTTGTTTAAAATTATGCAATTTTGGGACACAAATCTTGATATTTTAGAAGTAGCTGGATATTCAAACCGCTGATATCCACTGATATTGTTGACAAAAACAATTTCTGAGCTTTTCCACATGATCTGGCACTAAAGTTACCAAGATATCGTTATTAATAAACTCAGCTACTAGTACCTTTTGTTTAAAATTATGCAATTTTGGGAGACAAATCTTGATATTCCGGAAGAAGCTGGATATTTAAACCGCAAATATCAACTGATATTGTTGACAAAAACAATTTCTGAGCTTTACCACATGATCTGGTCCTAAAGTTACCAAGATATCTTTTTAATAAACTCAGCTACTAGTACCTTTTGTTTAAAATTATGCAATTTTGGGAGACAAATCTTGATATTTTAGAAGTAGCTGGATATTTGAACCGCAAATATCAACTGATATTGTTGACAAAAACAATCTCTGAGCTTTTCCACATGATCTGGCACTAAAGTTACCAAGATATCTTTTTTAATAAACTCTGCTACTAGTACCTTTTGTTCAAAATTATGCAATTTTGGAAGACAAATCTTGATATTCCGGAAGAAGCTGGATATTTAAACCGCTGATATCCACTGATATTGTTGATAAAAACAATCTCTGAGCTTTTCCACAAGATCTGGCACTAAAGTTACCAAGATATCGTTATTAATAAACTCAGCTACTAGTACCTTTTGTTTAAAATTATGCAATTTTGGGAGACAATTCTTGATATTCCGGAAGTAGCTGGATATTCAAACCGAAGATATCAACTGATATTATTGATAAAAATAATCTCTCAGCTTTTCCACATGATCTGGCACTAAAGTTTCCAAGATATCTTTATTAATAAACTCAGCTACTAGTACCTTTTGTTTAAAATTATGCAATTTTGGAAGACAATTCTTGATATTCCGGAAGTAGCTGGATATTTAAACCGCTGATATCCACTGATATTGTTGATAGAAACAATCTTTGAGCTTTTCCACATGATCTGGCTTTAAAGTTACCAAGATATCGTTAGTAATAAACTCGGCTATTATTACCTTTTTTGAAAGTATGAAACCTTGGGATACAAATGTTGATATTCTTGAAGTAGCTGGCTATATACATCGCTTATATTAACTGGTATTGCTAATAAAAAAAATCTCTTACATTTTCCACATGATCTGAAACTGAAGTTACCAAGATATCTGAACTAATTATTCAACTTAGCTACTCGAACTTTTCGTGTATCTTAATGCAATTGGTTTATTTATTAAGCTGATAACTAGAAATAATTCTTATATAAATTTCTCGCCTAGCTTCTCCAAGGATCTTTCACTTGAATGACCTAGATTCTTGAAGTTATATAATAAGGTGTTACTTTTTTTGACATCATTTAACAAATTTGATTTTTGCAAGCATCTTTACTTTATTGCTGATCTGAATTGTCTCATAGTTTCTCCACTTCATTTTGCATCGAAGTCACCACGATATCTGTAGTTATATCTTTGCTACCAGTGCATGTTGTGAAAGATATTTGTGTTGATATCTTTCAAGTAGCTGGGTATTTTGAGAGCAGATATCTACTGACACGGCAAATCAGAAATTTTCATCTCATATCACACGATTTACGCGATTTACGTTTACGACTTACGTTTATCTGTTAATTGTTTGATTTTATTTTGAACAATTATTTTTATTTTTAGATCAACATTAATGAAAAATAACAATCAGTTAATAAGCAACAGTTGATTTTTTGTTCATTATGTTTATGTTAATTTTTACCCAAATTTCTCTCATAATTTAACACTGATTAAGTACTCAAAAACGACAGATTTTCTCAAAACCCAAGAAATTCCTATTGCATAGAGAATTCAAACATACTTAACTTTTTAATTAATTTTGAATTCAAAAATGATAAGCGTCCTAACCCTGGTTAATATGAAGATTTTTATGGTACCTTTACATCCAAAACGATATTTCTCTCAAAAGATACATTTTTGATGGGTTGCTATGGCAACATTGCATGTTTTACAAGAAGTCTTTTATTTTCAAACATAATTTATAATCTTGAATTTTTATATTTTATAAGTAGTTTATGTGTAAATGATTGCTTTTGGCCCTAATGCTGCATTGAAATTGAATGAAATTCCCCCTTTATTTGCCCTTTTCTTATGCTTTATTTTCATGGTTTTAATGACGACCCTGTTACTATAAATAGAACAAGCTATCAATTTTCTCACCTCATGAATTTTTATCAGTCTTGTGTACCTTATCAATATTTAATGGAATAATGACATTTACAAATACCTTAAAAATTGATATTTTACAATTCTGCCTGGTTTTCTCATAGAACCACAGTTAAAAACATACTCACCCGTTTTCCAATTTCCAAAGACTTTTGTTCCATTCTGAGATTTTTGACGCCATCATCGGTCAGTAATACAACATGGATTGCTATGTAAAGCCACCAAAAAAAGGTTGCTCAAATAAAATTGTGCATAAACAAGGCAGATACCATTAACCTCGAGGTTTTGAAAACACCTTTGTTGGCCCCCTTTCTGATGCAGTACGTCAAACAGATGTCAACTCGTGTTCGATTTGTTTATAAACTCAATAAAGTAGAAACAGAATGTCGAAGCTTTGCCAATTTTTGAAAGTGACAATTCTGTAAATGGTTGATTTACAAAAGTTTTATTTATTCCATTTTCTTTTTAATCTGACAATTGCTTATAGTGTTTTCGGTATATAACAACTATTAACTACGATTTCGTCACATTTATCTAAAACATGTATACGGTGATCAGCTATAAATTATCTTATACTGTTTGATATTCAGTCAAAATGCCCATTCAAAGACAGAGAAACAGAATAGAGAAAAAATTCTCATACAAACAAATCAATTTTTATGATAACAAATAAAAGTTAAAAATGATATGTCAAAATTGTCTTTTGGAATCATTTCTATTTTTATCAATGACAAATTACAATTAATCAATCAAATCTATGACTTGACATTGTCATTATAAGGGCACTTCCAGGGCAGATGCTGGTATTCCAGTTTCCATGTATATATCGCCACTGACAAATTAAATCCTCATTAATTTTGAGTCATTCAAAATAATAATTTGCGTCGCAATTATTTCGTTTGCCCAGCGAAATGTAGAAGAAATTGAAAAGTAGAAAAAAGTAGACGCTTAATGTGATGGATAATAATTTTATAGAAATTACTTATTTACTGTATCAGTAGATATCATCTCTCTAAATACCCAACCAATAAGGGTCGAGTGCAATTAAGTACCACTGTAAACCAACTTTTATTTGCGTGCGAGAAATATTCGTGAGTTTCACGACCGTCTCAAACTCGCGAATATTAATCGCCGCCGATCAATAATTTTGCTTAGTATTTGTGAGGGAATGTTTTCTCGGTCCTGAAAATTAATCGTCGCGGTTTGATTTCAATCGCGAATAACAGACGACGCGAATATTAGTTGGTTTACAGTATCTAAACCAAAGGCGGATCCAGCGCGCCGGGCGTACAAGTATGTCCCCGTTTGAATTTTTGGTATATAAAATCTATCTGTCCATTATATTAGATCAAGGGAAAAATCTCTTATTTGTAAAAATTTGTCAGTTTCCGGGGGGCTTCACCTCTGGACTTCAACGAGGGCCTTGCCCTAGACCCACTGGGGGTTTCGATGATCCCTGGATCCCCTGCTTTCTTCCTGGATCTGCCACTGATTTTAAACCTATACACAACTTATATTTTTACTGCATTTCCTCTGTTCATATATAAAGAGAAAAAAAATTACTTCCCATGGATCGCGGAATACATGGACATTCCAAAGTTCTCAGAAGTCTCCGAAAAATTCATTCTCTACCATCTGGTCATACATTCTGAGAGAGGAACGATTGACAACTCTGCATGGGAAAAACCCGAAAGTATGACGTCAAATGAAAAAAAAAATCCTTAGCCTAGGTCGCATACGATAGTTTTTATGGCATAGGAACTGCATAATATCGTTGTTTGTATTTTTTTCAAGTATAATGTTGCTATGTTTAAACCGCCGTGTTGCTATGCACCGCAAAGTATTATTTTCAACCCGAATTTCCTTCGTTTGTACACGTTGTCTATGGAACTCGCTATATGCGATCGAGCGGCGAATAGCGCCGCCTCGATGCACTCACGATAAGTATAGATATCAGCTATGTCAGAATCCAATTACTTCAATGATAATAAGCTGACCGTGAAATTGTTAGGACGAGCAAAGATACTTAGAACTATTGTTTTATTCTGATCGAGTTAGTCAAACCGCAGTGTGCGTCTACAATGTAGTCTAGAGACGTCACCTAAAGCTGTATGTAAGTTGCAAACCAAAAAGAAGCCTGAATATTGCTGAAAGTAAATAAAGGCAGTTTCGTTAAGGATACCCGATCCTCAGCCAGGAAGGATAACTCCAAAATTTAATGATTAATTTAAAATGTATCAAAATTAAACTTGAAAGTTTAATTTTTTTTCATACAACAATTTTCATTGTATTCATCTTTATAAGATTCAAGGTTTTTGAAAGTCTTAGAAAAGGTCTGATAAAAGTTGACATTTGCACCCTATGAAAGGATAAAAAGAAATAATACAGTTTTAGAGAAATGGTATTTCTTGAATGAAGCCTTAGATACCAATGCTTATAGGCATGATATGAAATAAGAAGTGAATTGTGAGGTCTTGCAATGATAGCAAATGCCTTTTACACTGTGTATTATACAATACATGACGGAAATAGAAGACTAAATATACAAAACAAGTATAATAATCGTGACAAATTTCATTTATACGCCTGTATACCTATCATTTTATAGCCAAACTATATTTGTTGATCAATTTGCAATTAGAAAATGCATTGCTGATAATTCAATTCGTGAAAACAAGAAATAAACGCAAAAAAATCTAAGACCACGATAGGAGTACTACATGTCGGCCACGGGTTTCGAGTGTGCAATCGGGTGTAACGAAAGCGAAGGGTTTATATACCCGTCTGACAGTGCCTATTTATGAGAAGTGTTCAGCTTTAAGGATAAGCTCATCAGAACATCAATAAAGTAAGCTTATAATCAATATTTACACACTGCTGTTAACACATTTCTACACTAGAATGTAGTATATCAACAACTAGATGAAAAGCAGATATCCACTAATATGCAGAATTTCAATCTTATATTGTTCAATCACACTGCAGTCATTTCCCTACATTTAATTTTATGTTTTTATCTCTTAAAAAAAAACCAAAGTGACTAGACAATTTGAGTAAAAACTGCCTTGATTGATTTGTTATGATACCTTTATCGGTACTTTGTGTTTGGAGAATGAGCGACTCTTTAGAAGTTGATAAATGCTATTGATCGGAAGGTAACCTGTCATGTTTGCATTAAGTCCAGGTGTCACTGGTACCTTCACTGCATGAGACGTTATCACCTACAAATAAACAGGTACAACAGCATTAATTTATAGCATCAAAGAAATCTCAACATCACATCAGAACAAGGTGACTACTGTAATTTTCGTATAAAATCTGGTGAACATTTCACTCTTACCTGCTCTGTAAAGATCTCGTAAATAAATATCTGCCTTATTCTAGCCAGTGCATTAGCTTTCACCAAATTCTGAAATGAACCAAATACATGTATACATTTCATGTATCTCATGTACAGGAGAGGATGTATATCAAGGAATCATACTTCACACACTGGTATGTCTAAAGATTCAGAAATAGCTGAATTAAATGAAGTGAAGAAAATTTAAATCTGTGACTTTCTTAAAATTTACCTTTAACCCTAATGTAAGATACACAAGATCAGATATTGCTGTCATATTGTTGCTATGGAAATGGATGGCAATCAGGAACAACATTTCACCAAAGGAACAGGCACTGGAGACCTCACTAGAAGTTCACATAATATAGCTGTTACTTACTAGAAGTTCACAGTAAGATACATAATCACCATTGTTACTTCCCTTGTATCATGTGTATCAGCAAGATTAATTCATTATGTTGTTTTTCAAGATGTGAATATATGAAATCCAAAGATGGCATGTGTCCGTTGCATTTTAAGCACTTATAAATATCTTTTTCCATAACTACTTTATCCGTTGAGGAATGACTATCTCCTAGCGCAACTTGGATAGTTCGAAGATGTTGTTTGGCAGCACTAGATAAAGCTACTGGTGGGCTTTTCTGTTGCATATTTTGATGATGATATTGTTTAATGTGACGATGTATGTCTGGTTCTGTTGCTCCTTCATATTGTCTGCAATATGGGCACAAAAATAGTTTCTCTATATCTCTATGACTTAGCCGCAGATGTTCCACCATTGTTGCTAGAACTGGTGCATGCACATTACATTTTTCACACTTGTATGTTGTGCACGTTTTCCCATCGTTCTTTTTCTTTGTCGCAGGTGGATATGGTGAAGGAGATACTTTTCTTTGAGGAACACCTAGATTTGCAGTAGGAACTGCTCTAGGAGGAATGGTGGATGAATACAAATTAGGGTACTGCCTTGGTGAAGTAAGTGCTGATACTATACTGACATTGCTTTGAGAAAGACTCTGATGTTCTAGATTCTGAACCTGTGAATATGGAACATTACCGAAAGGTGACTGAGGTAAAGATGAAGGTGTATCTGACCAATCTATGCCAGCCTGATCTCTTAAACTGACTACATCTACGATCTTCAAACCCATATCATTAGATTCTTCTTGGTTGGTGCCATCACTAAAAAGAAAGAAAAAAATAAACATAAGAGAAAATATTTATATCATTTTTTCACATGAATAACAATATATTTGTACCAATTCTATTTCCCAATCTACCTTTCATTATTATCTAAACAGTCAAATCGAAGAAAGAAAAAAAGGTGACTTACCGGTACCTCTTTTCTACTGCCTGCACATTTTCAATAGCAGTCTCATCTGTGGTGTTTCTATTTCCATATTCTTTTGCAAGAGCTTCAATACCATCCTCCACAGGTTCTGTTTCAGTTACTCTAACTAGTGTTCCATCATTTCTCTGAACAGGTGTTCCAAGTTCCTTGTGCGTATCTTCATGCTCCACTGTAGTGCTATCTGCTTCAGCAGAAGTTTTCTCATGCCACCGTTTACTTGACCTTTTGCATATAATAATCAGAGAAGGATACTTTTTGAAAGTCTTCAGAATGTAATAGAATTAGAAAGCATGTCTCCTTGTCAAATTTTGAATACTTTGCTATTTGGGGATAGGCAATTACCTTATAAAATTAACTGTTCAATTTTTGAAGCAGTCCAACTCTACATCAAGTCTTCAAAAAGATTTTTGTAGTATCTCTTAATTAAGTAAAAGACAAATCCTGATATTTCTTATAATTACATTTAATTTTATTTACGCCTCAGCATTTCCATGCTCCATGTATATGTTGTGTTTTTCCTTTGGATAATTGTCTTTGCACTTTTTATTTTATTTTTTTTTTGTTTGTTTTTATTTTATTTTTCCTCACTCAGTGTTGTTGCTTGATTAAAATTTATTTGTCTTTTGTAAATGTTACTCTTTCTTCAGTTTTGAATTTTTCTTTGCATATTTATCCTTTGCACTTTATTATTTATTTACTTATTCTGTTTGTTGTTTGTTTGCACCTTTTTACTTCCTTATCAGTATATTTCATAGCGAGTATACAAACTTAGTAATAATTCTTCTGTATTACTTAATCTATTTTTTTCGTTTTGCTTTCCCATATGTAGTTAAGAAAAGAAAATAATGTAACTTAATAAGTATTATTCCATCATTGTAAATTATTGTCAATATTCTTAACATTTGTAACCTTGACCTTGGAGAGGACTTATATAGGCCATGTCTGATGTCCAATCCAATGATGTAATCTAACATAATAAAATATTGATTAAATTAGATACAAAAATTGACTTCGGATTATTGTCTCCCTGATCAATACATATAGGGATTATGGCAGATTAATCCGGTCGACAGGGGATGGTTTCTCCTCCTAGACACCTCATCCCACCACTGGAATTGCTGGAGGTCCGATTTTATGTCCTGATCCCAGATTTATGTTGCTTAGGTTTTTGAACCAACTACTTTTGTTTTCTTCACCTTTTCATATAAATATCAATATGGTATTGACTTTCCTTCTCTACTGTTTTGATGAAGATATGACGTACACATATTGCGTCTACCGACATTATTTTATTAAGGAGTTTTGATCCTGAGCTTATAAGCAGATTTTTGTCTGGACTTTTATTTCTAAAATTCTGCATCATTTTTAAGTTCTTACATATTTAATTTTAATTCTACAATTCAAATTAAACTATAAACAATGAAAAAGAAAACACGATTAAGGGACTCCGATCCTCAGCCAGGAAGGACAACTCTTTAATTCATTATTTTATTCAAAAAGTCTCAAAATGAAGCTTGAAAATTCAGTCTTTTCATGCCACAATTTTCATCATATACCTCTCAATGTGCTTCAAGGTTCCTTGAAGTTCTCAGATATAAGTTTGATAAAAAGTCGAAATTTTTACCTTGTAAAAGCAGTTTAAAATTACATATACCGAGAATTTGATGTTCATTTTAATATAAGCATAGATACCAATGCTTATTAACATGATATGAAATTAGAATGATTTATGGTGCTTTGCAATGACAGGAGAATCTTTACACACTTTGCGTTGTAAAATAATCAAAGTAGTTAAAAGAAATTAAAGTACATGGCATGTATAGAAATTAAGAAATTTCTTCAAAAGCCTAGATACCTATGATTTTTATTTTTTAAATGTGTTAATTGATCAAATTTAAATTTAAAAAATGCATAGCAAGTGATTTTATTCGCAATAACTGAAACTATATTTGAGATTTACTAATTTTCCCCATATAATATGATTAACTTGAAAGATGAAATTTGAAGAATTATTGTGGGTAAAAATACGTTACTTTGAAAATTTAGACATTTTGTGAGCATTTGAAATAAGTCAATGCTTGATTTTCAGAACCTGAGGATCGGAGTACCTTAAATTTCATTCAAATTCGATTAAGCCAGGAAATATATTTTGTGGCGGATGGGTTTTTTTTTTTTTTAGAAAAAAGTGATCTATTCTTCCCTTTTGAAATATACACAGTACTGTTAAGTTTAGATTCCTATATTTCCATGCTAGTCGCGCACAAAGCTTGTTTTTTGAGGTGAAATGTTTTATGCTGGTTCTGAAATATCTATTCAATTATTTCTTATGAATTCCTTTATTAAATTGTGACAAATATAGTAAACATATTCTGAAAGTCTATGAAAAAATTGAGCTAATTTTTGCATTAAAATAACACCTTTTTAGTAATAGCAATAAACTTATATCATAGACCTCCATTTTTGTTTTTTTTTTCTTTTCTGAATAATGAAGATAACTTTGATCAATCTGATTAAATTTAGCAAAAGTTTAAGACTTTAAAAGAATTTTCTTGCTTGTTAAATTTTCGATGCCAGAAAAATCAGATTTATAAGTGAGGAAAGGCCAAATAATTGATTTAAAACTTTTTGTCATTAAAAATACCCCAGCACAGTTATGTGATTAAAGTTAATTCTAAGACAAATTCATTCAAAATAGAAAAAAGGAACATGATTGTAACTCCCAAACAAATCAGAGAGGACAGAGCAAACACCCAAAGCCATCCTATCTAAATAGAGTAAACACCCATGGATTTTTGTTATAACAGTCAAATCTGCAAGGAAAATGCTTTAAAATGTCAGTAATTTAGACAAATCAAATATAAATGCTTAACATTTAATATTAGATCAAATTTGTTAGCTACAATCTTAAAGACTTAAAGTTTGTTTTGTCCCGTGATTTATTTGGATAAAAACCATTTCAAGAGGAAAAACGTCAAAGAAGTGATTTTTGATTCAGACGCTAATTTCAGTTCAGAAAGGTCATATCAAACGTAGTATAGCGCGAAAAGAAGCTTAGGGGCCCCTAATTTTTATTGTGATGTTTAATTCAGCCATGTGTGTAGAAACTAAAAAAATATACTTGACAAAAAAGTTTAAGACTTTAAATATCAGGATCCAACCTCGTTAAGGAAGATGTCGTCTCACCTTCTTTTTATCTGCATTTAGTAATTATTCAAAAACATCATACTTTATATATAAACTTCATAATTCAAATACACGTATCCACAATGATAAAATTTTCTAAGCTTATGGAGACTGTCTATAACACGAAAGTAAGGTTCTCGAATATTAGAGGTATGCAATCTGTTTGTAACTCCCAGAAAACTAAGAGGACGAATCAGACATCCAAAGCCATCCTATTTAAATTAACATGGACTTTTGTAAAAGAAAAAAAAAGGGTCCAAGTCTGCAAGGAGTAATTTAGACAATTCAAATATAAATGGTTAACATTTAACAGATCGAATTAATAGCTGGTTTATGAAATCCATATCTAAATACAGCAAAACAAAATTATTAGAAATTGTTATAAACATTGTTGTTTGTTTATAGAGTCATCTGAACTTTGCACGTTAAAAGTTTTGGATAAATTTTACAGTCGTTATTCACCTAAGGTAAGTATTTATTGAATGAAATATTAAAAGAAAAGTCCATTGAAACAATACAAGATTTAATTCATAAGATAACTGTAATTTAATCAACCTTTCGGAAAAATTAACTATTAGAAGTGGTAAAAATCAAAGCAGTGAAATGCATAGAATTTGGTCTAAATTTTTTGAATATGAGGACGTTTTAACACAAACTGGTCATTGATAGCGGCGTGGGTATTTTATATATTCTGGTATTAAGCAAACTCTGCACGTTCATCCTAGAAATGCAACACAAGCAAGTATTATTTTGTTTTTTATTTAAATAAAACTTTTCGGGGGGTGGGGTGGGGTGAAAGTAAATTAAGGAAAAGATTTTGAAAGTTTGAAACTTGCAATGCGCGTAAAACAATGTAAATCAATCAATCTTTACATAAACTAGTAGATATTTTTATGAAACGAACAACTAAACATCATGACAAATGGAACGACTTTTGATTTGATTATCATCGTATCCTTTTCATTTACATTAAGTTCATTACAACAACGTTGGCAATCTGTTTCGATAAGATACATAATTGCATGTTTTGAGTACGTAAAGAAAAATTTTAAACAAGTAAATTTGGCGCAGAGCATCAAATCGGCCTAAAAAATGAATCATTTAAGCACTTTAAAGAATTTTCGAAATGAAACATATGGAGATAATAAACAGTATTCAAGATCAAAGTCCATAAAACAATACAAAATAGGGGCAGAGCAAACACGGACCTCCAAAACAACAGAGGTGGGATCAGGTGCCATGGAGGTCTGTCGTCAATTAAGTGTATAAATAATTGACTAACAAAGTCTGAATGCTGACCAAGAAGGATATATAATGTACAAACTTTACATTCTGATGACATGTTTCTATGTTACGTGATAATGCCGATTATATGTGAATTGCAAAGAAATTCATCAAAACAGTTCTAAGTATATGATTATTGTATCTCATCTCACATCATTTTGCTTCCAGGGTTTAATATTTTGCCCTTTTAATGATGCAGGTTTATTGAATTAATGATATTGATCACTTTGAAGTTCAATCTCTTTCATTGAAATACTAAATAATTTTATTTATTTCTTAAGTTTATAGATTGAATTAAAAGGGAAAAAAAATAGAATTCTTATATTCGATTGACGAAATAAACAATTGTTTGTGTAAATGACTTTCTGAAAACTTAGCAATTTACTCAGAAATTAAGTACCTTGGAAATACAGATGCATGCAATCAATCTTGTACTTAATAGAATAAGAAGGGAACTGACTAGTGTTTATATTCACATTGTACATTTTATTTCAATGTATTTGTATGAACAAGTGCAATGCTGTCAGCATAAATGGTTGTTAAACAAAATGTACACATACGAGGGCTGTTCGAAAATTATTGAGACATTGTGTATATTTTGCTTTCTAATGAACGTCTTTCGGTGAAAATTTACATATACGTTTAACATACACTAAGAATTAATAGAAGCAAAAAATATTTTACATATATTAAATATTTTCTGTACAATGGTATATAAATGCGTTATCAGTAGGGGTACCCGGAGCAGTCTCGAAATCAGGTATTGAAAATATGTAACACCAACGTTCTAACTCTTCGTGCACCCATAATAAGAGCGAAAAATAATTCTGTTTATGTGTATAATTTTTCAGCTGTCATTCAAGTTCATGTTGTGCAAATTTGTTAGAATTTTGTTCAGGAATATGGAGATCATCAAAAAATTAAGCGCGGTAGAGAAATCTGCTAAGAACTAAAAAATGGATTTTGACGCAAAGGGCGGAGCAGCGAACATACTTAAGATTTTGTGTAGCGCAATGTAGAACTCTTTTACAGACTCAATGACCTGCTAAAACAATAACAACGAGAAAAAATAATGTGTTAGGGTTTGTTATTTCATTGGTATACATTTTTTTTTTACAATTAATTCAACCTGAGTAAAATCAGAAGCTCCGGACGACCAACAGTTACTACGTACGGTATTGACGTCGCTACGGTATTAATATCGTTGACCTGCGTTGCATAAATCAGCTCGCATGATTTTAAGTCATCTTTTACCACAAATGAAAATTTTACACTCAGGTAGCAACAGCATACATTTTAAGGAAGTTTGAGAAAAGAGACTGTTTGATTTTTGTACTGTTATATGTAATTACAAAGAAGGAAAAGTATACATGCTTCCCGATCGTTTTACATGCGAAACAATCTCCGGCTGACGTGACGTTAAATGACGTAGCGATGCTGATCCGGGTCTATAGACATATGCATGTTTATCATTTCAACGAAACTTTTCTTATTATTATAGGAATAAGAAATTTTGCATAAGTGTTTTACTGGTTCTGTATAAAAATTTGATGAATTTTCATGAAAGTTTCTCCGTCCTTTATGGAGTACTAGTAAATGAAATTGTCTCAATAATTTCCGAACAGCCCTCGTATGTTACCATACATGTATTTTTATAGCTATCGCATTGTAGGAATCCTAACAAACATGTACTAGTGGAGTTTTATGAAGAGACTTACTTTTACGTTTGACAGCTGACTTTTACATTTTAGTGATTGGAGTTTGTCTATGTTAAAATTGTAAAAGTCAGTCGTCAATTGTAAAAGTAAGTCTCTTCACAAAACTCCAGTAGTGCATAAGGATTTTCTTATAAAATCACTGCCTATTTGAAGCATATCTCCCTCAAAGATTTTTTAATCAACACAATAAAAGTCAATTAAATCCTATGAGGATTACATTGTCAAGCATTGGAACATGTTTTAAGAACTGCGAATGATAGTATTGTTCTCCCGCCTACCTCCAAGTCAATTTTCAAAAGTTAACATATTCGACTACTTTTTAATATTTTTTTTCTAAATATATATGGATTTTCAGAAAACACGACTTATTTCGGAAAACAAAGAGAGACTATAGAAATCAACAGAAAACGGAAAATATTTTAAAACATACCCTCCCCCCTCCCCCACCCCGTGACACAAAAAAATCCTTGTTACAGGTAATATGGCCTGTTATTTCACAAATTCATACCAAAGCTTTTTTGTGTTTTACGGGGGCGGGGGGACATATGTTTATTGACAGAAAGGACAAAAGTGCTTATTTTCCACCATTTTCAAAGCGATTTATTACACTTGAAACATTATACTTTATAAATATATTTATGTTTTATTTGTTTGCCTAAAACTTAAGAAAATTATATATAAGGAATATTTTTAAAATCATATCCAAGACTTTTTCAAAATACATGTATGGTGGTACTTGAAAGTCCAATTTCAATGGAAAAGATCTTCTATTCCTCTTTTTTCAAGAACTGGAATTATGGATAATTTACTATTTTGAGCTGGTATTAAGACAATTCGTAAATTACCATTCAACTGTTCTTTGTATTAAACAAAGGCTTTATGGCCAAATTGCCATTTATATTGAATTAAATGGGTGCAGAATGTAGTCGGGAATCGAGAGTTAGCGTGCGTATTTTTTTAGGTCATCGTTATATAATGTTTGATTACCCTCTCCCGACTCAGGGTAAAATCATTGGGTCGGTAAGTTATTTGGAAAAATCTTTTTTTCTAGAAAATTTTGACATATTTGTTGACCAGAAAAAAGGAATAAAAAGGAAAAATAACTTGTCCTGAAATGAAATTTGAGTCGGGTCATTTTTAGTCAGTCGGTCGGGAGAGGGCAACCAATCAATTTTTAAAAGATGGTCCTACTCCTCAATATTTAAAATCATATCAAATGAAAAGATTGATCAACATGTATCTAAAGAGTGTTATTTAAGGAGTGTTGTTAAAACTGATTCCAAATTGTTCCTTATAAATAGATAAATATGCTAGTATAGAACATTCTATAATTTGATAAAAGGTTAAGGTCAAGAGTACATGTATATTTTATTTTAACAAAAAGCACCATTGGAACGTCTTATTTTCTATCAAACAATACATATAGTTATTTATCTTTTTTAAAAGAAATCTTTACAATTTTAATTTTTTTTTGTCTGCAATATTCAAAATGGAAGAGAGAATGCGGGAATGCTTACTTCTCCATGGCACCTGATCTCACATCTGATGTTTTGGAGGTCCGTGTTTGTTCTGCTCCTATATTGTATTCTTTTTTTGACTTTTGATCTTGAATTAAGTGTTCGGTTTCTCCATATGTTTCATGTTTAGTATATGCTCTTTGTTTTAGATTTTTGCATGATGTGTGGAAAGTTTGCATTTTTAAGCACTTGATTTGGCATCAGCCATTCATAAAAATGAATTATTTGGAACTAAATTTAAACTGCTGCAATAGCGCTATTATTAATTTTAAGATTCAATTTCTGAAGGATTGACATAATCGTTTTGAAGTTCATGTACATGTATACACCGTAATGAATTAAATGAAAAAAAAATCACGTTTCAAATTGACATACTTCTCATAAATTTCTGCTGCAACTGTCAAAATATTTCTCAAATGAAACGTTTGACTGATGATCAGTAACATTCATAGAGGTGTCCTTTCATTGCTTTTTTTTCATTTATAGTTAATATCTTGTCATAATTAAACATCTATTTTAAATCTTTATGAAAAATATTTGCTATAATAAATTGAAAAGATTAATATGATTTTTTTTAATGGAAAATTCGTTAAAAGCATTAAATTTTTTTTTCTCCAGAAACTGTTTTTTTTTTTATTTTCTCAGTTCGAGCTGGGAAAAAATGAAATTTCAAAAATGCTATTTCGCCAAATTAATATTTTTTCATTTTTTTTTTATAATCTCTTCACATTTATTACGATTTTCGCATTGAAATTTTACGACAATCAATTAATCGATATTATGCAGCTATCTTTCAGCAAACTGCTTTTTGGACTTACAACAAGTAGTATATTGTGTACCACTAAATTCCTTTTATCTTTTCAACATTCGCATTGATATTTAAAATTTACTCCACTAAAAAATGTTTGCTCAGATAGAAATCACTTTTGTGCACTTTAATGGGGAAAAGTGCTACAAGAATGCTCTGTTTAAAAAAACTGAATGATACACAGTCGTACAAGTGTATTTCAAATATAATTTTCATCCCCAATTTTACTTTGTCAACTACTCTGCAATATACTAGTTAATAGAAAGATGATATACTTAAATATTTCCATTTCTAATTATTTTCTCTATGATAACCCTTTGAAATTTAACGGAGTTGATTTCCTGATAATTCTGCCGGAATGTAAATCAGGCAGGTCGATAGGTCAGGAGCTAAGGAGGCCTAGGACTATTGAAATTGAGATGGAAATCCTCGTGTAATTTAAATCTATGTCTGCATTTTTAAAGTTTAAATCTACAATTTTATTTCACAATGAAATGGAAATATAAGGTATCACTGTCTAGTTAGTATAGTATGCCAGGGACATCAACAATAGTGGGAAACATGGGATAATTTATGCATAACGGGCGAATTATCCCATGTTTCCCACTATTGTTGATGCCTTGGCATACTAAACTAACTAGTCAGTGATTCCTTAAACAAATATTTTATCAATAACCTTCATTGAATTACCATCAATCAATCTTTTTACCTTTTAAAAGAAATACACTGTCTCATTGTTCCAAGAGTGAATGCCAAATTTTTTTTTCATATTAGGCAATAAGCTGCAAAAACTAAATTTGTGTAAATAAAACAACACAGATTTTTCTCTTTTTTTATTCTGCAAATTTTTTTGTACAAAAGGTATCACATCACAGAATGTATAACACATTTGAAACTTATGGTCCATGTGCACAAGATGATAAAGATGATCCAAAATAAATAATGCCCTAAAAAATTCTCATAACGCTGACCGCGGGACAAATTTTCGTTCTTTAGCCTTTTGTCATTTACAAAAGGTTGCATTCATCAAACATACTAATCCAAACTCTTTAATTATAATGTTACTCTAATTAAATTTACTTCAGATGTGAACACAATAAAAAACGAGATCAATATGAAATATTTCCTGACGCTCTGAAAAAATGAGTGCACCCATTTACAAAGTATTAAGTTTACGTCATTTGGTCGATGCTTGAAAAAAAAACCCACATAAAATGCATACAATTTATAACAATTTTTTTTCAAAACTTCGAAAAACAACAGCATTGTTGTCAAACCTTTTTTTTCCACGCAAACCAAACATTTTAATACAATTTTCATCTCTCACACAAGTTGAAAAAAAATCCAGTTTTTTTAAAATCACGTATACATTATGGTGGCATTTAATAGTTTAATTTCAGATGATGCATTCATTAAGCTTCAATGTAATCAACATTAAACTGAAATCACAAAACCGAAAAAATAAATTATATCTTTACAATGGCAATTCTTTAGACATCAGTGAACCGACAAACTTAAATTCTATGAAAAACAATTGAACACCCTGGGTGTTTCTGCTCAATATGCCTAGGAACTTCGGCAATGCTAAGAGGAATGATTTGCGGGCAGTATGGACACTTATATATTCTACCTTCAATTGGCATGTTTTTATCACTAACTACCGCATTAGGTGAAGCGAACCTTTGCCTCGGTAAATAATGTCTCTGTTGTGGAATCCCCTTGGCAGTTTGCATCTGCTGAGTTAATGCCTGCACTCTGGGACTTGACTGCATTCCTAAAAGCATTCTAGGATTTGGAGCACTACTTGGTCGTACTTGAAATTGGTTATAATTATTCAAATTTGGATCATTTTGAGGAGTGCCTGGTCTGATATTAAATATTTGGAAGGCATCTGGAGAAACATCTTCTGCTTCCAGATTTGGTTTGTGTACCAGCCTTGCAGGAGGTGATGACATTTGGCGGGACAAATCGAGTACACTTCCTGCATTTCCTCGTGAAACAATTGCAACTGAGTATGGTGGTGGTTGAGTGGTTGGTGGTGAAGATAATGTAGGACGAACATTTGGAACCTTTAACACAGGACGACTGACGATAGGTGTGGCATCCCCAGCCAATGGCACTGGAGAGCTCATTCTGCTGGAATTTGGACTGTGTAATCTTTGTAATCTATCTGTCATACCAAAAGATGTGCCTCGTACAGCAGGATCAGTTTGTGATGAAAGCACCTCTTGGGTTGCATTGATGGATTTACCAAACTGTGTTTGTTGAAATCTTATTAGAGGAGGTGGTCCTCTCATCAGTGGGGGAGGATCATTTACATTCCCAGCACCTGGTATTGGATTGTTCTGTCTTAAAATGATCGGCAATACCATCCTTATTCCCAAAAAATTGTTTATCACATAATGAGCAGGTAAACTGGATATCAGGACGATGATTATCGTTGATGTGATCAAGAATATCTTGCTGTAATGAGGAGGAGTAATCACAGTAGCTACAACAATAACATCCCTTTCCAGGTCTATTTCCAGGTAGTACAACTTTAATTATTACAGCCTCTGGAGACTGTTCTACTTGTGGAATTATTTGCTGGGGAGGAGTTGATGGTGCTGAAGGAGGAGACTTAAGAACTTTGTAGAACTGTTTCACATCACACTTTTCTGATGGCTGAATTTGTACCTCCTCATTTGGATGTTCTTTTCCGGAATGTGCATATGCCATACTACTGTTCTTGAATATTTTGCTGCATCTCATGCATGACATTTTAGTGTTCTTTAAATGAACAAAAACATGTGTTTCTACATTTTTGCGATTCGACTGAAACCCGCATTGATTATATACACACTCACACATATCAGAATCACTTTCATCGCCATGACAGGGACTCTGCGCTTGGGGATGTGAAGAATCGCCTTGTCCCATATCCTGACTTAGCAACGTTTGACCCTGCATAAAATTGGATTTGTTTTCAAATAAATTCATTTTCTTTTTAGGACTCATGCTTTTCCTCGCTTTCCTTTTTGCTGGTCTCCCTGGCTTAGGCTTCTTCTTCGGTTCAAGAATCAAGTTTTGTTTAATTTTAAGTCTAAGAGGTGGAACAACAGAATCAGATTGCTTAGCACGTTCATCCTCAGGATATCTAACTATTTCCGCAGTTAGTTTTCTATTAAAGTGATATCCAGTTGCCTGTTTACGAGCAGATGGTCTTCGTTTTTTCCTTGCTTCAGGCTGCATCTCAGTTTCTTTTGCTTTATCTACAGTTGCTTCCTCTGTTTTTTCTTCTTCTTTCTGTATTGGTATTTCCTCGTTTTGTTGTTCTTCTTCATTTGTCTCTTGTGTTTTCTCATTTATAAGATCCTCCGAATCCATATCTTCCTTTTCTGTAACATTAAGATACTTCATGAAGTCAATAAGAATAACATTACATGGTTTACACATGTGTTCTTGCATCCTGTTTTTTTCCTGATTGCCTGTTTCCAGAGAGAGAGGTTGTTCCTCTACAGATGTACCGGCACCTTTACCTGGGGATGGAACTTTTTCAAAAATATCAGAAACATCCTTCTGATTGGCGGTCAAATGAACTTGTTCAAAATTGTTGTCCAACTTCTGTTGTTTTGTTTTCAACCTTCTTTGTTTTTCTTCTCTCTTGAAGGCTTTCTGAGATTGTTCTAGTAAGTATTCTCTCTCCTCTTTGCTCTGTCTCATTGCAATTATTTCAAGAGGAGACCGTGAGGCTTTTTGTCTGAGCTGGAACACTCTCTGTGTTGGAGAAATGTTTTTACCTCCTTTCTTCTTTGATGAATGATCCCCATGTTCTGGGCTTCCTTCCTCTGTTACCTTCAGGTGGTCATCCTTTAGAGAGGTAAAGTTTCCACTATGATTAAGACTAAGCTCTGAAGAACTAGAGTTTTCGTCTTTATCAACGTTTATTTCAAGTTTCTCTGTCTGGGGATCATTTAGAGGAATATTTGTTTTGGCATCATCGGAGACGTCCATTTTTTGTGATTCTGAACAAGAGTTGACAGGAATTTCGTTGTCACTGGTTTCCTTGCGTATATTTCTGAAATAAAGTCCTGGAATTTCAGAATCGCTAACTATATCATCTGGTTTCTGACCTGAATCCTCAGAAGGAGTTTCAATATTTCTTTCCTCTGACACAACCTGTTCGTCTGAAGTGGAGTTTGCCTCCTCAGTTTGATTCGGAATTGATAAATTATCCACGTCATCTCTTGCGACATTTTGCAAGGTCGTGATACTAGTATCCATAATACCAATATTAGTTAAATCGTTGTTTTTATTATCAACATCCTGATGTCTCTGGGATTTGATTTCATCTTCGTTCTCAGTTTTTTCCTCTGACGCTATCTTTTCTTCGGGCAACTCGTTATTTTCTGTTGAAAATGTCCTAGACTCTTCAGACTCATCAGTCGGTATTTCTTCTGCAGAATCTTTTCTCTTTTCAGAAAGAGAAGTAACTTCTTTACTTTCTTCTCTTACGATTTTATCAACCTCACAAACAGATGTGTTCTCAAAGTTTGTAGCTAAAGTCGTCTCATCTTTTAATTCATCAGTATTGTCAAGAGCAGCATCTGACTTTTCAACACTTTCATCAATTATTTCATCCGTATCCATATTTTCTTCGCATTTATTATCTTTTGAGGAATCTTCCTCTATATCCGTGCCACCAAAGGACTGATTTTTACTTTCATTATCTTCTGTAACAAATGGAGTTGTTGAAGAATCGGGTGTTATGGTACTTCTGAAGTCAGTTTCTTTCTGATCAATATTATCTGATTTTTCAAAGCAGTCATGTTGCTTCTCATCTATTTTCCCGCTACCAGTAATGCTGTGATCTTCTAAAGATTGTTTTTCAGTTTCCAATTCATTCTTTGAATCTGAACTATCCAATGTAGATTCGTTCAGAAAAATTGCACCTTTTACATTTTCATTGTATATGTTACTTTCAAAGTATTTCTCTTTTGTCGTTGAATTGATTTCACTTTCCTTGGCGCCAGCAATATCTTCATTTTCTTTTCTATGTTTACTGTTTGGGCTAACATCCATGGTTATTTCACTTCCAACCTTTTCAGTTCTTATTGTTGAATTTTCATCAATACACGCTCCTTCACATTCCACGGCATTCAATTTTGGTTCTTGTAAGTCCAGATTTTTCTCAAACATTTCTTTTGAGTTGTGTTCTTCTGATTCAAAATTTTCTTCTGTTTGGGGTATTGTCCGATTCTGTTCTTTCTTACTTTCCTCTCTTTCCTCTTTTTCTAACTCCATGTAAGGAACTACTGTGTCTGTACATAACTGTTCAACTTGTCTGACTAGAATTTCTTTATTTTTCTCTGCCTGTAAATTGACTGTGTCAACATCTTTATTTTTGCTTGCTTTCTCAGCTTCATTAAATAGCTTTTCATCTGTGGAAGCATTAAATTCACTTATTTTGTCTTCTTCATTTGATTGAGCTTGGGAAGAATCTTTATTCACATCACCATTATTAACATGTCCATCCTTTATTTCGTCAGGATTAATTTCCAATTTCTGTATTGTTTCCACTTTGTCATCTTTTCCAATTTCATTTCCTACTTTTTCATTTGATGATCCGATATTATTACTTTTTTCTTGGGATTTTATCACCTTTGAAGAAACATGTTGGTGTTTTTTACTTTGTGTTTCCTTGTTTCCAAATTCTACTTTCTCAGCATAGGTCTCTGTGGATAATTCTGCCTTGCAATGAAGTTCTTCGGCAGTAGTGTCAAAAACTTGTTTCAATGGAGAATTGCCTTTAAGTTTAACACCACCTGGTCCAATGATTTTCAAAGTGCCAAAAGTAAAGACACTTCGACTGCTTGCATACTGTGGAGAGCTCTCTTCCGATGAAATTTCTAGGAGACGAGAGTTATTTCTGTCTGTGTTTTCCAGGTTTTTATGAGGATGTTCCTGCTTTATTTTGGATAATTTCGGAATTTTGTTGTCTTGCAATATTTGTTTTCTATGTGGTTGGGGCATTTTTTCAGATTCCAAAGTCTTATTTTGATATTTTTCCGATAGTTTCTTTGGTGGTCGCCCTCGTCTTTTGACTTTTGGTACCGATTCTTCAGGTTCTGCCGATTTATTTTCAAGGTCTCCTCTGCTGTCATTTGATTTATCGATTGACATCTTTTCCTTTGCTTGTGAAGTTAATTTTTCTGACGAAACTTCTTTAGAAGAGTGAATCCTTTGGTTATCCGTCATTCCTTCTGGCTTTGGTAAATTTAGTTTCTCAT
Organism: Saccostrea glomerata; assembly: GCA_003671525.1. Classification (NCBI taxonomy): domain Eukaryota; kingdom Metazoa; phylum Mollusca; class Bivalvia; order Ostreida; family Ostreidae; genus Saccostrea; species Saccostrea glomerata. The sequence continues at coordinate 668,791 of PRKT01000169.1, read as the reverse complement.
CTTTCTTCTGAGATTTCTGTCTGTTCTCATCCCTATCTATTGAAGATTCACGACTAACATCATCCAGCTCTTCTTTACGAATTTTCTTTTTTAAGGAAACTTCATCAAGGAGTTCAAAATCACTACTCAATGTTCGCTTTCTTTTAATTTTTGAAGCTGCAACAGATGAAAGAGTAACTTTTTTCCTACGAGTCATTAAGCTATCTTGACTACGGAGCAATTTCCTTGGTCCTAGTCGTATCCCCTGATAAGTTTTCCGAATCTTGGTTTTATGTCTTGATGAGGAGCCACTGATATTTGAATCAATACTTTCTATGTCGGAATCAACTCTTGATACTGACTGTTCTCTCGATTCACTCTCTTCCAAGCCTACCTTCCGTATTTCTCTGTTTTCTGTTGTCTCCAAGACTTTTTTCCGCGGTCGTCCTCGTTTAACAGCAACAACCTTCTCCAAATTTTGAAGTGCTTCAGACTTGCTGCTAGGTTTTCTTTTATTCACTTCTACCTTGTTGGTGGTTAGTTTTAGTTTACTAGCCTTTACTTTTTCTTGGATTATTTTATGAATGCTTTTTGGACGGCCACGCTTTTTAATGGGAGCAGGTTGAGGGAGTATTTTCTCTGGAATGGATTTTTCGGCAGCATTAGCATTTCCAGAAGGTTGCTTTATCGTGACAATACGTTCAGTGGCTCCAGGTGTAGATGATTCCGAGTCCAATCTTCTGATACTAATTATTAAATTATCAGTTTGTAAAGCATCATCACCATCATCGTCATTTTTTTCTAATTTGGATTCTGTTTCCGGAACATTCTCAGGCTTTTTCTTTTTTCTACCTGGTTTCTTTTTTACGAACTGATGATTCTCAGAACTTTTTTCATTTATTGAGATTGTATTTTCCATTTTGAGTGGGTGACTTTGAAGACGTTTTACTTTTGTACCTGTCTTGGATTTTGTAATGCGTTTACTAATACCTTGAGCATATTTTACGCCTTTCTTGCTGAATTTCCATTTCACCGGCGCCCCCGACTCGTCTTTGCTGATCTTTTCCAGATAGTTGACAATTTTCCTGTGGCCTACGGACGTCTTTGCTTTGCTTCTGGTTATCAGCTTATCCTGATTATTCGACAACTCCTGAAAACAGGAAAAGAAGTCAAGTGAGTACATTTATTTTTACGTCAAGGTAACAAAAGTATATCGTATCACGGGTATTTTCTGTGGTTGTCTAATTATGGAGAAATTTTGCAGATGGTACAAATCAAGTAAAATTACAATCACAAAACATTTCTTCAATATTAATTCAGGTACTTTATACAAGTAAGTCAGTAAAAGTATTGTCATTTAACCAGATTTAATGTTATTTCTTCACGTCTTATCGGTACTCCGAATGAAAATTAAAATTATGCTTACGGAAGTATAAAATAAAAAGGATAGGAAATTAATTAATTAATTACAGTGAAACTTACTACAAATGGACCAGTTTTCATGTCTCTTTGATCAAATTGTGTTTGATGAATAATTTATATCACGTAAACGTGACAGTATTTGCAATGTTTTGTTTACTATAGGTATTGTATTCGTATGCCATAAATAATTTTTTCCGGTATAATACAACAGTAATAATTGGAAAACTTCCGTCACAGAAAATACCCATCATATGGTATGTAAACAACAGTAATCTTTTTCACATCTGTTACGGATGAATTAAAAAAAAATGTTTTGACAAATCTATTAAAATCGCATGAACGTGTCGTCCTCTTCTTATTGCTGAGTATCCACATGAATTGTTTAGGAATTAATTTACT
>PRKT01000169.1:507797-666003 GCA_003671525.1 Saccostrea glomerata | reverse complement strand
ACCCCCCCCCCCCCCTCCCCGATATCCAGCTCCGGGGCTTGTTGGACATTTTTTTCTCAAATTATATTTATTACACTTATTCATCATGTTTACCATAAGGAAAAATCGTTCAAACTCCAAAATAATCGCTCCACAAAAAATACCTACCTATTTTTTTTACGGAGCGATTATTTTGGGGTTTTGACAATTTATTCCTTTTGTACACATGAAGGATATGTGTAATAAATAAAAAAAATGTCCAATAAGCCGCGGGATGGAATAGGAGGGGGCTGTCCACACGTACCTGAGAGAGAGAGAGAGAGAGAGAGAGAGTGAGATTACTTCATAGCAAACATTTTTGCATTTATATTGAGCATTTCTTTCCTGCCTATTGTTTTTGAAAAAAAATGATATCACCTTATCATCTTGTGCAACAATAAATTTGCAAACATCGCATGGAATTGTCTATTACGATAAGGAAGTTTTATTCCATTTGTGTTTTGTTCTCAATCCGTTATCAGCTGATAAAGAATTTTATCCAACTTCCTGATTCTCTAGTTCTTGACAGAAAAGAACTTAAAAGCAATTTCATGTTTTAATTATGAGAGGCTCTTATAAAATACATTTACGTTGCAATCTCGCGTTTCCTGTATCTGAAACATTTTTTTAAATCACTACTATGAAAAGACTTTTTTGAAAAAATAAAAATTCAGGGAAAAAACGCAATAGGGAATATGTAAAGTATACTGTCAATGAAAACCATTTACTATTTCATGGATTTATACGACAATAAAGCATTTTATTTACATAATTCAGCAATCATTTTTTTTCTCTTTTTATACTAGTCTTGTAGTGACATTTGTGTATAAAGTAGGTAGAAGACAACAAATCAAAACATCATATCGATAAAAAAAAATTCTGACATATTCATATAGTCAGTAAATTAATGAATTTCTTATTCAGTAATACTTTTTAGAAAACGACAATATTGATTCAAATATTACTGAAAAGTATAGAGTTTATCAGATTATGCTTTATGTGCATTATATTCTTTCTCGAGGTAATATTTTATTGGACATAGCATATTTGAAATACATGTAACAAATTTGCCAATTTGCCAATTTTCCTTTTTCAGTTTCTTTCAGTACAACTAAATTAGGTTCTCTAGTGGTGATTTTTCCTTAGTATAGTGATGTGAGGCAACGGTATTAATGAATTAAAACCACAAAAACTATTTACATTATTGTGCAGCATTTGTCAAATATTGTTTCTGTCATTTGACCACAGAAGAAAAAAAAATAATCAAAGAGTTTAAATGGGAACAGAATTGTGTGCCCTGTTTAGCTATGGAGTGGAGGGAATATGTAGGCAAGCACTTCTGATACGATATTGTATGGACTAATTTGTTAAAGTGAGTTCTATAATTCATAGATGGCAGTGTACTAGTAAAATTATTGAGTACTTGAATACTGTCAAAACAATATTTGGATATAAGGACTGTCATTTTTTCTTTAAAATAATAATACATTTACATGCATACAAGTCCAGGTGTAGATGATTCCGAGTCCAATCTTCTGATACTAATTATTAAATTATCAGTTTGTAAAGCATCATCACCATCATCGTCATTTTTTTCTAATTTGGATTCTGTTTCCGGAACATTCTCAGGCTTTTTCTTTTTTCTACCTGGTTTCTTTTTTACGAACTGATGATTCTCAGAACTTTTTTCATTTATTGAGATTGTATTTTCCATTTTGAGTGGGTGACTTTGAAGACGTTTTACTTTTGTACCTGTCTTGGATTTTGTAATGCGTTTACTAATACCTTGAGCATATTTTACGCCTTTCTTGCTGAATTTCCATTTCACCGGCGCCCCCGACTCGTCTTTGCTGATCTTTTCCAGATAGTTGACAATTTTCCTGTGGCCTACGGACGTCTTTGCTTTGCTTCTGGTTATCAGCTTATCCTGATTATTCGACAACTCCTGAAAACAGGAAAAGAAGTCAAGTGAGTACATGAATTTTTACGCCAAGATAACAAAAGTATATCGTATCACGGGTATTTTCTGTGGTTGTCTAATTATTGAGAAATTTTGCAGATGGAACAAATCAAGTAAAATTACAATCACAAAACATTTCTTCAATATTAATTCAGGTACTTTATACAAGTAAGTCAGTAAAAGTGTTGTCATTTAACCAGATTTAATGTTATTTCTTCACGTCTTATCGGTACTCCGAATGAAAATTAAAATTATGCTCACGGAAGTATAAAATAAAAAGGATAGGAAATTAATTAATTACAGTGAAACTTACTATAAATGGACCGGTTTTCATGTCTCTTTGATCAAATTGTGTTTGAAGAATAATTTATATCACGTAAACGTGACAGTATTTGCAATGTTTTGTTTACTATAGGTATTGTATTCGTATGCCATAAATAATTTTTTTCCGGTATAATACAACAGCAATAATTGGAAAATGTCCATCACAGAAAATACCCATCATATGGTATGTAAACAACAGTAATCTTTTTCACATCTGTTACGGATGAATTAAAAAAAAATGTTTTGACAAATCTATTAAAATCGCATGGACGTGTCGTCCTCTTCTTATTGCTGAGTATCCACATGAATTGTTTAGGAATTAATTTACTCAGCATTTTGTGGTTTTTCATATTTTTTTCAGGACAAGTACCCCTAAAAATGACAGACAATGTGAAGTCGAAGTATAATATTACATTCCAAGTTTGATAGGCTGCACTACATTTAATAGCAAGGAAACATGACACGTGCTTTAACTGATTGACACGCGAGTGCTAATTTATCATTTAGAAATGTTTGAAAATCTTTATTAACCGACATAGGTTCTACCTTAACAAAAAATATAGAATCGATATTTTTCTTTAAAAATGCAGACGAAGACATTAAGCAAACTTTATCAAACTGTTAAAAACGTTGCCAGAGGCAAGTTAGGTTAACAAAACAATCAGCAAGCATTTCCTCCTTTGTGGATTTTAATTTTCCTAAAACATCAGGAATATTAATGAAATATAATTGAAATGAAAAAGAGGATTTTTTTCCTCAGGCGTGACTTAATTCTTGAGAAAATGTGTCTGGAATAAATCCAAATTAATACAGTTGTCAAGTACTTCCAATAAAATGAGAACAGATATTATTATTTCATTATAGATTCTCTTGGGGTTAAAGAGTATTTTCTGGTAATCATCATATATTTTCTGTTTTACGATTGGATCTTACATTTCTTCTTTTATTTTTATATATTTTATACATAATTGCCTTGAGGTAATTAAACCAAGCATGGAATAACATAACATGATATGACGCGCGTCCTTCTTGTTTGAAATCTGAATCAATATCGAATATAGTTGAATATTTTCACTCATACATTTTTTGTTATAAGGGAAATAAGTAAATTTATCGTATCTTTTGTGGTACAGAAAATCTGCAGCTTTACCATGTATAAGCAGACGAATTAGTTATCCAACTTATTACAGAGCAGACGACTGTCTACATTGTTGAAAGCTCTCTTCGTCGTAATAAAACATGATAGGTTAACGTTAATTTGACCGATATTTACACAGACTACCATATTATTTGAATGCTTGCCAAATAAAACGCACGATAATTCTGAACCTTGGCTTCATTTCTTTTTAAATCACTGGTGTTTTTCTTAAAAAACGTAGAAGGAAATATCAATGAACAGTGAATTTAATCTGCAATTTGGAGAATAAAACTCTAGGGAATCATTAAGAAATAATTTGTAGTTAAAGCAATCATTGCATGTTTAAAAGTCCAAATTTAAAATCCAGAATATCTGGTGACACCCAAGTTCGAATTAGAGCCATTGAATCAGCATTTGTCTTTCATACCGGCTGCGAGCCCCTTGTCTTGATCGGCTTAACGAAGTTCTCCATAATGAGATCAGTATGATAATATACATCGGCTTATATACACTTTATAAGAAAATAACAACATTATATTTCACAAACACGGATCTCTAGAAACATGGACGTTGTAAGACAGACATCTGCAAAATGTTGACTGAGTCGGATTAGCTAATTTATTAATAGTCTACCTCTGAGAAAAGATATTGATCAAACGTTACGTAGAACATATGCATGCTCTTACAAATAAAATTATTGAGAGCGAAACCCCCGTTTATAGGAAATAGTGGTATATAAGTACGAAAGGAAATGCTGTTTAAGTTGAAGTTGTTCCATTCTTCGTAATGTTTAGTTATCAGTTTGCTGTCATCTTTTATATTATCGAGATGGCTGTATGGTCTCTGAGGGACAAAATCAAACAAACAAATAAAAAAACAAAAAAGAAAGCGATAAAATGGTTCAATTTATCCATAAATTAGCTCTACCATTATTCCAATTACTAGTAACTGACCCAGTACCAATGTCCCATTTCAAATATGAATGTAAAGTAAATAATTAGCACTATCATTTTCTACTGGTGCAAGTATTTGCTATGGCTTTGCAATCACTGTTGTTAGTTGACTAAAATATTAGAATTTTTTAGAATTAAAACATCTCCAGCAATTTAGAGCTTCATGTTGAAAATTTTTTCAACGATCAATACATGTACGATGTAAGACTCACATATAAAGTACCAATGCAATAAAACATCATTTGCAATTCTGGAAGTAAAAAGGCTTCTCTCGCTCTTAGCAACAATGCAATAAGTCTATCGGTACTCTAGAAATAATTAATTTTGCAAACCAAAGTTAAGGCTTAATCAAGTAAATGAACAGCTAGCTTAATAATCAAAACAGATAAAATACACATTTACTAGCATATTCCTGATCAAAAAGTTTCAAAAATTATTTCCCTGTTGTGCTTATATTTACTGTGGTGGAAAATTTTGCGCTTTCATAACAATTACATTTGCAAAAATTACTTTTATGAACATATAATAATTCCATTGATTTCTATTTTCAAATTATAAAAAAAAAATGATGATTAGAAACAGTGATCGAAAAAATACTTCCCATAATGAACTCAAATATTTTACAGAGCAAAACACACACCCCTGGAGAATCCCGATATGGGATTGGGTGACTTGGAGGTAATAACCACAATTCTTGCTAAGTACGAAACTAAGCCAAAGTAATAAAAAAGAAAAATCCCCATTATTGTCAAACTTTACATTTAATTGAACGAATGTTGTCTGGGTTTAAATCAATATTGATTTTCTATGAAACATCGCACAATATCCATCAATTTCTCTTCATATTTAAATCTAGACGTTTTTAGATCGCATTATCATCAAAATTCGACTGTCGATGACAGTTTTGGTCAATACTTGGCGTAATGTCGGTCTCACAACCGATAACTGTTCAAGATTATCAACTTCCAAACAACGTTTCCTTTTTTTCTTAAATATAATAGAATATGTTTGCCGACAGAAGTATAAAAAGCAGAACAAAAACCATTAAACCTTCGTATCAAAATTTATTAAATCACAATTGTTTTTCTTACTGAACCTCCTAGGCACGCGATATCGTAGCTGAAATAACCGTAATTTGTGTTTATGTCTTCTTGGACTGTCATTTTTTCTTTAAAATAATAATACATTTACATGCATACAAGTTTTTTTGCTTCTATTTAAAAAATAATGTATGTGAAAATTGATAACATTTTAGTTGAACAGTGTCTCTTTACTTTTTTTGTGGTCATATGACAGAATATGAACAAATGCTACACAAAGTTTTTTCTATTACATTATGCATTTCAATCAATCTTTTATAGAATAAAATAATTGAATTAAATTCCTTCAATTTTTACAGTAAATGGTCAATAATTTCTACAGTGAAAACAATTTGAATGTAACTTGATAGGAAAATAAATATTTGACTTTACTTTTTACTTGGCTATGTTTGTAAATACTGAATAGATCCTTTGAGTACAGTGTACCAGAATATATGTCACACTGTGGCTTGACTGACTAAACATTCACTGTGGCTTACATAACTAGCATCCTGCTCACCAGGGGATACCGTCCTGAATGTCATGAACCTTAGTCTTGTTTTCAGAACAATTCACTCTATTACAAGATTCAGTTTTCAACCAACCATTTAAAATTAATCATCCATATAATAACTAAACTGGCTGATACCGGAATATTCTTCATGTAGAGATTCATGTATTGATACAAAAGTCATTTATTTTCATCTAAGGATTGAACAAAAAATGTTTATAAAAATATGTACTGCTGATAGACCAAACAATATTTTGTTAGAAGCAAGATAACTGAACTTCTTTTTTGGCAAACAGCAGTTTATTCTCTCGACAGGGGGTGCTCACTTCCTCCATGGGACCTGATCCTACCTCTGATGTTTTAGAGGTCCATGTTCACTCTGCTCCAAAAGTTGTATTGTTTAATGGAATTTTGAGCTTAATACTGTTTGTTATCTCCTTATATTTTATTTAATACAAAATTGTAATTATTTCTTCAAATGGTATATGACAAAGAACATTAAAAATGAACTCAAGTATTTTTAAGCACTAATTTGAGAGCCCTTTGAAGTAAATAAGTATGAGTAATACAACACATATCTGGAATTATTTACATCATTTACATATATTATTTTTGCATTAAACTACAGGACAATAACCTATAAAAAAATTTTTGTATATAAGTAACAACAACAAATTGATTTTACTAAATGCCTCAGACTCCTGTTATAAAGTCTATAATCAAAGTACTCAGAAGTACTGAAAGCCGGGCTCATTTACAGGGTAATGAACAAAGACCATGGTGACAGAGATGATATGTTACACACAAAAATATTTCAATGGCATGTATAGTATTAAAAAGTTTTAAAAATTAAATAAAATATAGCCAGAAATTAACAGCGTAAAATATTTATCACATGTATCGTTTCGGGGTTTTATATACAAACACCGATGAAGCAAGATTAATTAAGGTCAAACGACCATGCACTGATGTGTCCTCAGCGGGGAGTTTTGCATCAAGTCATTAAATAAATGATGTTCCCTGCATTTGTGTTAGCCTGATAGTACAACCTTTATTTATAGAATATGACGCAGACAGGGATACCTGGAGAAAACCTTTCGCACCTTTTGAATTGCTTTGTAAAATATTAGTCAAAGGAGCCAGGAAAAATATTAAACAATTAAATATTTTGATAAAATATTCAATTTAATATTTCTTAAGGTGTTTGAATGGATTTTGTTTTCTCAACAACGGCTGGGCGTACGTACTATATTTGTACTCGTAAACTCAATTTGGCGGTGAAGAAGCAGCATTTCCTGTTGCTCACCGTCGCAATAGCCGGGCATTGCTCTACGAGCAATGAGCCCGGCTAAAAACCTTTAACTATTTACATGTACGCTACACAGATGCATTTACCAATTTCTATAATATATGTATACTACTGATAAATCCAACTTTTGTTCATTAAACAGCATTTATATTTTATAAATACTAAAACATCTACCATTGTTTCAGAAGCTGCACTGAATAACATTCACTTATGTTTATTAAAACTGCATAACCTGAAGCAAGGTCTATAGTTTTTTCTTTAAATGAACAGTATCTTTTTTTTTTGTTGCTATATGCCAACATATAATGCTGAATTTAAATATGGATTTTGTTTAACTTAGGTTAACAATGTCTTTTAGCTTATTTATAAGAACTTATTTATAATTTTTATTTTATGTTAAAGATATGTTTCAGCTTCAAAATGTATTAAAATAAAAATCTTTAAACTTCTGTTTAACTTTAAGAATATTTATCTTATTTTAGAAATCTATTTAATTTAGATTTTGAATGTGTTTTAACTTAATGTGATTGGCCATTAGCAATATAACATTGTTAAAAATCTCTTTGATTCTACACAAAAGTACAGTGACTCTGAAGATGATATTAAAAGAATGCCGGGCTTCCTCAGTGACAAAATCAATGTAGAATTCAGTCTATAAGTCTTTTAACAAATTGTCGGAATTCTAATGGGCACTTATTGGGCTCCTTTTAAGCCTTTTTTTTTTGCTTATGTTTGTTGTTTCACATTGTTTCAAGAATTTTTCACCCAATATTGAGTTACTTGCAACCACTTGCCAAAGGACCCAGAACTTGGGGCCTTTGAGCTGTGAATGTGATTTTTGTGTGCAGCCAATTTGTTTTTATATTTGTATATTTACATTTCCAATGTCTTTGTCCGAGATAAAATTACCAATTGTAAATGTAATTGATTTCCTCATGAATGTTTTGGCGCGGTTCCAAAAAAAAACCACGTGCAGGGCGGGACAACACCTAGAGAGAAGCAGGCTTGGAGCCCGTGGATTGGCGGAATCAAAGCATGTAAATATAAGGAATAACTGTCAGATTTTTCGAATTCATGAAGATTATCAATGGATTGGCTTGTGTGATAATTTAATGCATAAACGCCTTTGGCGTTTATGCAAATTATCACACAAGCCAATCCATTGATCACTTCATGAATTCGAAAAATAAGACAGTTATTCCTTAAATGAAGCAGAATTCAGAAACAACTGCAGAAGAAGAAGAAAAAAATTAATGTAGCCCTCAATTTGACATTCAGAAATATATTCATAATGTTTTATCAATTTCAATCTGTAGATTTCTTATTTTTCACGAGTACTTATTATCCCGAAATGGCTCTTTAAAGTCAAATTACAAGAATATTCATCATAAAAATGAAAGCAAGTAGTTTTATTTTGTGATTGATGCATTTTGCGAATTTACGCAAAAAAAAAATAAGGAATTAACAGTAATACATGTACATGTAATATTTATATCCATTTGTATGTCAACTCTATCTGTCTATATATCTTAGTGATCTTGAAATAAAAGACACCAAAGAGTGTTGCCAGATCTATTTCATATTTGGAAGTTTACTAAACATGCTAAATATAGACAATAAGGGCCATTGAACTCACAACTAATTTGTATATAAGGAACCAGATGACATCCAACATTTTGATCAGCTTTCCTTAGTTATGTAGTGATATTCCATAATCAACTGCATATGTTGTTTATGTCTCCAACCTTCTTTTAAACTGTAGATCACTAAATTTTCATGACACTTTATTTTCGCAAGATAGATACATGAACATGTATTTACTAATTTTGGCGAGACAAAATTTTCATGTATACAACTGCACGTAAGAATAATATTTTTGCCAGCACTTTGTCTCAAGTAATTAGGCAAAAGTAAAGTTCTCTTGAATGAAATTGATTTACAGTACTCAAAAGCATTGTCTGAGTAAGATCAACTTCGCAGGCTACAGAGTGATTTAAACAAGTTAATTTTGGGAGATTCTATGGTAATAATAATTATCATGTTTATGATAAATTTAATATTTTGTATTTGAACATGGACTTAGTTTTTTATGTCATTAGCTGATTTAATAGACAATTTTATTTCTAATTTTTCACTCACATTTCACTGTTGTGAAAATATACATCAAAAAATGTTTTCCACTTTTGAAATTAATTCTAGATATATCCAAGTATATAGAACAATTTACAATTATTTTTTTCTTTTGAAATACACAATGTTTTTTTTACTTTATAATACAAACATAAATAGTCCCTTACTTAAAATAAACATAATCTTGTCATTCTAGTACAAGTACTCATTTTTGTTATTTCAATTACAGATTTACGGCTAACTACAGATAATTGTTGCATACTATACTGCATTTTCTTTGCACAGTAAGTTGTAAAGTTATACACTATAAACATGATAAATCTTTAAAGCTCCACTAATTATAAAAAGTATAAAATGTTAATCTGGAGTCACCATTATTTATCAGTACATTGCAATATAAATATGACCGTTAGTTGAACACGTGAAATTGTGTACTTGTCTTGTCATGCATTTCCTAAAATAAATTTACGACCTCTCAATCGTTTGACGTATTGCGTCCATTAAAAATATCGAGATATTTTTTTTTAAACACCCAGAATAAAAGAAAAAAAAAACAACCCATTGTTGCGCAAGCATATTGTCGACTTGATTCTACACAACTTTATAAATTTGTGCTCTGGCAAAACTTTATAAAATTGTCCTTTGTAAAAATAGTTTCTGACTTTGTTTATATACGTGTATATTTTATCTGGAGAAAATACGAGTTATTGCGCCTGGTACGTCGAACCCGACTCATAGCCAAAGCATCACAACACACCCGCAAAAATAACAATAAATGGGGAAAAGTCTGCATATAGGGTAAATCATAAACAAACCTTATTTTCCATGGCTTCCTTTTGTATTATTGAGTCGTTCAATATATTTTACTGCAGACACTCCATGTAGGATACAAGAGATTTTTTTCAAAGCATGACACTCGCTCACACTTTGCTAGGAATCAATGTAATGGCGGTCGCCTTCTGTCAAGCGAAGCGAGTCGGTGCGCGTGACGTCACTCTAATCTTTTGTACCTTACATTGCTTTCTGGATCAGAAATGGAACAATGAACGTGGTCTTTTTAAAGCCAAAAGACAAAACAAGACAAACAAAATAAGGGAAAAAATACAAATGCTAAAATATAATAGACAGAGACTTGCTTTTACACAACATTGTTTTATAACCTTCCAGAATCGGTCTTACCTGAGGTTGAACACAGATCCCCTAATGTATGTATATGCATGCAATCACAAAACACCATCTATCAGCTGGGTTCCCTCGTGCAAGTCTAGTGCGTACATTTAACTCTGTGCGAGCATTTTGGTCGCATGTCCTGATATAAATATATTCTTGTGTTCGACATTCATGAGTGATAAAGTGTATGGCCTAGCGTTCAACTCGACACTCAGCCATAATCTAACTTGTCGCTTCTAGTTTTGCCATATCAAAAATAATCATTCCTAAACACCATCTATATCTATTTTATCAAGTTTACCCAGGATGAAAGATTTTGTTTGGTCGGATATTTAAATCATATGTATCAGACTATACACATACAACGTGAACCTAATTTAGAGAATTACTAATTGTAGATTTTGCCAATGGCTTTGTTGTCCCAATAAAGCAATTGGATGTGTTCCAAGTAGCCATATTATCTACAACATATCGACTTATGTGTACATATAATTATTTATCATGTTATACGGGCGTTTTCTAAGACATTTGACAAATATATGTACATTACTTTATATATATAATTATATGCAATTTAAACATTCATAATAAAGATACTCAAATCCTAGTCTTGAAATGTATTCAAAGTATTTAATAGTAGTAATATATAGAAAAAATATTTTTCTAACTTTGGTTTATTTTTCTTTCATTTGTATCATATTTCAAATTATCTAATTTCATTTTCACATTTACATAAAACCCTTTAATGCACAAGATGTAATCCATGCAATTGAAAACAGTTAAACCAAACCATTTAGTTAATACAGTTGAGTTGCAAAATTAGCAATAATAATGAACAATGTCCTTAAAATAAATGAAACACATTCACAAATGAACATTTAGGTTTTTATTTCAATAATCATTTCTCTCATTTGCGAAACTTAAAGCCCAATAATGAAATAAAATGCCATATGCAAATTAACATGTTCAAGCAGTAATTCGAAAAGCTTGCATATTCTTTACAACGTTCAAATCATGTTGCAAAAGTATCCATTACGTGCATGTATAGAATTAAGCAATATGTTAAAAAAAACTGTTCCATATTCATTTTTAATATTTTTTACTTTTGGAATATGAAGGTGTATTGTTATATATTATAATTTTTCAATGATAATTGCATAACAATATGTCTTTATAGCTAAAGTAGAAGGTAAGTATATGGATGGGAATGAGACATAAATGAAAATAGTTTTATATTCCATGAAATGTTTTTGGAAAACACAAAACAGGCAGGAAAATAAAAAATACATATATATAAAACTGTGCTTAATCCATTATCACCAACATCAACATTTGTAGACATTTACATGCAGGAAACATGTTGAAGATTTTTTAGTTAAACAAAGTTCTGTTCATGAACACAGACACAACTAGTTTTATATCCCTCATAAACTATAAAAAATCTCAGCAACAATATTGTCTATAGATTTTTAATCAGTGTAAAAAAAAACGGTGTAGATGTATTTTTCATGGTCTATCAGACGTGTGTGCTAAATAAAGATTGGTAGATACATTGTGTGTTTTGTTGGAATAATATAACCCTTTAAAACATACACACAGACACACACAGCTCATATTTATCTATGCCAAGTACCTGTTCATTTCATAAAATTGTAGAAGTGTGACGTCAACATGTAGACATTTATCGCTTTTTTGTTATTTTTTCGTAGCACTTTAAAAGATAAGTAAATGGACTTTTGAAATTGAATGCTGTTTGTTATCTCCCTATGTTTCATGCAAGAGTTCAGTTGCTAAATTTGAATAATGTTCATGTTGTTTTGTTTTAGTTTTGGTTGACAAGCTTAAGAAGTAGCAGGACATCCAAACTGATGTATGTACTTGTACTTGAAAAATCTCTACACATTAACTCCCCCTCCCCCTAAAATAAATAGCAAAAGAGTGTGAAGATATAATCAAACATGAACCCACTAATAGAAAAAGTATAATGGTAAAATAAATAAACAGGGGGTATTTATGACCCATTTCAGCGTACTCAAACATTTCCCGAAACATTGGTAAGACATTTTGAATATCTCAAGAAACATTATACTAGTATCTACAAAAATCAATACGACTTTAAACATGTTCAAAATAAAAGTTAACATAAAACAATAATTATGGCTGATTTTTAAAGGGTCGGATTTTGTGGTCGTCAAGGCAAGATACCTTTAGAATGAGTTCAGCAGAACTTAATTCTGTCTGGGATTTAAACAAGATATATTACCAAGCATTTAATTTTACGCAAGACGAAACAGATCTTGGACTAGTTAAGAAAATGGGAGATAAGAACGCGCCGAAGCAGAGGAATAAAGGCATTATAAAGCGGCGCCTTAGTGAAATAAGAGATACCGAAACGCTATGGTAGCGATTTTATCAAACATCCTAGTGTTTCTGGTCGTATTATTGTACAAAACAGAAAAAGATATTTAAAGTACGTTTTGAACTCTAGTTTACATGGTTCAACTTCAAATTTACTCTTATCTAATGTATTCTTGTACGTACACGAATATGTATTAAACTTGACAAATCAAACAGACATTTTGAAGAATAACGTCTTCATATCTTAAAATGGTAATTATTCTTTGCATTTTCTTTCCTTTTTGCCAAGAATAACATTTGATTATAGCAGCGTACCCCCGTCAGTTTAAATTACTGCTTTCTTTGGATGTCAGTATGTGGATTAAAGTTGCAGCCGCTGAATAACCATACCAGCACTACCTAATTATACATTTTTTTCTACAAAAGCTCCTACATTCTTTTTTCATACTAATAACAATAAAAGAAATACGTTTTATTCCTTATACGTGTATATTTATGTCTATAACTAACTAAATAGCAATAACTATAACTAACTAAATAGCAATAACTATAACAAACTAAATAGCAATAACTATATCTAACTTAATAGCAATATAACTATAACAAACTAAATAGCAATAACTATATCTAACTAAATAGCAATAACTATAACTAACTAAATAGCAATAACTATATTTAACTAAATAGTTAAATTCTTTATTGTATGTTTCATTGATAGGAGAACCACTGCACGTCGGGATGTTAATGCATTGATAAACGTTTACGTTCAGGATAGACCTCGACAGATTTGATTCAATTTTGATTGCTAGACTCACGCCTTTTTTTATTTTTAATAAAAATTAATCAGTTAAACGAAATAAAGATACATTTTTGGATATTTTAAAATTGATTTTGTATCAGCACAGTGTGCATTCATGTTGAAATATTTTCATTGAAGATGTGCTTAATATAGGAAATTATTCTGTAATGAATAATCTGTATTGTTCTCCTTTTTACCGACAAAGAAGATACGGATAAAAATATGATTATGTGTGCTTAGTATCTGAAAGATAAATCTTTGTAGAACTACACTAAGCAACGTCAGATCAAAAAAAAAAATGAATACAACATAAGAACAATAAAGCACAATTAAAACAAGTAACAAAAATCAAAGACGAAGGAAGAAGGACGTTAAGGACTGTATTATAAGCCACTTTTAACAGATTGACTTTAAAGTATCTTCAGTTTAATATTTGCTACATCTTTGTACTTTAATAATTTCTTATTTGCCTTTCAAATGTATCATTTTATAGCCGTTGTATCAGAATTAAATCAAATAACTTCCTGAATGTTTTTTCTACGATTAACATGGATTAAGCTTAGCCCTAAAGTACATTGTATAATGCTTTTGTTGCACTAACGTTTTTAGAAATTATTAAGGACACCTCGAGATGATAAATTTATAATCCTTGCTCAGAAGTTAGCTTCTTCTATAATAAGTTATTTTCTTTTTATTCTGGATATTGTGTTCTGGATATTTGGTAATTATGTGCACTCTCAAAACTTACCTTAATGACCTTAAGATAAAATTTCAGTTCGAATTTTTCTCACTTTCTTAAATTTTTAAAGACTAAAAAAATCGTTTGCATCTTTTGATACTTTTGTGTTAAAGCATAGAGCATGAAAACGGCAATTAAAATGCAAGTCTGTTTGAGAATTTTTTTGTATAGCAAATAGATTTCTAATCAACACGTTTTTCCTGGACATCAAAATAATATTTTGTTTAATGATGATTTTTTTTAAGCTGTAAATAAAAATACCACAATTTTAAAGCAAAATATATTTTTCTACAAAGTACATCTCCTTTTCGTTTTAAATGAACACAGAATCTTCAAAAAGCCAAAAAAGTCTGTACACACAGTGCTACGAGCCTTGTAATTTCAATGATGACATATGTAAGTCTTTAGTACAATTTCAAAAATCCAACATAACAGATTTATTTTTTTTTTTCAAAACAGCAATTTTGTAGGTATAAAAATATATGATATTGAGTGTGAATTCCATAACACTCGGAGTGATTTAGAGAAAAAAAACTCCATTTTACTTACTGAGTAGTGTTTAAACTTTAGTTCTGAATTTAATTTTTTTATTCTAATCACCCTTTCTTTAGTTCCCTGGTATTTTTTAATGCAGGTGTAGTTTCTGGATCTTCTGACATAGCATAATATTTCTGGTTGAGAATTAAAGAAAGTCAGTGAGCAATCTAGTAAATAATCAGAATGTATTTGCCTACACCGTTACCATTTTTATGTATATGTCCATTGACGGTATTGTGATATTGTATATCATACCGATGTTAGACAAGGTGCAGTTGTGACTCTCGTATTCTGCAATATTTTTGCTTGTGTGTAGATGATATCTTCATTTAGATTTCTTTTAATTTTGTTTTCATTCCAATGCATTGTATGTTTTAAAACATCTTTTCAATCACTAGAATAGAGTTTATTTTTATTCTCTTAATTAACAAATTTATCAACATTTTCTAGTACTCTCTTGAAATTTTTGATCTTTTTTTGACACAATAGCGTCATATTTTAATGGCAATATACTCCCATGAAATTTAAGAAATCTTTTTACTTTTTAGCTTAGAAGCCAGGAGATAAAAAAAAAAATGGCGATGGTATTTACATAACTTTGATGAGAATGCAATTAAAATTCTTATACAAGTATAAAAGATTGATCATTACCTGTAGGTCTGTTAACATTTTATTTATGTTTGTTGACAGATGTACTAATGACATTGAAAATAAATAACTTTAACTAAATTCAGTTTAGTTTTATAAGCGTATCCGACAAACAAAAGGAGTCTACATTTGATCTAAAACTAAGAACTTTTGCAAGCAATAGAATATCAAACCGAACCAACACTAATGCTATAATGTTGAATTGGAGGGAAGCTCATAGCAGTGCTCATTGAAATGGACTTTGTCTATGGTAGGCTTATGCTCCTAGATTGAATTCTACAGTTAATGGCACAATCTGAAATAGATTAATGTATCACAAATATAATATTAAATTATAATCATAACTAATTGAGAGTATTATTTACCTATTCCAACTTGTGATTTAAAGTCAGTTCACGAATACTCTATAGTATTTGATTTTTTTTTTAGAAACATGTCAAGGACCCTGGTTATGTTGAAAATAAATTAAGGATGTTCGTGTAAACGCATATAAATACAATTTCCCTAGTTATAAAAACCAATTTTTTATTGGTATTTGGACATTTCTTAAAAGAAGAGTTTACTACGAAGCATTTAAAAAACACAGTCCTATATATCACACATCTAAAAACGTGTTTTCTTCTAAAGTTTAAAAATTCGAGTGCCAAATTTAAATTCTTTAAAAAAATGCATTTAATGTTTCCAGGACAAGGGAATGATCATTTTGATAAACCAGACACTTGGAGACACACTTGATAATCAGATATGCTTTTTGAAACATTATGTAGGGAAAATCATATTTTGTTTAAAAAAATCCCTTTTGTGTCCATGACAACAGCAACAAAGTCAAATCGATTCGAATGTTTGATCTTTTCAAAATGAATAATATTGTTTTACAATACTTGACAAGAATGATGTAAAATTTTTACTTCTTCCGTCACAAAAGTCGTCAAATTCAAAGCTTTTTTATTATGCATGACTTGGTAATTAGAAACTTTGCTATTGCAAACATTTGCATATGACACTCCGTCCCTTCTTGCTTTTCAAAAGCAAGTGGCCATTTTAAATGTTGCATATTTTTTGTTATAATTATAACTGTGAAGTATTATAGATGTTACCCAAACCATCTGTGAGAGAATATGTTGTCAAAAATTGTATGGTACATTATGTTTTTCTGATTTCGTCTGAGGTGACAGTTATCATTAATTTCTAATAAGATGATGCAAACCATCTGCAAGGATTAATCTCATTCATTACTTGGTCCAGATGAAAAAACATCAACAAAGACATAACAGAATGTCACTTGGCATTGTTCATCGTGACATGATCAACTTCAAAACTCTAACAACGTTATAGACAAAGAGAATTCCTTTGTTAAAGGGGCATTGACACAGTTTCCAGTGAATTTTTAAAACCCATTTTAATATTTACTATTCCTACCTATGGCTTCATCTATAATGATTAGCAAAAAAATTGAACATTATTTGATGATTAACAAACTAAATAAAGGACTCAAAGTTCTTCATAATGTAAACAAGGTCCGTGCCTTGTTTTTGTTTACATATAGAAAATATCATATTGATAATTAACAAAATGAAATTCAGCAAATCAAAAGAAACTGTTGAATCGCATTTAAAATTAACCTTTTTTTTTTACTGTCTACTTTGAACGAACATATATTAGTATATTAACCTATGTAAACAAAAACATGACACGTTGTTTACATAACAAAGGTTTGGAGCTATAATTCTGTCTTGTATCTGGACATCTGCCGTTCAAATTTTTGATGATCATTAGGAAGACCCTAGTTAAATATTTGTAAAAATGGAAAAATGATATTTAAAATTTTAACTGAAACTGTGCCTATGCCCCTTTAAAACTAGTCTAAATATCTGTTACATTTTAACTCATTTTTGTTTAATCATCATTTTGGTTTTGAAACATGTTTTCATGTGTTTTTGACAACGACGATCTATATAGTAACATACATCCTCATTTGTATTTTTTTATGTTGACCCGGTAAAATTTTTCTAATTCCCTTCCTGCTACATATTTTCCCTGTATATGTTTTAGCCTGCAGCTTAAAAACAGCTTTAAACATCGCTTAAATAACATGTTCCTTGTTTGCACAGCTATGATAAAGCAAAATGCGCAGAATACACACACACAAGCAAGCCTAAACATGACTCTATCAGTTGCCATGGCTGTAGTATCGAATTATCACGTACCTTAAGTATCTTATTGACGTTCTCTTCGCTCGACCAGTTTTTTTTAACTTTCTGTACAAATAACCCTCTCTCATGTCTAAAACGATCTAAACATTCAGTATTTATTAATGATACATTATTTGTCTCATTTATATTTTGGAATTCGCAGATTTTTTTTTTCAAAATTATGTAGAAATGGATTTATAGAATCCGACTATTTCTTGACGTGTAGTGCAAGCTGTTTAATTGTGTTTATCAGACGCTATCGATAGCAGACTGCAAATATAACATGTGTGAGGGATCAAATGGGTTAGACTTTGCAACGTAGAATGTGTCTAATATTTACATCCTTCGTATTCAAACCACCATGTCTGAAACAAGGAAAATGATAGCTTAAATGTTTGTTTTTATGTTTATATGTTTTGTTAAACAGAATCATGCATAATTCATAGCATTGAAATGTGTCTGTTTTAGGTGAATGTAGCTTTACAAATCGTTGCAAATGTTCGTGGATATACATAACCAAATCACTGTTCCATTTCAACTCTATGTGAAAATATTAAATTAAGCATTTTTTTTAAAATAAACTTAAAAGTAAATAGTTTCTTTAGCACATTAATTTTGTAATTATATATTAGAGTACTTTTAGTAACTCATAGTGTAAAAAATATAATTATATAAACAATTTGAAAAAAGTCGGCTTTTGCTTAATTTATAATACAAGTAATTTGTTTCTGGCTAAAGTGTACATTTACTCACTCATCTTATTGTGTAAATCACAGTTATAAATAAAAAAAAGTTTCTACACAATTATATGTTTTAGAAAAACAAGACTTTCAGACACACTCCACATATTGAAATTTTCTATTCACTCTCACATTAAACTTTTATAAAAGATCCAATGTTCAAAGTGACTCATAATTTCTCGAAGAAACCATGCGGTTATTGAAATCTTTTAGTATATTTTTAAATACGATATATTCCGGTGAGCTTGATAAAAAAGATACCAAAGAGTCTGATACATCTGTTTCATTTTTGGATATTTTCTTGAAAAAGACGTTCTTGGTAATCTTATAAACATATCTATCGTAAACCTGATGACTTGAACTTTTCAATCGTCAACTTCCCTCACCTATGCAGCAATATACTTTCATCACCTGCATACGCAGTTTATATATCTCAGTTGTTTGATACGCAAGAGCATGGTCAACGTATGCACAATATCTAGAATGAGGTTAATTATTGACAAATGAGTTGATAAAACAAGAATATCAGCAATATCAACAGTATCGTTTAAATTTTCCCCAATTTCATGGTCGACACGATGACCTTGTCATCAAATACAATTTATCATTGAGTCAAATGCTGACTGACGTTTTATTCTAATTGTTAGTCCATTATTTACACACTCTATTGACGGATTTTTCATATTATCTCCCGATCCTGACAATGGGCACACGACTGATGTGTCTGGTCGGCAGGGGATGCTCACTTCTCCATGGTACCTTATCCAACCTCTGTTTTTTTTTAAAAGTCCGTGTTTGTTCTGCTCCTATTTTTTATTGTTTTATGGACTTTTGAGAATACTGTTCGTAATCTCCATATATTTTTCTTCTAAAGGATATTAATATTCTTTGAAAATCAAGTTTTCTTTCTCATTAGTTTATTTTTATATTTTAATAATATCAAAATGTGCTAGGTTTTCAGTCCTTTATCCACAATGATATATCCAGTATCAATTTTGCTTCAGTGTGTTACACCTCTTAAAAAATAAATAAAACATTGCACATTATTCATCAAATGATTATTGTTCTCTGTTACTTTTTTTCTCAACATAATGAGGTTTAGATATCAAACGGTTTATTAATGAATTACTTTGATACCGATAAGACTTCAAGCTAAAATGTAAGATATGATATATTCTTCCAAAACATTTCTTATTCCATAGAAATAAAACGCTTTTTTTTAAGAAAGACTTCAAAAAATCCTATTGAGAGCAATTTGTAGAGCAGTTAAAAGTTTGCAATGAAGAAATATGACGGTTTTTTCATTTAAGAATATTTTTGAATAATTCGAAATATTTATCTATACATCTACATATAGTTTATATTTGGGTGTTTTACTGACAATAGTCAAAATTGATTGACAAATGGGATTCCCACCTATTCCATCTTTAACTTTCAACTATGTTATATAATATCTCGCTATCGCCTGCATATTGTGTTAATATCTTCCAACTTCCTCGATACCAAAGAGCCCTACCCGAGTGAAATCAATTTAAAAAAAACAAGACAGGCTATTGGCAGATAAGTAGATTTTACAGGGATTGCAAAAAACTCTTTTGAAAACGGCATTTCCTTATTTCTTTGATTAATTGTGTCCTTGTTTGATTAGCAAATATAACTTATCATTGGGTCATATTTTCGCTGACTTGTTTCATAACAATTGTAAGGCCCTTGTTTTTACAATTTTAACTACGAAATGCTTTATCTACCTGATCAAGGCATAGGTCTCACGACAGCAGTGAGCAATCAAGAGGGGATTCTTACTCCTCTTAGGCACTTGATATCATCTCTGGAATTCTGGGGGTCTAGTTTCATGCCTTGTTGTATTGTTGGTCGATGTTTTATTTGATCGATAACTGTTTATATTTTTTCATTGAAAATATATTAATGCATTGTTGTCTCTTCAGATATTTGACGATTAAATAAATACCGAATCACTGAGACAATCTATATCAATTAAACATGTTATCTAAACCGATTGTGCTTCTTTAGATAAGCAGATGAAGAGCTGTATATATGTTATATCTGGATGCAATGGAAAATACGAAAAATAGCAAATGCTGATCGAAAATCGAACAGTTTTGGAAACATACTTTATAAAACTTAACAATTGATTAAGGTTCTTTATGTACAGTTGAATGTCTTCGAAAAGAAACTAATGGAAATTATTTTCCTAATTGTCTTGAATAAAACGATACGCAGATTCACATAAAAATGACAAGAACACGACGCAAAAAGTGTTAAAGTAGCTTAAAGCAATGAAATACCAGTGCATTGGATGTCATTATGTAAGACTTCTCACTTTTCCAAAAGCTTCTTTAATTGAAAACTTATAATTATAAGTAAACTTTTTTTTAAAAGAAAGGGCATATAATTTTATACTTTAGGAAGAAATAAAACATCCTCTGCTGAGGATATTCCTCTTCACAAACTACTTTGATTATTCTATGTACTTCATTTCGTGTACCACATTCTCTAGTCATCTTCGTTCATCAGATGTTAACAGTCTTCCATTGTCATTTATTAGCCCGTCTCAAAACCAAATTAAAATATACATAGAAAGTTTCGTTTGAAAAAGTCCGTTAATAATTAATTCTGAACAGGAAACGGTTGAAAGTTGTTTTTCAGTATATTTCCATATGAAATTTCATTATTTGTCATTATTTGTCATTATCTATAATCTAAAATTATTAGTGACATATGCAGAGAAAAACATAAAATATACATAACTAATAATTTATTCATGAGTAAAATATCTTGGTAACTGCTTTTAATTCTTAAGTTCTATTTTATGTGATATAAACACCACCTGACATGTTTGAACGAATCACACAGTTTAATGATTCTAAAACGTAGCATATGATACAAAATTTGCATTTCATAGCTATCTTAGAATTTTCACTCAATCGGACTTCAGTATACGAGGGCTGATTAAAAAGTTCTCGAACTAATTTGATTAATTCTATTCAAGAAGTAACATGAAATTTTTGTGTTCAATTATTTTTTTTATAATAGTCCTCTCCGATTATAATGAGCATCTCTCATCATTCTGCACATGCGCAAAAAACGTTATCTAGGCGGCGGTCATTTATCATTTTCCGTCACTGAAGCTAGGAGGTTCTTTCGATCCTTATTTTTCTTACCATGCAAGTTATTATTTTTTTTATCACAAGAACAGTCTATTTATCAGAAATTGACGAATTTCGGCAATAGGATTGGTAGATAAGAAAATCTCCTTGCAAAATGAGCATGATTACCATCACAACCCGAGATCTCTGTCTTGGGAAAGTTTATTCAATGTGGATAAAGGAGGCGCCCATAAAGTATGGGAGCATCTTTTTTATCAAATCTAATATATTTAAAGTCTAAAGTTATTTTTTTATTACGGTATTCTAGGGATTTAATTACCATATTATTGTTAAGATATTTAATATTTTTTGAACTGTAAATTAGCGATTTTTACAACAAATTGCTATACAAAAGACAAATCTCTTCCCGAGCTTGATTAATTATCATTAATTTTAACAATACCCATTCCTTTACTAAGCAATCAATCCAATAAATGATTGAATTTATGACAAGTCTTTATATAATTCATAAACTGTGAACAAATTATTAAATAGTGCTCCAACGAATGTCCAAGATATAATAAAACTTTAGCAATTCGTTACTGAATCAGCCATTATTTGTCACGTGATGTACACAATGACGTCATTTTCACACCAGATTGCTCTTACTTGATGATTGAACAACTATCAATGACGTCATACGACCTTGTAAGAATCTGATTCATCCACTATGCCGGCTTCTATATATTTTTAAAAGATTTGATACGACATGTGTTCTAAATATCAAAAGCCATGTTACCTCTTCATATCTATTTTTTTTTTAAATCGTAATTCTTTTATTTGTTTTGAATGAACTCGTAGGTAATCTAAATACAAGACAATAACTCTGACACTTTTAAAAAAATAACAAAAGATGTAAAAATATTTTTTGAACAGAATGTCTTTGTTTATTAAAGAATGAATTAAGTACACATCCTTTTACTTCAGTAGAGGTTCTCGTATATCATTAATAACATGCCCTTCTCCAAAGTCTGGTTGTAGAAGATATGACTCATCGGGCGCCTAAAAACGGTATCACAAACATACACTGTTAACACCACTCGCTATTGTTCTTATCTTATTTCCTGGTGGCAGTTTACTTTCCTGTTATTTTATAATCGTAAGTGCAAATCATTATAAACTTTTACTTTTTACCTTTTGAATAGTTGGAAACAAGGAAATATCAAATTACTTAATTGTGGCACAATATATATATGATATTTAAAATTCATTTTGGGGAATTCCAGAAAAAACACTTTGGGGAACAATGAATGTTGTAAAATCTCATAGTTTGAAAGAGTTCTAACGTATTTTTTACAGACAAAATACAACATGAATAAAACATTTAATGTTAAAAACCTATATCACTTAAAACATAATAATGTTACATATAAATTCACATCATTGTATAGCATCGGAAGTAAATAACTAAATCAGAAGTTTTTTCTTCACCCAGAAATTTTTTAGGTAATTTTAATTTTTCTTTATTTCTAAAAATACTACATCCAATATTATTCCAAGTATGTACGCGATGCTTTGGATCGGTGGCACACACCCACGCTAATATAAATGACATAGAATGTTTCATTTGAAGACATTTTCAATTTGAAAATAACTTTAATATGAGTCTTTTTTTCTTAGGTACCTAAACTTATTCCAATATTTGAAGCATTTGAAAAAGTCCTGTTTGTGACACAGCTTTTTTAAAAATGGCTACAAATGATTGGAATGTACTGAAATTTAAACTATATTCGGAAGCCTTAAAATTCTCACTGTCGCTGTCTCTTCTTTATAAGAAACTACTTCCAACAGATGTTTCTCTTGTAATTTAAAAAAAAAAAGTAAATGTCAAGTAATTATCCGATGACTACAGTTCTTGAAAGTTATTTGAGTTGTTTGATTTTCATCATTTGAAGATTGATCTGAAGAATCAGGAATAGTTTCTGTCATATCGAAGAATTCATGTGTAAATATCTGTGGGTACTGCATACTTGAATCATCACTTTTTTTACAGTGTCGTCACAAAAACAGGAGATCTATGCATAAATACAATGTTTTCACAACAGCAATCTATTGATGAAATAGATGGAGATAACAAACAGTATTCAAGCTCAAAATCATTCAAAAATACAAATTTTGAGATGAGCAATCACGGACATCCAAAATATCAGAGGCGGGATCAGATCCCATGGAATAGTAAGCCTTTCAGCTGACAGGTCACACCTGCGTTGTGCTACTTGCAATGATCCGTGTACAGTTCAGTGTTTACATGTAAATAATGTCCTAGCAATTAGTATGAAAAGTGTCAGTATTTTACTTAATGATAAATTACGTTTTGCTGAAAGTGTCATTGAATCCATCACAAAATTTACGAAATGATTCATTTATGATACATTTTTGTTTTGTCAACTTGTCTGTCAATAACGTACCTCGTTTTAAAGATTGTTCATACATAGAGTATTCTCTTGCGTACTACATTAACTGAAAGATATAAACTCCATTTGCAGGTGATGAAGGTAAATATTACGATAATACATACCACGACCAACTGTGGTAAAAGTAAATTAATTTTATATGCAATCACCAGATGATAACTTTGTCCAGGTAAATGCAATAGATTTGGATGAACTAATTATATAGAAAGGTTATTCTGTATCTTTTCCTATTGAAATCAGTTTGACATGTACTGAAACTTATAAAAACAATCTTTTTAAACATTTTTAAGCAGGGTATGCCCACTCCTTCGTGGAACCTGATCCCACCTCTGATGTTTCAGAGGTCCTTGTTTGCCCTGCTCCTGTTTTGTATTGTTTTATGGACCTTTGATTTTGAATACTGTTCGTTATCTCCATATGTTTCATTTGAATGCTGAAAAAATTGTTAGTTTTACAAACATTAATATAGATATATATCTATCTAAAAGTGTTGAATAAGTGTGTTTTAACGATTTGTTTTTATCAAACACACTTAAAACTTTTGTCTTTTTTGTGTTATTACATAATAAAATGTGTTCAAATCTAATCATCTTTGTTTTTTTTTTTAAAGAAATAAAAGACGTTAACAATGAACTTGATTAAAAGAGAGAGGAACTTCTAATAATGATATCCTTTTTATCCTATCTTTTAAAGTCAATGCCAGCTAATCTTATTCCGGGGGGTAAAGGAGTAGTTTTTGTAAGTTTGTGACTAACCAATGTTCTTTTTCATATCATAAAATCCCATTTGTTAAGATTTGCTATTTTTTGGTATGAAACTTCAGGGAAAAATCATGATATGCACTTTTTAAAATGAGCTCAAAATTTTGCTGCGGCTGGAGAAAAAAGTCGTTTGGTGCGAACGATGAATTGGACATCTTAAATGATATCTGGAATATTTATTCCATTTGCAGACAAACCAATATTCAAAGTCATTAAACACAACCATATGCAATTTGATCCTTTTATTTATATTTTAAATATAATTGGACATTTCTACATCTAAATTATTGCAATGTTCAAGATAACTGAGATAACCTGGATATATGTATCGTACTTTATCTATAAACCATCCATTTATTAAGGATATGCCCTAACATTATTTAATTATGTCTCCCGAAAACCCCAAATATTTATTCATCTCACGATTTGCTTCATTTTCTACCAAAAGTGAAATAATCAGTTGCCAGTTCTCTAATGATCTTTTCCAGTTGTTCTTCTTAAAGAAGATTCATTTAATTTTATATAAATTGCTAAGAGACCACTTTTATTTATGCAACATATATGTTATGATAACTGAATACTAAATCGTTGTGGAAAGCTCCATATTAATTTTCGTTATGTTGGAAAGGCCTTTTTATACACCTATACTTTCTTGTTTAAATCAACAGAACAGTAATACTAAAATGTTGGAAAAGACACGCGTTTTAACTCGATACTTCATACAATAATACACATGGATCTTTTAACTATTATAACCCATACTGTTGCCTGGATGCTTGATCAATTGGATTCTTAGACTCCATACATATGTTTCTGTTTACTTTTATTTGATCAATTTGTATAGACTGAATAACGCTAGATGTATACCACGAAAGTTTACAACAGCCATCAAGTAATATATTTCATTCGGTTTTTAAAGATCAGAAATCAATAATAATTGTATGAGTACAGGTATAGTAACAATTAAGGTGTTTGATAGGGTCTTTATAATGTTTTATTATACTGTACGGTTAAATTTAATATAAAATATTGAAACTGATCCCTTCTTTATCATGCGTGACTAATTAAAATTGAATTATTAATAAATGCATTGCGATTATATATCTCTTTATCTGTTAAATATTGCAAAAGAAATCTCCGTCACGTTGTATTGAGCGTGATCAATCTTCTAGAACTAAATATAGACGAATCTGTAAAGGCAGCAGTATGTGTGACCGATGGTTCGACACAAAATCTTCATAAAACGAACAATGCCTTTATGAAAAAAAAAGATCTAAATATATTATGCGGACACTTTATCTATCAGAAGAACTATTTACTCTTTTTTATTTCTAAGCATTCAGACTTTTTATTATTGCTACTTTACTTTTAGTTTGTTTATGATTTTGGTTCATGTTTGTAAAATTTAATTAATTGTACACATATATTCTTAAACTTTAATAGGTTCAATGTTAAAATATTATGAAAAATAAACAAATTTAGTGTATGTGTACTCTAATGTGATCATTGTCCTATATTTTGCCATCCATGGTTTAAAGTCCACAATTAGGTGTATACAGCCACTAAATCTGCTTTAGCAACCTAACTGTTGTACACGTATTTATGCGATACCATTGTTAGGTAGGACGATATAGTACTTGATTTTTTGGAGTAAAACCCAAATGATGTGTTCAGATAATATGCCTTAATGTTGAAATACATATATATATATATATACCATACTTTGAAAACACATTTTATAGGATAAACATAATACTTTTGCGTATTAATCATTATTATCTAAAGACTGATAATCTTGACTGTGATACTGCCCTTTACAAATTTTAATCAATATATTAAAGCAAAGGAATATTTATTTGTGAAGTTATACACACATGTACATTACTTAATAATTGGAGTATTCAGCATACATGTAGAAACCGGATCTTTCGTGGTTTAAATCTAATGAGTTTTTAATTGCAGTTTTTCATAACTTTTGATAACTAGATATTTAAATATTTGTTTTGTATATATATACGAGGTATGCTACAAAATATAATGCAATTAAAAAAAAAACTTAATAAATTAGCTTCCTTTATGCAAAAAAAAATTGCTTGCCAAATATACATTTCATTATAATGAACTTGCTGTATTGACGTTTGGACATAAGTCTGAATAAGATGTATGGAGACACTAACAAGTATTCAGGTTCAGTATTGAAGCTCAAAAGTCCTTAAATATGATCAGGAGCAGAGCGAACACGGAACTCTAAATAATCAGAGGTTAGATCAGGTATCTTGGATGAGTGAGAATCCCTGCTGGTTTTCCGAGGAGGAAATATGGATTATGAATTTAAATTGTCTGTTGTTTCAGAGTACCTAGATTATGCATTTGTTCTTTCTAAAACATATTCATGAATACTTATTGGTAGTCACAAAAATATGAACTATAAATATTTTAGGTATTCACAACTTTTTTGAAAATATGATTATTCTTCACAAGAAAAGATTTGATTCATTTGTATCATTTCCTGTTTCAATATCAATTTCCAGACAGTAGACGTTGTATATTTTTACAAATAGCAATGGTTGTTACATCGATTATATAAATGTTCAGCATCTGAAGAATTAAGTTTTCACAAATTCCATTTGAACATATGTTTGCATGTTTTACAGTTATTTTTACAGTGTATGAGTGTTTATAGATTTATCGTTGGCATTTTGATAGAGAGAAAATTTACCTTATGGCTATCATTATGAAGGAATAAAAGATACAGCTTTTATGCTGTCATTTTTGCCAAAAAATGTACACGTTTATTACTTGATGAGAACCTTACTGTAGACCTCTGAATTATGTTATGCTATGTCTAGCTATGTTAGCGTTGTATACAATGTATGTTCTATTTATAGATTGTCGATGAGACAGGAAATGAACATCCTTCTTCTTAGGATGAAACATTTATAACTAAAGCAAGCATATTACGTGGAATATAAATATTTTCTCTTTATCTTACAATTTTTTACTATCAATGTATTTTACCTAAAAATGTACATCAGTTTCTTAGAATTTACAGATGAATTGTCATTTTACTTTGAAATTATTTGACAAATGCTCTTCTTGCAGTAGTTGTTAGAAACATGCCGATTATTGAGATGTATGTAATAAAATATATGGATATGAACAGTATTCAAGCTCAAAAATCCAAGGTCAAATAGGAGCAGATCAAACATGGTCCTCCTGGATATCAGAAGTGGATCAGGTGCCATGAAGGAGTGAGTATTCCATGCCAACCGGTCACACCCGCCTTGTGCTCCTTGTCGTGATCGGGAAATAACTGGAAAAAATCCGTCGACAATTTGGTGTTTATACAATGGCCTGACAATTAGAACGAAAACCGTCAGTTACCACTTGACTTAATGATAAATTGTTTTTCCTGAAACGGTCATTTTATCGACTATTGAACGTACGAACTGTAAATTCTTGTTTCAGGAACTTGTTTGTCAATAACTTACCTCGTTTTAAGAATCAGGTTACATATACACGAATATATATTTAGGGGGGTGCTTGTCATTTTGTTCTTTAAAAGTATTTGAAAACTATTTAAACACTTTTACTATTGCCTTGTGAAACAAGATAAATATTTTTTAAGAGATTATCTCCTTTATCGATTATTTTGCATTCAGAAAAGGAGTGACTGGTAATTTTCAATATATTCAACGTATCAAAATAATTCTATTTTATAAAAATAGCTAAATTTTTTCTAAAATGGATAATATACAGGGTCAGTTATATTCTGTTTTTGTTCTATAGAAATGCATTGTATTTCATGGATACATTAGTGATCATTACTATGCATTGTCACACTGTTGTTTTATAATTGTAAAATACCGAACAGTATCCAAACTCTAAATGCATATTAAACATACAAACTGAGAACAGAGCAGATATGGTCCTATGGAAACTCCGGTGGGATCAGATGCTGTGTAGAAGTAAAAACCTTCTGTTGACTTTAAACCTTGGTTTTGACTTGGTTTAAGGTTTTAATTGAATGAAAATCAATCGAAAAAAAATGGCTTAATAATTTTCATAAAAATTGGGATTCAATATTCAACTTAAGAACATGTTATATTTGCATACAAGGTCATTGTACGACCATAAACAGTTATTTGCGAAACATCGACTTAAACAAGATTAGTTATGAACACTTGTGTTTGTCAATCTGCCAAGGTTTATAACTGATCGTCCACAGAAAATGAATCAACTGGCAGAGCTTCTGTAAATGTATTATATTTAGTGTGTACGATATTTGGCGGAAATGATTTTTGAACAAGTTAGCGTAGATTTGATTCAACGCAATTCTCAATGTTCTTATTGATGTATATATGTGTAAGACATTTAGCGTTGTAATTGAATTAGCGGAAGTTACTTTCCGCCAAAAACGCTAAAAACAATACACCGCCAAATGAAATACGTTTACAGTATATAAACAGATGCAGTTGCTAATGATATTATGCTTAAAGACAAATGGAGTTATCATATAAAGCTGTATACATATAAAAAGTTTGCTAATAGCGTCTTTAACTAGTAGTATATTCAAATTTGATTTGTATTTCGAGCAAAAACTGTTTTATCTGGTTTGTTTATATATTCAGATAAGTCATAAATTCAAATATGGACATTTGTACCTTTTGTACGTATTTGGTTATATTGAGTGTGTAAAACGGCAGCAACAAAAAAGTGCACATTAACTACCGTTAGTTTTAGTGTATATTTTGCCAAAAAAAAAAGATCAGAGTAGACTCATTGATGGACGCATTTATTTGAATTGAGGAAAGTCATAGATAATGCAATAAACAAAGTTTTTAAACTCTTTCATGTTTTTTTTTTAAATTTACCTACAAATGAGAGTTTTTGATAAGTACGATATACTAGTAAATAGATTACTCTTGGTGCTAATTTATTCAATAAATCTTAAGTGTATTTCAATAAATATGCTTTGGAGACATTTCAGCTCGATTTTTAATTAATGATTAGATCGAATACACATGTAGCTAAAGAGTACACTAAAATTATTAATACCTATCGCAATTATCCGACTTTTATGTTTCTTAAGTATATTAAAATCTACGAGCTTTCAGATTTTTTCTGTAATTAGATCAGGTTTAGATCAAATATCAGCCTCTTCATTTAAAGATGATACAAAAAGACCAGCAACGTTAAAGGAATTTGTTTTATCATTTCCCATTCATCTGTACAAGCTAAATTAAAGTGCAAGAAGATAATTAATGTGTATGTAAGATGATCTTAGTTTAATTGGGGGGAGGGTTAAATTCCAATATAATGGCAAAAAACAGAAGGAAAAAAAGTTAAGCATTACATTTTTTCTTGAAAAGTCCTGTAACAACCTGTTAAATTGGTGAATATCAAAACAAGGTCAATAAATTTCAATTCAAAAGTTTATAATTAACAAGATAGAAAAATAAAAACATTAACATTTAATCCTCAAAGTTAATTATTTCAAAAGTATCTACAAAATATCAAGGAAAAAGAACAATTTAAAGTAGGTTACATTAAAGTTCCTCGATAATGGAGGAAATGAGTCACTTAAGATTGTATGTATTTTTAAAAGAAATAAAAAGAATGTCAAATACTTAAGTTTTATTATCTAAGCTGAGAACATATTGAAAAAAAAAATAAGACCGTAGGCCAATTATGGTCGCAGGAATAACTATAATTATTATAAAATGTCTTGAACATAAATTTCCTTCATACATATAAAACGACAAAAAAAATAATAAAACGAATCTGGGGCATAATGGGATCAGATGAGCAATATAAAAAAATCTCACGAATGAAGTCTTAGTTATTTATTGGATATAACTTGAAGGGAAATGTCATTCAATATCGGTTTCCACATGGGTTTTAGCACATGCGTAAATAAAAGAGGTTAAAATAATAAACAGTGATCGATCTTACAAATTTTCAAAAAAAAAATAAAAAAAAGAATACAAATTACGCAAATGTACGTAAATTCAGGAGATATTATGAGATGTCTTAGAAAAGTAAGCATCCCCTGTCGACCGGTCACAACCGCTTTTGCCAATAGAAGGAGTATGCCAGTCAAATTAAGACAACATAAAAGTCTATCAATTACAATGAAACAAATAAGTCCAAATACGAAGCAATAGTTAGTATTATTTTCTAACAGAGTGATGAACATACATTATACTGTTGAGTTTAGATTAGGTTGTTGAAATCTCTTAAACTTCAACTTGTCTGTCAGTAGCCTTCCCGATTTAACGTAGATAGTACTCAGATTATGCTCTTGAGTGTCGACAAGGTTTGGAAATGTAAATACCATATATGTAGGTAATAGTGGAATATTACTTCATATAAAATAAAAGTCCTAATAAAAAAGGCAAAAATAAGCAGCAGAAATCGTTTTAAAAAACAAAAGCAATGCAAACACTACAAGTCAGTGAAGAAGACATAAACACAAATTACGGTTATTTCAGCTACGATATCGCGTGCCTAGGAGGTTCAGTAAGAAAAACAATTGTGATTTAATAAATTTTGATACGAAGGTTTAATGGTTTTTGTTCTGCTTTTTATACTTCTGTCGGCAAACATATTCTATTATATTTAAGAAAAAAAGGAAACGTTGTTTGGAAGTTGATAATCTTGAACAGTTATCGGTTGTGAGACCGACATTACGCCAAGTATTGACCAAAACTGTCATCGACAGTCGAATTTTGATGATAATGCGATCTAAAAACGTCTAGATTTAAATATGAAGAGAAATTGATGGATATTGTGCGATGTTTCATAGAAAATCAATATTGATTTAAACCCAGACAACATTCGTTCAATTAAATGTAAAGTTTGACAATAATGGGGATTTTTCTTTTTTATTACTTTGGCTTAGTTTCGTACTTAGCAAGAATTGTGGTTATTACCTCCAAGTCACCCAATCCCATATCGGGATTCTCCAGGGGTGTGTGTTTTGCTCTGTAAAATATTTGAGTTCATTATGGGAAGTATTTTTTCGATCACTGTTTCTAATCATCATTTTTTTTTTATAATTTGAAAATAGAAATCAATGGAATTATTATATGTTCATAAAAGTAATTTTTGCAAATGTAATTGTTATGAAAGCGCAAAATTTTCCACCACAGTAAATATAAGCACAACAGGGAAATAATTTTTGAAACTTTTTGATCAGGAATATGCTAGTAAATGTGTATTTTATCTGTTTTGATTATTAAGCTAGCTGTTCATTTACTTGATTAAGCCTTAACTTTGGTTTGCAAAATTAATTATTTCTAGAGTACCGATAGACTTATTGCATTGTTGCTAAGAGCGAGAGAAGCCTTTTTACTTCCAGAATTGCAAATGATGTTTTATTGCATTGGTACTTTATATGTGAGTCTTACATCGTACATGTATTGATCGTTGAAAAAATTTTCAACATGAAGCTCTAAATTGCTGGAGATGTTTTAATTCTAAAAAATTCTAATATTTTAGTCAACTAACAACAGTGATTGCAAAGCCATAGCAAATACTTGCACCAGTAGAAAATGATAGTGCTAATTATTTACTTTACATTCATATTTGAAATGGGACATTGGTACTGGGTCAGTTACTAGTAATTGGAATAATGGTAGAGCTAATTTATGGATAAATTGAACCATTTTATCGCTTTCTTTTTTGTTTTTTTATTTGTTTGTTTGATTTTGTCCCTCAGAGACCATACAGCCATCTCGATAATATAAAAGATGACAGCAAACTGATAACTAAACATTACGAAGAATGGAACGACTTCAACTTAAACAGCATTTCCTTTCGTACTTATATACCACTATTTCCTACAAACGGGGGTTTCGCTCTCAATAATTTTATTTGTAAGAGCATGCATATGTTCTACGTAACGTTTGATCAATATCTTTTCTCAGAGGTAGACTATTAATAAATTAGCTAATCCGACTCAGTCAACATTTTGCAGATGTCTGTCTTACAACGTCCATGTTTCTAGAGATCCGTGTTTGTGAAATATAATGTTGTTATTTTCTTATAAAGTGTATATAAGCCGATGTATATTATCATACTGATCTCATTATGGAGAACTTCGTTAAGCCGATCAAGACAAGGGGCTCGCAGCCGGTATGAAAGACAAATGCTGATTCAATGGCTCTAATTCGAACTTGGGTGTCACCAGATATTCTGGATTTTAAATTTGGACTTTTAAACATGCAATGATTGCTTTAACTACAAATTATTTCTTAATGATTCCCTAGAGTTTTATTCTCCAAATTGCAGATTAAATTCACTGTTCATTGATATTTCCTTCTACGTTTTTTAAGAAAAACACCAGTGATTTAAAAAGAAATGAAGCCAAGGTTCAGAATTATCGTGCGTTTTATTTGGCAAGCATTCAAATAATATGGTAGTCTGTGTAAATATCGGTCAAATTAACGTTAACCTATCATGTTTTATTACGACGAAGAGAGCTTTCAACAATGTAGACAGTCGTCTGCTCTGTAATAAGTTGGATAACTAATTCGTCTGCTTATACATGGTAAAGCTGCAGATTTTCTGTACCACAAAAGATACGATAAATTTACTTATTTCCCTTATAACAAAAAATGTATGAGTGAAAATATTCAACTATATTCGATATTGATTCAGATTTCAAACAAGAAGGACGCGCGTCATATCATGTTATGTTATTCCATGCTTGGTTTAATTACCTCAAGGCAATTATGTATAAAATATATAAAAATAAAAGAAGAAATGTAAGATCCAATCGTAAAACAGAAAATATATGATGATTACCAGAAAATACTCTTTAACCCCAAGAGAATCTATAATGAAATAATAATATCTGTTCTCATTTTATTGGAAGTACTTGACAACTGTATTAATTTGGATTTATTCCAGACACATTTTCTCAAGAATTAAG
The DNA here is from genome assembly GCA_003671525.1 of Saccostrea glomerata. Classification (NCBI taxonomy): domain Eukaryota; kingdom Metazoa; phylum Mollusca; class Bivalvia; order Ostreida; family Ostreidae; genus Saccostrea; species Saccostrea glomerata. Next base: position 632,118 of record PRKT01000169.1, on the reverse strand, counting down.
TCACGCCTGAGGAAAAAAATCCTCTTTTTCATTTCAATTATATTTCATTAATATTCCTGATGTTTTAGGAAAATTAAAATCCACAAAGGAGGAAATGCTTGCTGATTGTTTTGTTAACCTAACTTGCCTCTGGCAACGTTTTTAACAGTTTGATAAAGTTTGCTTAATGTCTTCGTCTGCATTTTTAAAGAAAAATATCGATTCTATATTTTTTGTTAAGGTAGAACCTATGTCGGTTAATAAAGATTTTCAAACATTTCTAAATGATAAATTAGCACTCGCGTGTCAATCAGTTAAAGCACGTGTCATGTTTCCTTGCTATTAAATGTAGTGCAGCCTATCAAACTTGGAATGTAATATTATACTTCGACTTCACATTGTCTGTCATTTTTAGGGGTACTTGTCCTGAAAAAAATATGAAAAACCACAAAAATACATCTTTAAACGCATTCCTTTATAGACATTATCAACTGAAACGTATTAAGCAATATTTCTCAAGAATGAATTCTTTGTTATTCAATTGACATACAATAACTCCACATTTCAAAAAATAAAAAAAAAAGATAAAGGCAAATGAGCTCTATTTTTATAAATATTTTAAGAAGTCTTTGTCAGAATGTTTTGAATCTTTAATATGACGAAAAACATATCCTAATGATCATAAAAAGAGACGTGATTCAAATATCGATCTTTTCAAGCAAAATTACAAGAGATAGGTTATTGCAATGCTACTTTTCTTGACCGTTTTACGCTTACATAGGATTTAATCATAACATAACTATTTGGGGTTATTTTCAGATTAACAATGTGAATATTTGTCAAAAAATTTATTTTTCTATTTACAAAGATCATATTAAATATAAAAATATACATGAATAATAAACAAATAATTATGAGAAGGAATGCACATCATTTCATGATACACACAATCCTCAACTCAACTTTGACTCAGACATATTTTATCAAGATACTATACTATTTAGTTGGCAACTGAAGATTTCTTAGGAATTTTGCATTCCCTCGAAATTGTCTCATACCATTCACATTATCACAATAAGTTGTGTAATTTCATAACATGAGATAGTCTTGGATTTGTCTAGAAAATGAAAGGTGCCTTCAAGTTTCTCTAATTCAAGAAATGTATTTAGTCACTTTGCTTTATAACCAAAACATTTATAAATAGAATAAAGGTTTTAAGAGAATTTTAGCATGATTATAAATGGAATTCCATTAATTTCAAATTTCTTTACTTTCTAAAATTTCTATTAAAGCTGTAAAGAACGGGAAAAAGTAATAGTAAATTAATTATGACGTCATAATGGATCTAGTTTAGGCTAAACACATTGACTTGTTACGATGTCATATAGGCTCTACATTAAATCCAAATATTTACATTTGCAAATGTTTTCCTTTATATAACACTACTGAAGGCAAGCGTTTTTATAACTGTATAAATACAGGTATGGGGTCAAGAGGTCATAGATGTGCGTTTGGATAAACGTTCGACGTAATTTATCTGTGACGTCATAAAGGGTCGACGCGCGTTTAGTGGATTACATACATGCCGTTGGGTTTGAAAAATTAACGCATTTCACACAATTAAAGTAACAACCAGGCAAATATAAAGTATGAATAAGTCACAAATGTAAATATTAAACTAATATGAAATAAAATTTTCCCTATCCATTCTCTATTACTATGGAAACAGGAATGCAAGATTTGTTACCATGGAGACAGGAATACCAGATTTTTAACCAAAATGGCTGCATTTAACGTAACAATATTCCCAAAACTACACTTAATTACTTTAAACATCGTGTTTGATATACAAATATTTACATTTGCAAATGTTTTCCTTTATATAACACTACTGAAGGCAAGCGTTTTTATAACTGTATAAATACAGGTATGGGGTCAAGAGGTCATAGATGTGCGTTTGGATAAACGTTCGACGTAATTTATCTGTGACGTCATAAAGGGTCGACGCGCGTTTAGTGGATTACATACATGCCGTTGGGTTTGAAAAATTAACGCATTTCACACAATTAAAGTAACAACCAGGCAAATATAAAGTATGAATAAGTCACAAATGTAAATATAAGTAATAAGGTATCATTTTTTGAGTTTTATTGAGATGTAAAACGGGTTGGCACATGATCAAATCTTCCATAAAGCCCTTCGGGCTTCATGGGATTTGATCACGTGACCAACCCGTTTTACATCTCAATAAAACTCAAAAAATGATACCTTATTTCTTAAATAACTCAGAAACTAATTTAAATTCATTCCTTTCAAAATTCTTTAAAATAATTATAGCTAGGTAGAGAATGCATATCAAAGGATGATTTTTTATGCAAATACAAAAAAAGAATGTGTCTGAATTGAAATGAAAACACTTAAAATCCACAGAGAGTAATTATTGGGTAAACAACCTGAAATCAATCGGGAGAGCAGTCTGAAATCCACAGTGAAAACACTCTTATTCATAATAGTAAAGAATTTTCTTAACTATAGTTAAATTTTATACTTCTTCTGACATTAAAGACATAATAAGAACATGATCATCAACTAATTCATGCTTATTAATAATTGAAGAAAAAATCATACAAATAAACTGCTGTGGATATAAATTTTGTTAACATTGGCTTGATAAGACCAAGATAAAGTGTGATGATGTGTACAAATATCAAATTTAATTGCAGACATTGTAAACACTAAATTCTGAAATCTGAAGAAATGGGATCAGGTGCAATCTAGAAGTAGGATTCCAGTGTCAACCAAGCACACCCGTAGGGGAAGAAAAGGATAAGCAGAGTAACACCGTGATTGCTTAGGATGAAATCACTGAGTTACAATGTGTATCAAATAAGCAAGTCAATATTCGACTTTACTATATGTTGTATTTCCATACAATGTCATTATATCGAATATATAATTTGCGAAATTGCTATTTAAATGAATGAAATATATGGAGATAACAAACATTATTCAAGATCAAAAGTTCATAAAAAACAAAATAGGAGCAAAGCAAACACAGACCTCTAACACATAAGAGTTGGGATCAGGTGCCATGGAGGAGTAAGCATCCCTTGCCGACCGGTCACACCCGCCTTGTGCTTCTTGTCATGATCAGGAAATAACGGTAAAATCCGTCGTCAATTCAGTATATAAATAATGGACTAATAAACGTCAGAATGAAAAACGTCAGTCAGCATTTGACTCAATGACAAATTGTATTTGCTAACTAGGTGATTGTATCGACCATAGAACTTACGAAATTATTACTTTAAACGAGACTGCTGATATTCTTGTTTCCTCGTTTTAGGAATTGTTCATACGTAGAACATGCTCTTACGTATCGAATTAACTGAGATATAAAACCTCTGTATGCAAGTGATGAAAGGCTTATTGCTGCATAAGTAAGGGAAGTTGACGAATGTAAAGTTAAAGTCATCACGTTTATCATAGAGCTTGGTTGTTAGATGACCATTAACGTCTTTTTCAATCAAAATCTCAAAATACGAACAGATGTGTCTGGCTTTGTGATATCCTCTATCTCAAGCTCACCAGGATATATCGTATTGACATAAGAATGGAAAGTACGATTGTTACCATACAAAAAAGTCTACTAATAACGGGGCGCTATTGGTACCCATGGGAATTCCAATAGATTGTTGGAAGACCTGGTCTCCAAAAACAACATAGATATTTTCTATCAGGTACTCAAGCATCTTTTTGATGTCAATTTCAGAGTATTTGTGTGTACAATTACAATGATTTTGCAAATAACCAATGACAAGGTAAGTAAATTTACGATATTTTTAATCTATTATCAATAATCATTTCATTCATTTGTCGACTTGATGTATCCCAGTACACGTGAAATAAAAGACACCACATAGTCTGCCAAATGTTTTTTTCATAGTGTAGAAGATAAGGGAAACTAACAACTAAATTATTTGACAAGTGAGTCTTTATACTCATACCTCCCTTTTTAGGAGAAAATTCTTCAAAACAATATGGCAGTATTATATACTTTTTAAAAAGATTTCCCTACAGACAAAGTTGATTTTAATTACCACACCAAAATTGTAGTCAAAATCTCCATTGAAGTCTTTACAATAAAGATATATAGATGGTTTCCGAAATGTTCTACCAAGCATCTTTCTTTACGCAACACTAAAAATCTTACTGTACTGTACAGCGTCATAGACAGCTGCTTCTGCAAACAAAATGGAAATAGTAAAATAATTCTTACCGTAAGAATAGTCAGTAGCTAAATTATTTTGTTAAAAAAATTCTTTAATTTTACACACCAGTACTCTGATCTTAACATAAAAATATACTTAAATTTCTGCTTGAAATAAAGGACACCACATAGTCTGCCAAATGTTTTTCTATTTAGAATTTTTTCTGATTGCAGAAGATAAGAGAAACTAACAACTAAATTATTTGTTAAGCAAGTCTTTATACTCATACCTCCCTATCTATAATTTTTAAAGATTATGTTTCCGAAAAAAGAAGACGGTACGGTTTGAGCTTTATTGTGCCCTAAAAATTTAATGTTATTAAAAAGTTATGAAATTGGCTTTAGCAATAGTTGAGTAGATGAATATGATAAATCATTAAAGAATATGGCATGAAGAAGAGCCTTTCTTGAAATATGACGTCATTAATTTGGTACATTTTAAGTTTAATGCAGAAAAGCTTCAAAATGAATGGTTTTTCAGCTAATTTTCCTTTAAAAAATAGTGTCTGCCACCGTCGCCCGCTTTGAATTTTGGATATATTGTGCAAACAGCTTTGAAAAATCACATATCTAAGAATCTTTCCGGGCGACGGTGGCAGAGTATGTTTTCTGAAGGAAATTCCACTGAAAATTGAGGTCTTCTGCAACTTTTAAAGAAAATACGGGAAATTGCACAAGTTAATGACGTCACAATTGGCATTTAGGAGGTCATATGAGAAAAACCAAATGTTTATTCTTACTGCAGAGAATTCCTATTATTCAGAAAACATGAATTTTAATTTCTTATATCACTTTCATATTTTTAGAAAAAAGAAAGGGCTTTATTTGTATTGAAACTGTACCTTCTTCTTGGTACTTTTTGCGCTCCAGACATATCTGTTCATCCATATTGAATTTATTCAAATATATCGACGACGTACATGTATTACCAATGTTTTTACAATAATTACTTCCATTCATAAATTGACTCGATGTATCCCAGTGAGCTGTAAATAAAAGATACCACAGAGTAAGACATATCTTTTTCCTATTTGGATATTCTACTAGAAAAAATATAAATGGTAACCTTACATTAAAATTTTATTTGAAATGTTGTAACTTAATTTTTCGATCGTAAACTTTCCTTACTTGTGTTGCAATATACTGTAAACGTATTATATTTGGCTGTGTATTCTTTTTAGCGCTTTTGGAGGAAAGAAGCTATCGCTAATTCAAGTATAACGCTAAATGTCTTGCAATTTACTCATAAATAAGTACATTAAGGAATGCGCTAAATCAAATCCCCGCTGTCTTGTTTAAAAATCAATTTCCGCCAAATATAATACATTTACAGTACCCTTATCACCTGCATATGGTATTAATGTCTCTCAGTTGCATATTCACTTGATACGCAAGATATTCACTTGATACGCAAGAGCATGCTCTTCATATGAAGATTATCTAAATCAAAGTAAGCTATTGACAAACAATTGGAGGATATTAACGGTGTCGTTTTAAGTCATTATTGTCATCATACACGTATTAGGTCGATTAAATGACCTCGTCAGAAAATGCAAACTATTTTTTGGTTTAATACTGATTGACATGTTCGTACCAATTGTTTTGTCATTATTTAAACACAATAATCTATAGATTTTTCCGTTCTACTTGACAAGAAGTTGACGGCGGTTGTGACCGATTGGCAGCAGATGTTCAATCATTCATGGTACCTGATCCCATCTCTGTTGAATTCTAAGTTCAGCGTTTGCTTTGCTTCCGATCTTGAATTGTATGTTATCATAAAAATGTATAAAACTATTGTTAACCTAACTAGTTATTTTGATATCAATATTAATTTTAATTTTGTTTTCAAGAAGAGGCAAGGAACAAATGAATTAAATTTTTTCTGCAAACTATATTCAATCGGTCCTGATCCTGTCTCTGGAATTTTTAGATTTTCCTGTTTATGCCCTCTTGACAGATAAGTTTTGTTTAAAGATATATTTTTTAGATCGATCAGTGGTAACCTTCACCTTTTTCTGATTTAGTTTTATGTTCTCCAATTTATATACAGTAGGTAGAACTATTGCTTGCACCTTTACATATTATATCTTAAATCCTTAATTTAACATAACTGATTCAGAATTAGAATTTTTTTTGTTTATTTTTATTATCATTTTATCATTATCAGAAGCTTTGAAGTAAGGTTTTATTATGAAAGAGTTAATGTATTTTGTCTATTGTTGACTATAGAAACTGTTTTACATCTTTAAATGAAATACATAGAGATAATGAACAACATCCCTGCCCATCTGTTACACCCGCTACGTCTTCCTTATCTTGATTGGGAAGTAACGGCAAAATTCGTCGAAAATTCAGTGTGTAAAAATGGTTCAAGAATTAGTATGAAAAAGAAGCATTTAACTTATGATAGACGATATTTGCTGACAAATTCTTTTTATAGACCATAAAACTCACGAAATTATGGCTTTAAACGAGACTGTTGATATCCTTTACATTTACTTTTACATAAAAAAAATGTTTCTATTAATCGATTGCAAGTAGGTAAAATTAAGTTAACTACGTTAATTTTCTTTGATTCGTGATTGTTTGGCAGCATGATTTGACACATTTTATTGTTTTAAATAACATTCTTTGATTTTTGAACATCACCCAACTTACGGAATGTTTCTCAATTTTCTGGTACTTCTAAAATCATAAGTTAAATTAAGTTTTTTTTTTCTATAATGATAACCAAATACATCATTTTATTGATATAAGTAGAGAACAATAAATAAAGTACCAAAAGTAGTTCTAGTAGTGAAACCTCGAAGATAACGGGTATTTGATTCATGAATACATCAACTGCAGGAAAAAGAACAGCATCATGCATTTTCATCATGTTAAGTAATTGAAGAAGTGTGATTTTTAAGAAGACGGAGAATATCATCATCATTCGAAATTTACTTGTCTCCTAAAATCCTAGTTATTACGTAGCTATGCTTCTTTCTGTAAATGTATCATATTATGCGTGTACGATATATGGCGGAAATTGTCTTTTGTAAATGTCAGGGTAGATTTGAATTAGCATGGTTCCTAATGTTCTTAATTATGTATATATGAACTAGTAATTTAGCGTTGTACTTGATTTAGCGGAAGTTTCTTCCCGCCAATTCGCTAAAAAAAATACACAGCCAAATGTAATACGTTTACAGGCGCAAGAGACGGATCGTCTGCTTTAGAATCGCGAGGTAAGGAGTTGATCCTTACGTCGCGGTTTCGAATCCAACTGTTGAACGTGGAGACCGGTCCTTCTGATGAGACTGTATAAACCGACTTCCCGTTTCGCAGTAGGTGCTGGCACTAAAAAGATCCCTTCCTGCTCAATGACCCTGAGTGCCGAGTATAGAACAAAATTTGCAGCTCTCCACCGGCAAGTGGTGGCGTCTCCATCTGTGTGAAAAATCTCGAGGGGGACGTTAAACAATATACAATCAATCAATCAATCAATATACGTTTACAGCCTATCACCGAGGGAACGATGTCTTTCAGTAATTGATATGAGAGATTTCTTATTCAACAGCCTATTTTAAGTGAATTTTCATTTTGAGGTTACTCTTTGCTTTTACATCTGAATAGATACCTACATGGAATAGAGGGTTGACCTTTCTGCTGCCACACCCACTCTGTAGATGTTTCTAAATCGCTGAAATAGCTTTAAGGGAGATCATTTGATATTCCTTTTAAAAGTTCCATATGTGTTTAATCGGATACGGATCCATGGATTTGGCAGGCTACGTCATCACACCAATGCCCTGTGGTCAATGTTAACGGCGCCTGACAAGTAAGTGCAACTCTTTTAGGAGGATGCAGACGGCTTTAGGTAATATTGGACAGTCATGAGCACCATTTTGTTGCCATTTTTTTGCTGAATTGAATCTGTTTTTAAGTGCTTCAAGTAGTTCACTTATGTGGTCATGTAAAAATCTTTTAACCTGGTCGTTTATGAAACTTTAGCCTAAAACGAAGATCCTTATCACTTCCGGTTTGGTTAAGTTTTATCCAAATAGGTTTCAAATAGTTGTAAGTTGTCGATGAAAATGACACCCAAACTTTAGAAAAATGTGTTTAAGGTGAATATCTAGTAAATAAAATGTGCCTACAAATTTCTCAAAATTGAAAAGCAAATTTGTCTAATGTTCCTTTACAAATGTAGCTTGGTAAGATAAGATGTATTTGTACTTAATTTTTCGGTAAACTAAATGCAAATACATTTTTCAAACTGCCATTTTTAATTAAATAAGGTCTTGCGTAAATATGTTTTTTTATTCTCAGATAAAGAAAATGCATCAGAATTGCCAACGGTCTCTCAGAAAAAGGGTGTTCATGTCTTTTTACCTCTTCTTTAAAATGACATTAACTAAATCATATGTAGCTTGTTTCCTTTTCATATCATTTTGAATTGAATTCCACGAAGATGCTTCATTTTCTACCGAATTTACATTACTGTCGTATAGTATTGGCAAAAATAATTTTAAATCATTTATGACGTCACAATGAAGTCAGCATTTAAAAGACATTCAAACTCATTTACTACTCTTGACCTTCTTGACCTCAAACTGCTTTTGATGCTGGTTGTTATTTCTAAACAGAAATATTAAGGATAAATGAACACTAAAATAAAAGTGAGTTAAACGTGTCGTAAGGATGGTCCAGATATCAAAGTCCCAACGGCTCTTCCTTTTTTCCTCAACCGGTGTCATTTTGGTCATGTTTTGTGTTGTTAATGAAACAAGTTGTAAAGGATCAGTAATGGTCACAAAAATGAATCTGATTACGTCACGGGAAATTGATTTTAAACTGTTATTTGTGATATTTTATTTTCTGTCGACAATACTTTGAAAATACTATATTATTCTATTATGTTGTTCAAAAATATAAATTCATTTGAAGTTTCCTAATTGGAAAATTACATTTCAGAGATATATCCTTGGTGGATTGTTTCTTCTACGAAATTTTTATTATGTCCAATAGCAAACTCAGCAATGTACCGAGTAATATGCAGAAGAATTAATCGTTAGCTTTTGCAACTCCACATTAATGTTAAGGTTTTGTCATAGGTCACTTTGTCCAAAATTTTATTTTTACAACAGCTCTTAAACTGTGTGGTTTATAAAGATTAAACTTTCACAGTTTATAAATATATCATTGATTAACAGATGTAAAGTATCACTTGAATACAAATATTAATAAAAACATATTTTTTGAGAAAAAATATATCCAAAATGCGTATTTAACAAAGTGCAATTGCTTAATTTTGTACTTTTAGTAAAAACCATCATTGCAGAAATAATATATGTTTTTAATGAAGAGCAAGTCAGACGTGAATGGTCTCTGAAAGGCTGTTATTGAAAGCATGACATGTATAAAGACAAGACCCCTATAAAATCTGCCATTTGCAATGTACTTTCGGTTTTCAATTTAAACGGTTGGAAAAAGTGAACAAGGAAAACAACTTTAAGTCCAACTTGGCCTCATTGATAAACATCTATTGTTTATGCAATGATGCTTTTCATTTAAAGTACGGAATTAATTTGGTGTCTTAATTAAAAATATATACATTTTTTAAAAAGATTTTTTTCTCGATAAAATTTTATTAAGTATTTGTTATCAAGTGAGACTTTCTATCTGTTAATCAATTATATATCTATAAACTGTAAAAGTTTTAACTTTATAAACCACAAAGTTTTGGAGCTATTGTAAGAAAACAATTTTTTGGACATGTTGAACTTTGACAAAATCTGAAAGCAAAGAAAGAGAGAATTAAGTTCTACTCGAGATTGAAAATTAATGCCATTTTTAATACCACGATGCTGAAAATGTCGGCTAATAAAAGAAAACTTAGATCCTTAAGTAATCAAATACAAGTATTTCTTTCCGGAAATATTTCGGATTTTTAGATATGTGCCAAATTTATTCTTTCAGAGAGAAAAATTAGGAATACTCCAGAAGGCCTAATAAGAAATGTTTCTTTTGTAATAAAACGTCAACATGTATCCACAAACTGATCTAGATTGAGTTTAACAAAAGCTTTTAAAGGTACCAAATTGACTTGCTACAGGATGTTTCTTTAAAGAAAAAATAATCTCGACAGTAATGAAGAAAATGAAGGCTGTTGATTCCCAGACAATGATGACAATTTTTTAAACAAGAGTATTTAAAAAAACGACTTTATTGCATGCTTTTAAATTATTTAAAAAGAATGGTAAGCTTATTTTTTTAAACATCGAGACTCACATGCCATTACAACGGTACAATATATTAATTAAAAAAGTACAAGGTCAACATTTTCAACATGTCATATTAAAAAGTAGTTCACTTGCCACAACCCAATAACAAAATGATAACCATAAAAATCAGACATGTACTTGTTTACGAGTGAATTTGATACGCCAGGAAATGTTCTATTGACAAACTAAAATGAAAACGAAGTAAGCTATTTCCAAATAAGATGAAATACGAGGGGTGATCAAAAACTTCGCAAACTATCTTTATATCTACAAAACCACACAATTCAGACGAGAAAAAAATTGGTACACACATAGCCATACAAAAGTTCTATAAATAGCATATGCCGAAAACAGTTTTGCTCCTTGTTTGTGACGTCACAGTGTAAAAATGACGTCACTATGTAGGTCACTTGTGAAAGAAAATGGTTGTCTCAATCGTACGCGTTCAACGAACGACTGTAAAATTTATGGATTATCTTAGAAATTCTTTTGCAGTAGCGTATAATAATTTGTACACAGTTTATTGAGACAAAATACTTCCTATAAATTCAGTCAATGATTGGATTGATCGTTCTAGTAAAGGAAGGCAGATGGTTAATGATGAAACTTATTTTGTTGCCCAGTGAAAGCAAGTTTGAAAAGAGATGTGTTTTAATCAAGCAATTTGCTATCAAAGACCTCCAATTTACATTGAAAAATACTTGAATATTTCAACAATAATATAATTATCAAATACCTAAGATATCAATTACTTTAGATTTTAAACATATTAGATATGATAAAAAGGAGGCATCCATTCTCTATCCACCTTGAATAAACGTCTCTCCCGAGACAGGAGATTTGTGTTTTGATGGTCGCCATGCTTATTTTTGGAAAGGATATTCCTATCCACCCAATCCGTTGCCGATATTTGACCATTTCTGACAAATGAACTGTTCTTGTTATAGAAAATAATTTACATGGAAAGAAATATAAAACACAGAAAAATCTTTTAGCTTTTGTGACAGAACGCGACGGAGGGGGTCACGTGACCGCCTATATCACGTGATTCGCGCATGAGCAGAACGGTGACAGATGTGCATTAAAATCTGAGAGGACTAATTTAAAATTTAATCAACACTGAAACCAAATATTGTTTCATTTATGGAAGTTATTCAATCAGTTTGCGAACTTTTTGATCACCCCTCGTAACAAGAAAATCAAGAATCTCTAGTAAATTGAACATTCTATAGTCGATAAAATGTTTATATTCATAAGTATTTCAACAAAAAAAACCTTCGTTTCAAACATTAACCGGTTTCGTATAGGGAAAGTTTTGCTCAATTTATTGACAGAGTTTATAAATTTCCCTTTCACTCGATCATGAGAATTAGCACACAGAGGTATGACCTGTCCACAAGAGATCCCTTCACCATTTAATGGTGTCTTATCCCAATCCTGTTTCTAATGTATGCGTTTTATATAAATATTACATCCTATCTAAAAATTAAGGAACCCTGTGCATGCAGGACATTAAACAGCATCATGTGATAAGTTTAGACAATTTGATCAAGTTTGTCTAGGTTAAGGTATAAGATAATAATGCAATCGATACAAGATAAACATACAGTAAAACGTGCATAAGGTATCTGTTATCGAATAAAAATGGATAACTGGGACAGTTTTTTCTACATGTAGTTATATATGAAAAGAGTTTTCAAGTAAAAGTGTAAAAGATTCACATGATGCACGGGATGAACTCTGATTCATAATTTATTCTTTTGATTCGATGTTTCAGAATTTGATTTTTTTTTTTTTTTTACAGTTTGTGGGTTTAAGTGAAAATTTACATTGAAATCTCAGCATTCATGATTAATGAATGATTGATAAATGAATTTCTGAATTAAATACTTTTAAAAAAATTAAATATTGAGCACCAGAACTTTTAAAGTGCTTGTTATCATTTATATCTTTTTATGATTTTTAAAAAATTTAGAAATATAAAGAACCTTCCAAAGAACAATCTTCCTTTTTAGAATATTGGCTTATGTAACTTGTTGATTTTGATTTAAGGTGGTCATGAATGTTCTTTGGGAGGGTTTAAGTGTGATTATGTATCGACGGTCAGCGTGGGAGAATTAATCGAGTAGATCTCATAATCATAGAAAATATTATAATTGTTGTTAAACTTTCACTTAAATTTGTTTATTTAAAACGAAATATATTTAAAAAGGATATGGTTCAATCTAGAGTTTAGCAAACTGAAAATTTCCCGTAAAACATAAACATAAAAAAATAACAGAGCCCCTGCCTTGTTTACAAAGACAGTTTATGCTACAATTGTTATAACCTGTACACATCACTGAGTACAGACTGACAATACTAGTGAGTTGGTTTTGCATTTCTTACATTTCTACTCTGTAAATATATATCTGGCTTATAAATTTAATATTTATCATCAAAATACAACAAAATGTATGCATCTTTTAAGTAATAAGGATAAGATTTACTTTGTAAAAGTGCAAGGATGTTTCAATCAAACACGTCCTGAAATTTGTGGCTTCAATAATTTCCGGATTAAGCAATTTTTTTAAAATTTTTCTGTGAGAAATGTTAGAGCAACATGTTAGTCATATTAATTCTTATATTTTAAAGAAAATCACAAGAACAATTAATGCAACAAGTTTTTTAAGAATACCAAAGATATTGTTTAAGTTTATATTTGGGGTTTTGTCAATTATTCTGTAAAAAAAGATTGCACTGATCAAATTTAATTTGATTGATTGTTTTATACCTTCAGATCTTACGGGCTTATCTTCAGAAACTTAAAAGAACAGTAATTGATCTCAACAAATCTCTGAATGATGCAAATCTGTGACGACGGTATTAAAACGGAGCAATGCAAATTCTAGAGGATGTGTAAACCCTGTGTATTGATCTGGCTGACAAACCTTTGTATAGACATGTTCAGTACTAAACCAAAGGCCATCAAAAACAATTGGTATGTAACAATTTAGCCAAAATTCGACCCTATGTTTGGTTATATTCGATAACAAGTGCATTATAACGACCACAATATGCCGACTTTAAACGAGGTTGTTGAATTCCCTGAAACTTTAATCTACCAGTGAGTAGTATGCTTTAATAATTGATAGTATACAGATCAAACTTAAAAGTAGTGAATAATTTGGGAGGCATATACACCATATTAAAAAGGTAAAAGTGGAATATTCCTACATGAATAAGGAAAAATTACGATGGAAAAGCTAAAGCCATCTCTTCTGTCATTCAGTTTAGTTGATAATTGGCCTTAGTCATCTATAGTCAATAAAATATCCAACAACTTTGTAACATATGTTGCAGAACCTGTTATGTCTTTTACTTCAAGTCGACATATGAATCAAATTAACGATTGTTAATTGTTAAAACATCGTCGATATATACGGCACACCAAATGCACAAAAACGAGCTAAACATAGTTCCATTGTCGATAAACTAGGTTTATTGGTTGTAAACTATAGTGTACGGACTGTAAACTAAAGTTAACAACTTACATCTATATTTTAAATCTGTAAACCATAGTTAATGCGATAATCTATGTTTCAGAACCGTAAACTATACTTAACACGGAACACAATCATTTTCGAGTGCAAAACATAAATTATCTGATTAATACAATTTCATGATTTGTAAGTTATGGTTTACAACTCTTAACTATAGTTAACGATCTGATAAATATAGTTTCCAGATTTGTGAAAATATGATTAACAACTTTAAATTATAGTTCACGATTGTAAATTATAGTTTACAGATGTAAATCTATGATTATCAACAAAATCTACTGTAAACGTTTAATTACAGACAAATAAACTTAGATTAACATTCGTAAGCCATAGTTAATAACCGATAAATATAGTTTTACAGATGAAAACTAGAGTTAACGAAATGTTAACTATATTTCACGGTTTGTAAACTATAGTTTACAGTCGATTAACTTAGTTTATCAACTGTGAATCTATGTTTAGCTACCGGTCAAGGTAGCCTAGTGGTAGAGCGTTCGCTTTGTGATCGGGAGGCCCGGGTTCGATTCTCGATCGAGGCGCCGCGTCATACCTAAGACGTAAACATAGGTAGTGACTGTTCCTTCGCCAAGCGCTCGGCACTAGAAGTGAAAGTCACGGGTTTTTCGGATATGACCTTAAAAACGTAGGTCCCGTGTCACGGTAGGCGTTGGCACGATAAAGAACACTCACTGCTTAATGACCCTAAGTGCCTAGTATAGGTCTAAATTTGAAGCCCTTCACCGGCATCGGTGACGTCTCCATATGAGTGAAAAATTCTCAAGAGGGACGTTAAACAATATACAATCAATCAATCAATCTATGTTTAGCTCATTTTTGTGAATTTGGCGTGCCATAGATATACTAGTATTTGAACTGAAAATTGAAGGCCACCATAAGTGTTCTCCACTTTTCTTGTAAAGTTTTTTCTAATATGTACATCATATGAATATAAAAACTGGTTAGCTAATAAAGAAGCACAATTGATGACCATCAGATTTCTAACATTTGATTTTTGAACAAACAGCTGAAAATCAAATCTTGATAAGTGGGATAAGTGGGCGTTACTTTTTTTATATGGATAATAATGCTTTCCTTTCTGACAACAAGTAAAAGACAACTATCTCTAACATGCTCATTGTGTAAAATGGCATAAAATGTGTTTATATTACCTTTTATTTAATTTTTTCTAAATTTTCAATTTTTTTTGTTGGTGTCCATATTGTTAAAAAATTCATGTCACTTAATTCTTTTCAATAAACAATTGTTCCAGCTTGATGTGCACCTTCAGGTAACATTAGATTGTCTACAAATTTAAAATAACATTATGCTAATCATGTTTTGACAATGCATATGTCATCATGTTTGAACACCTCTAGAATGTTCAACAAAGCAGGAAATTTAAATAATTAAAAGCTATGTTTTTGAAAAATCATCATATTGCTCCTGTTGCATGAAATTATCTTTATCCTACTCAAAGACCTTCGGAACTAAAATCTGTACATTTTCAAGCGTAAACAATCTCCATATATTTCTTTGTATTTAAAAATGATTAGTTAGACAATTAAAATGAAAAGTGTTATTGATATAGTTTAATTCAGTTATAACTTATTTCATGAATTATGGACATGCTAAAGAAAAAGATACTTTAAGAGCGTATATACTAAAAAAAAAATAAAGAATTGCATATTACAGATCATATTTTTTCCAAATGACTTTTTGCGTACTAGTATGTTTGCCATTGTCTTTATGTAAGGGGTTTGTGGGCTTTTCAGGTGCTTGGAGAAGAAATCATCCCTGTGGATCTGTAACATCAGTTGCCAAACCTTTATATTGATCAGGTATACGAACTAATGCATAGTCCAACTTACCGGTAATTTAATGGAATAGTGGAACAAATGGTTCAAACCATGTTAATTAAAGCGACCCAAGGGTATATTGTATTTGCAAGTGTGTTCATTAAATGACATAAGAATTTGCAGAATACTGCCTTTAAACAAAATTGTTTAAATTTCTGCTATATTAATGTAGCTCTCAGTTGCCTGCCCACAATTAATTTTTTTGTTGGTAAGAAATAAATTTATTTTTGAAATGTTATAAATATCTGTAAATATCTATATCCAAGAAATTTCGACTTTTTAGAGTTGTATAGTTATCAAATGAATCCTGCCATATCCAGTGATTGTGTTATAATCGTTTCAGCATCTCAGTTTAATTGGCTTTGCTGGTCTCGTGAAAAATTAAAACCATGAAGATACCACAAAAGAAAGAAAAGATAAATAGGCACAATAAGACGATTCTTTCATTTATTAAAATCTTTAAAACACTTTCAAGTAGTTAATTTTTGACATCAGCCACCTAGCAAATATATCAGATTAAGTCGTTTCAATTTATTGACTGAAAATCCTGAAGATAACGAATATTGATCGATCTAAATAAAAAATTACTTAAAGCACTACAAAGAACACATTAAACACGGATCCCTGAAAACTCCAGAGATGGGATCAGGTGCCTGGGAGGATTAGGCTTCCCCTGTTGATCGGTCACACCCTCCATGACCTCAAACATGGCTGATCACAAGCATAGCTTTTATCTTTATATAAAGAATCTATAGAAAATATATACTTATTGCATATTTCAGTAGACTTCCTTCAGAAAATATGAAAATCTATTTATATTAAAGGTAAACTGTTCTCAAAACTGATACCACCATATGTATTTATGAATGAAGTTTTGATATATCTAATTATCTTTAGAACGTTTGCACAAATTGCACAAACGAAATGCGTTTCTAGAGAGATAAAACATCTATAAATCATCATATACCAGGCATTTTTGTCTGCGTCTAGATAATATTTAAATGAGGAGAAAGCGGATGTATTGGAAATATATCACGTAAAAAGCACATATAGTCAGTTTTTATTGAATGTTCGTGCAATTGCCAGACGCATAAAAAAATCTATTTAGGATTCCATCAAGCTAATTCACCAATAATTGCTCTTTCTAAACTGTTATATAATAGGGAATCGATGTTAAAGTCGATGTTACCATGGTGATATGTACTAGAATCCAATCCCTCTAGCAAAAAATGTTCACTTTTACAAGGAAATCAATGCGCCTATCTAATATGAAACAACGGTATTGTTTACAGTGGATCTGATCGAATATTAAAGTTCAAAAACTTAATTTGTAAGATTACGTGTTCTGAATATTAGGTATGGCGTGTAATACAACATTATATGCTGGAATAAAAAGATAATTTAAGATTCATGACTAATATAAGAGGATGATCACCAATATTCAGTTTGTTTGATTATATTCTCAATTGAGTATAAATACATTAATACATGCATTTTAGAAAATCATACGATTTTTTTCTATCTCGTTTTCATAATGAATTGTCACACTATCATCGATCCAAGAACATATAAAGAACGTGTATAAAACAGCATCATGGATTTTTCTTTAGATATTTTATGTTAATTCAGCTAATTTATGATTGTATTCCGTATATTCCGTTTGAAAGAAATTATCTGTAAGATTTATTTTTAAAAAGTGCTAAAAATTTAAGAAGTTCAATTAGATATTCTTATTTTTTCAGAAAAAAATCTACACAAATTTGTATTGATCTATTATCATGACATAGCAATAAACAATTTTCTTTATACACACACAATAACCGATATCGTCCTTACCATTAGAACCTGCACTCAGTTACCATGTCTGTACTGCTTGACACTTGTCAATCACCGGTCTCCACAATCACGAATCAGGTAGAATATTGAGTCAAAATTTTGATCATTTACCCGTTTTCATAGAAAAAATAAATGCAAATTACAATATAATGCGAGAAAAATGTAAATTGTAGACTATTTCTTTCAGCAAAACAGAGCTTGACAGAGTTTTAGACTTGTTTTGTGGCGTTAATGTTTGTCTCTTTGCAATTTTGATTTTGTTTTTTTTTTTTCTGAAGACCTAATCTTGGTGATGTCATAATTTTATCACTGTGAAGGGTTTTTGCTAATGCACTGTTGGGGTGAACTTTTACTAATATGTCAATATTATATTTTTCTTGTGGAAAATATTAGATACTTGAGTTTTCCTAGTTGAATTTTAGATTTTAACATGTTCAGGACCTAATACTTATTGACCTTTTTACCTACCATTTTATTTATAGATTATATATTTTTAAAAGCAAGGGTATTGAAGAAAATGATCTTTGTTATTCTAGACATTGATAGATAATACCCATTAAATGCATTCCACAGTACTTTTCAGTTGAATATACATTGTATATTGCTATTTACTTTCTAATTTTTCAGATCTAGAGCACCGTGGTCACTGATAGAAAAGAGAACAGGTATATTCATTCTATTTTGTTTTCTCTGTTAAACCTCGACCTTTTCACATAAAGACAACCTTGCGCTTAAATCTTTAAATAGCACCTGTCTTAGTAGACGGATTGGAATGTTGTAAAAATCTTACTTCGTTCTCTACACGATTTTAATCTTCATAGCAAACCATTTATTTGGATTCTCTTTACATTGCTTTAGAAAGGGTATTCTTTTTTGAGTTCATTTTGGATTGGAATGCATTGTTTTAAAACATTTAAGCCTTCTTATCACAACAGGAAAAAAACATATTTCAGAATTTTTTTTATTAAAAACACACCACCAAGATAAACAATTAATATTTACATAGCTAAGAAAATCATGTCTCCGTAAGCAGATAAACAAAATAATTGGAACACTGGAACGACTAAATTGAAGTACATGATGTTCGTCTTTCACTTTTATTTAAATGTAGCAAATATCCATACCTTGAAACGCACGAATTTCTGTAATTTTCCTTTAAGCAATAAATCAATCACACATTGAGATCACGTGAAGAGCAAGGTCAGGCTACACTAAAAAAACAAACACATGGGGTTTCTAATTTACGAATTATAAAATAATATGAACTAGATATGAATATATTTAAACCTACATTGTGAAAACATCATTATGCTCCTTAACAATAAATTTAACTGCCTCTTTGTAAAGATTTATCAACTGTATTTCTTAATGATTTGTTTGGTAGTGCGTGTTTTGTAATTTACGTATTTCATTTAAAATAATGTTAATAAAAAATGTTAAGATTCATGATGTTTTCAAACGCTTCAAATGTTTTCTAAAAAATTATATAAAACATAAAATTTTCGTAACTCTTTTTCGCTTTCCCACATATTTAGGCGGAATTTGCACTCTCTAAGTTTACGAATCTTAGCATTATTTGTTTTGTCATAGAAATATTAATACGATACAATAACACTTTTGAATTGTTAAATTATTTTGAAAATGAATGATTGTAAACTTTTTAAAAAAAAATTGTTTTGTTTATTACATGTACTACTGACTTTGGAACAAACACACATTTTAGGCTATCTATATCACTCTTGAAGAAGGTCTGTATTCTTAAAGAAGATTTTATACCAATACAATCAATTGCAAAACAATTTAGGGACAAAATTAATCAATTTTGGGCAACATTTCTATGTAAATGTCTAGTTCTTCATTTTGGCATTTCTCTGCACTATATAGTAATTTGTGATTAGAGTTTATAAAGGCTCTGTGGTGTTATATTTCGTGTTTAACTTTTTGAAAGACAGAAACAAGATATCATACTGAACACTTTCATGGGAATTAAGTTCAAAGCTTAAAACTTGGTTTTATATCCAATTTAATAGTTGATTTTAAATAAAGACGTTAAAATCACAAGGATATTTATACCACTATTTTTCCGAATGCTTATAGAACACTAATTTATTTCCCTCTTTTTCAGATTAAGGCAAACATTTCCAAGGCTGTTAGAGATAGCAATACAATCTTTCATGAAGATAAAGTTTCGAAAAGTAATAACAAAATGAATTAAGACTCTAGCAGTGCATTTTGCAAAAGCCTGCCGTGAGATCTTTTAATTGAGAAACTTACTGTAGATAGAGAAATTGAGTTTCAGGATTTATCTTCTTCTTTTTCAAGAAATTGAACCCTTAGTAAGGTTTCTGTTTTCTGTAGAACACAAAGCACGCGCTTCTAGTGTGAGATTAAATTAATGCAGGATGCGGAAACATTGATCGATTCATAACAATGTATGAGGAAATATGGAAATAGCTAGTGAACTGTAATCAAACTCCAAAGTCCATTGCAATAATGCAAGAAGAAAACAAAACAGGCTGTAAAAAACAAACCCCTGGAAAGGGCAAGATAGGGTAAGACCCCTTTTCAGCCACTGATTTTGGGGTGTCTTTCAGAATTATGCAACATTTTATCCATAAGAACCTGTTGTCATCCCTGTCACAAAATAAGTATTGGTTCTAGCTTTTGAAATCCACAGAGGTCAAAGAGGGGTCAGAAAGTAGGCCAATTTTCGAATTTTCTCATTCTTATGCAATTCTTTTTATTTTTTAGCGCATTTTATTTCGGAAAACATACAGCACAAGCTTACCTATCTACATAAATCATATATTTTATAAACTAGTATCAGTTGCAATTTATGTGTAAAAATCTCAGATAGGCAAGCTTGTGTTCTATGTTTCCTGAAGAGAAAAATATCTCAAATGTAATGAAATTCCACCAGAATTGTAAAAATTCGGGAAAATATCTTACTTCTGCATCATTTAGTGGCTTCCATATCAGCTTTGAATCCAAATTAGTGCTGGTTTAAACCAAGCATCATTTAAAGTTCTTAACTGCAATCTATCACAATTTTAAATACTGTTTTGATTTTTACCACAGATAAGGGGTCACATGTGGCCGTTACTAATTTGTCCTTTTAGAATCCGACCAGGTGCCTACATAAGAAAGCATCCCCTGTAACAGCAGCCTCTGTACTGAACAGGAAGACGAAACATTCCTCAATTTAAAAATCATTATAAGACAAAGGCCTGACATTCCATTTGCTAACAAGGTCATAAGAAGGTCGACAGAATTCACGAAATCATGACTTAAATCAACATTGTGAAATCTGTGTAACATTAACTTATCTGTCAGTAGCCTGGATCGGTTTTTAAATATATGTATATCATTCTCAGAAGATGCTATTGAGTATCAAATAAGTTGGCTTATGTAAATACCACATGTGGATGAAAATTGAATATGTCTACATAAATAAGGAAAGTAGATAATGAAAAACTCAAGTCATCATTATTTGTCAATTGTTGCGTGTTAGTCATTATTATTAAAAGTGAGCAAAGCATCAAAATATGAAACAATTGATGCGTACTCTATGGGATCTTTTATTTCAAGTTCTCTGGAACACATCAAAGTGAAACATGAAAAAATATAACTGTTGTTAATTGATCAAGTATTTTTACATTTTTACATTACTACTCATGTAACAAATGATAAAACTTTAGCAGGTATTTATCTCATTTTTAGCGCTAACACTAAAAGGTGTTTGTCTTTTAAAATTCGTAAAAACTGACATCCTTTCAAGTTTCGTTTTTCAATGATCACTCTTTTTATGCTAAAGTGAAACATACGAAAGAGACAACCAAAATTTCAGATATAAAATATTTTTAAAAATCGAGTATTAATTATGAAACGTTTTCAAAAGAAAGTTTACTAAATGATGCAAAAAGTACATATTGACAATATCTTTTTTTCACTTTTAATAACTTGTAATGGAAGTTTTGTGTCTGTTCGCTCTGACTAGACATGCATATGCTATTGCTCCCTTGTTATAATGGGGTCGTAGTTTGGCTTTATCGATTCAATCTTTTGTTTTGCCTTTGCTTATTTGCTGTATTTGAATAAAGAATGTTCCGTCCAGGGCATGCTCTCTCCTCCTAGGGACACGATTCCACCTCTAAAGTTTAAGGGGGACTTGTTTTATACCGTCTTCACATAATTAAATTGTTTCTGGCTTTTTTTTTTTTATCAATCACTGTTCGTTATATATATTCACCTTTACATTCCAATAACAATTTTCAGTATTTATAAATGATGTATATCTTCATTGAAGAAAATATAAAAAGGGTTATATCAACTCAAAATAAAATGAATTTTAACACTTCCATCAATAAAAAGTTCTGGAGAACCCCCCCCCCCCCTAAAAAATAGAAATGTTAAGCGCTAATTTCTGTGATTCTTCATTTAGAATACAAATTTTGTGCAATGTCGTTAAAGGTACGTTATTTTCATATTCCAAATATTAACATTCTGTGACATCTTTTTTTAAATCTAGTAAACGGGATTCTAACCTAAGTACATTGATAGAAAATATAACCTTTAAAAAGCATCGGCATTCTACTAGAGGTCGAAAGTTGTTTTGATTTGTTTGTTGTTGTTATGAATCTATATTTTTTTCGTCTGCAATTAATTTTGAATCAAAAGAGAGTAAAACCCTATTCCTTTTAAATTAATAATTACATATATTAAATCTAGAAGAAAACAAATCGGAGACAATTAACAAAATCCTCTGAATTAAAAGGTCTTTTTTTCTAGTTTAAACCCTGGAAATAAAGCAATGCACTTTCCTGTTTTGGCTGGGAAAAAAACGATGCAACAGCTAAAGAAGCAATCTTTGAGTCGTTATTTCTGGAAATATATTTCATCTCCACATAATTCATTGTATCGTCTGGTTTTGAAACCTCAAATACGTTTGTTCGATTTAATTGACAAAGTAATTACTGAAGCTATGTATAAATGGACAAAAAAATTGCTCGAACGTGGTTAACCCCTATCTTCTTTTGAAAAAATTTAAATATTTACAAGTAAAAAACATCGTGTGTGTTATTCTAAATATATATAATTCTAAAGTTCCATAAAACTACCCAGTAAGAAGAAAATCAGCAATCATGAAACCAGGAAAATGTTAAAGCACAATTTGCTCTTGTGTCATTACCTACCAATGAACACAAAGGCGTATAAACAACATTTATGTTCTTATTTTAAAGGTTGATATGTGAACATTATATTATTACGATAATGGAAATTAAGAGAAAAACTAAATAAAGAAAAAATTCTTTCCCATTCCTGCTAAAATGTTGTGTAGGTAATAATCTTATAAAGTAAGCATGTTTGAAATTTATAAACAGATATAAGCTCTTCCCTTTGTAAACATTTCTCTATTTACATGTTGGTCCTTTTCGTTAAAATTGCTTACAGCTAGGTATACTTAATGACGCACAAAAAGAATTTCACGAGTGGATTGCGACCTTTTCAAAATCTGCGTGTACACACGTATAACATAGCCTGGTGAATTGATCGCGGGACTTAAAACATCCAGCTATCGCCTAAGTAGGTCAAGATCCTCTTAAAATGGCGGCGTATTTCTACACTGCTGGAGGCATTATTTAACTTAGATGTACATTTTAAGGTAATCACAACTGGTTATACTCTTGTCCCAATCAACCCTAAAACACTACAAATCAGATTTGTTGGCTCTATTTGTCATTATAAATAGCTGTGATTTCACATTTGATTGAAATATTTTATGAAAAGTCTCTATTCTCCCTACTTAGCGAATGAATGTTTGGCAATTTGCAATGTTCTTTTCCAGAGTTATAGCTCGTTTCAAAATTCCACTTACTGTAATCAAACACAGGATCGTTGTAAAGACATCAATATGTTGGTAATTTATCTAAAAACATTTTATCTTGACAGATAAAATATTGATTTTCCTTCCAAATGAAAAATTAAATATTATTTAGAAGCCAAATGAAAATTGATATTCATCCCATTAATAATACATATTTTTCCTCAAATCCCCTCTACAGCTCCGTCCAAAAAACAATGCATTTGTGATATTTGCCTGTGGATATGATAATTTTTTTTTAAACTTTTAAAAAGATGTATTTTTCGTCAGTAAAAAAATCTCTAGAAGTATTTTTAAAAGCAACTTTTCACACCATCAATTTATGGTCATGCAAGTTAAAATAAAGCTTTATCTGTCCTGCATATTTGGAATTTTAATGTGCAAATATGTATGTTCGAGTGTTAAAAATCTAATGTCTTTGAAATCATATTTATATTTGTATCGAATGGAATGAATAAAAAGTAAATAGGTTTCGAATTCAAATAGAATGTAAAATAGAGGCGTGAAAATCATAGTGTCATGAAGGAATAGTCACTCTGCTGTAGGCTCCATTGTCTTTATCTGGAAAATAAAAATAACCAAGAGGTAACTTGGTATGAAAACTAAAAAACAATGACTTTAAGGTAGTCCGATCTCAGGTTTATGAAATTAAAAGTTAAGTAATCAACAATACTCATAAAAGTATCTCTGAATCCACAATGTTAGGTAAATTTATCCACAGTTTATCGTTAAAGTTAAGTTAAGTTAAAGATTTAAGTTAATCATATAATATAGGGAAAATTGTCAAATCTCCAATATTTTTGCAGAAAAGCTAATTGGAATATTAGCAATGTATTTTCTAATAGCAAATTGATCAATAAATATATTTAGGCCAAGAAACGAAAGTTATCCAGGCATTCAGATGAATTGTTATGATTTTTAAACTTCTTTGGTATTTTTTTTTTTGGTCTCCTATTTCCGTCATGTATTCTATATTACATAGTGTAAGGGCTTTTGCTATCATTGTAAGACACCACGAATCACTTCTTATTTCATATCATGCTATTAAACATTAGTATCTAAGACTGGATTCAAGAAAATCTTATATTATTTGTATTAATATCCCCCCCCCCCTTTATAAGGTACAAATGTCAACTTTTATAAGTCCTTTTCTTAGACTTCCAAAAACCTTGAATTTTATAAAGATGAATAAAAACAAAATTGTTGCATGAACAAATTTCATTTTCAAGCTTCATTTTGATGCATTTCCAATTAAATATTAATTTTTTGAGTTATCCTTCCTAGCTGAGGATCGGGTATCCTTAAAAACACCATTCAACAAAGAACCTAATTTTGCAAAAAAGAGCATTGTATCAATAAACAATTTGCAAACATTTGACTACAAATAGATTTCTGTTATTTCTTTTAACATTTAATTATCAATTATTAAAGATAAAGATGAAAATAAAATAGGTTAAGACTATACCTAAGAAAGACATTGACACGCACATTTTCAAGTTTTATAGATTTTTTTCGAGTGCAATGACCATGTCTGCTAACTGTCAAAAGCAGCTGACCACAGTGATCCCCGGGACCATGATACATATGGAGAAAACAAACAATATTCGAGCTAAAAGTTCCATTCAAACAACTCAAATTAGAAGGAAAGCAAACGCGGAAATCTAAAACATCAGAGATGTGATCAGGTCATGGAGAAGTACCCGGCCCCTGTCGTGTACATCTTGTTATCATCGGGAAATTATAGGAGTTAGAAGACAATTTGGAATGTAAATAATTGCCTTACAATAAGTATTAAAAAGTCAATCAACATTTGACCTAATGATAGATTGAATTTGCTAACAGGTTATTGTATTAACCATAGAACTTGCAAAATGAATACCTTAATCTATACTGTTGTCATTCTTCTTCTTTCATCAACATGTCTGTCTATAACTTTCCTTGTCTTATAGGAATGGACAAGGTTGGGTAACGGCCGAATCTGGCCCCTTATTTGATAAAAAAAAATCAGAACACGGGTAAAATTGTGATAGTTTGTAGTTAAGAACTTAAAATGATGCTTGCTTAAAAACCAGCATTAATTTAGATTCAATGCTTACGTGGAAGCAACAAGGGGGTGCAGAAGTAGGACATTTTCCCGAATGTCCTCAATTCTAGTGGAATTCAATCATATTTAAGATACTTTTCTCTTTGACAAATATAGAGCACAAGCTTGCCTATCTGAGATTTTTACACATAAACTGTATCTGATACTGGTGTATAAAATATATAAATTTGGTGGATGGCAATTTTGTGCTCTGTGTTTTCCGAATCAAAATGTGCTTTAAAAACGATGAAAATTTGCATAAAAATGAGAACATTCGAAAATTTGTCAATTTTCTGACCTTTCTGTGATCGCTGTGTATTCCAAATTTTAGAATCAATACTGTAAACTGTCGCAAAATTCTGAATGACACCAAAATCAGGGGCCATAAAAGGGTCTAAGCCTATCGTGTCCTTGTTTGTCGATAATTTACCTTGTTTTAGATATTGTTCATACGTAAAGCATGCTTTCGCGTTTTGAGTCAACTGAGAGATATAAACGCCGTATGCAGGTGATGAGGGTCTATTGCTACATAAGTAAGGGAATTTGGTAATTGAAAAGTTAATGTCATTACGAATATCATAAACGTTTAAATGTTACCAATAACATTAATTTCTAATAAATATCCAAAAATATTAGAGAAGTTTCAGAATCTGTATGTTTTTTTTATTTCAAAATGCTGAGATATATCGTGTTGATGTACGAATGGAAAAATAACTATCGCTGGCAGAACATGTGCATGTATATCGAATCAACTGGAAGTCATCTAAAATTAACATTAATCTCAGGTAATAATGAATTTTTCCTTCATGATTAAAAATGGCGACTGAAAAAAGAGCAAGGATCACTTTGTATTTTTTTTTTGTCCTCTGAATTTCTGAAAAATTAAAACTGCTCACTTTTGGTTGAAAATGCTGCATTTATCACTTAAACTCTTAATGGCCATTTATCTAATTAATATGACGTAATTTTCTCTCTTCTCTACGCATTATGAAGTCATGAAATTCTTCATTTTTTTACCATATCTCGTTAGTTAAAAAAAATGGCCAAAGGTTGAAGTATTCTTTCGAAATTTTATAAAGAGAACAAGCTAATTATAGTAATGTGAAAAAAGAAACCTTAAAACAGGAGATAAGCTTCATTCAACTATGATGCGCGAAACATTGCCCAAATGAAACACCAGTTGGTCTCCTTAAATTGAATTAAAAAAGCTATAATCGTGAACAGTATGTCATAGGTTATACAACATTGTTTTTGTATAGCGCTTCATTTTACAATTACATTTACCGTTTTAATATTACATTTGGTAATCCAATATATATATCTATATATATATATATATATATTCACGGCTTCCTTTTAAATGATAAATTCTTTAGATCAGTTTTAAATGCATTATTGTCAGCGGGAGTAAATTTAATTTATCAAATCAATGATGGACACTAAAGTTTCATTTCATTGAAATATCATACTTATCCCCATATCTTAAATTTACATTTCAATGAAATATTATCTGAGGCTGCGGAGGAACTTAAGATGTATTGTGCTCTAATATGTTTTTTAAAAATGGTAAAATAAAAGTGCATTTTAATTTTTTGCTTCCTTGTTTTTGTTTAATTTTTCCCCTTTTTTGAAGATTCGTATTGTTTTCCTGACTTATAAGATGTATTATCTTCAGTTTTGTATTACAGAAAATTGAAGGTTTAAATACTTTGACATTTACTGTCTTCACACAAAAGTTATGACTTTGTGTTTCATTCATTGAATTTCACATTAATTGAAACAGAGACACATACTGTAGTTATTAATTTACAGATAATAAAACTGTAATTTTTAAGAGCATATTCTTGATAAACCGTATGGAGATTGTCATGATCGGGAAAAAGGGAAAATCTGTCGTCAATTCAGTTTATAAAGAATAAGCTAACAATAATTATGAAAAACGTCATTCAGCATTTGACAATGATAAATTGTATTTGCTGACAAGGTCATGGTATCAGCCATAGAAGTTACGAAATGATGACTTTAAACGAGACTTCTGATAGTCTTGTATCAACTTGTTTGTCAATAATTTAACTCGTTTTAGAAATTGTTCATTCTTCTGAACGGACTTTCCCCAAATTCTTTAGATAAAACCAGTGCTTAATTTAATTTTGAAAAAAAAGTTAACATCACATTTTACAAATCTAAACATAATTTGGCGAAGAGTTGAGGGAATTATGATTTCTTTTTGAAATACATTGTAATAAACTTAGTTATAAATGAGATAACATCTTTCCATATAAACACAAAAAAGTTTATCGCCTACCATCATCTTTTTCTTGAAATTTTTAAACTATGACTGAATCAAACAACTGCAAAGTTAGGTAAATGTTAATTCTAAAGGTAGAAAGACCGTTTGCATTGAAAATAAATATCTATTAGTTAATCTGATAGCTTTGACCTAATAGCTTTACTGGATGTAGATGAATGAAAGTGATGCATAACAGAATAGACAAATGTTATGTAACGTGTATAATGTATAATATGATAATAATTAGGTCCAATGCTTCGGTTTGTTTAGGTGTTTAGCATGTTTCCATTTATCCCTGTGATCAATTTAGAATAATATGAAGTTTCCAAGATCGAGTTATCAAAATAATTCTATTGAACGATTTCTCCCACAAACCTTGGCTAAATCTTAACTTATACTTTCTGACGCCATGACGTCAGAAAATAAATAAGGGAAGTTGACGATAGAAAAGTGAAAGTCATCACGTTTATCATAGAGCTTCTAAAAATCTAAAACGATCCCTCTTCTTGGCTGAATAGTTTCAAAGTCTCACACGAGAAAATCTCTAATTTGGTAATGACTTTTTTCTAATCAGGAAAGCAAATCCTTATTTAATCACTGCTTAGGGCTGAACAAATGGAATGTTTGCTATTCTATATATATTGTCTTCTTGAACTAGTATTTCTCTTCCTTGCATTGAGGAATTTTTTTTTAAATTAGTAGTTTTTTATGGGTTTTTTTCTTGTGTTTTTTTTCTAGATATACTTTTTTCCTCAAAATAATTAATAAAAGAACAGATATGTACCTCGTAGTCAAGGCATTTCTTAATATCCAAACGTTCATTTGTCTGTTTATTTTGTAAACATTTTAAATATTTCATGGTGAACTCATTAATGTTGTAATTTTAGGCACACTGTGAATGCCTCTTTTAAAGAACAAAAACACCTGAAGTTTTTCAACCGGCTGTTCCCTTTCTGCATTGTTACAATGAAGCGCATTGAAGTGGTAAAATTTTCCGTTTGGATGAAACGCTCTGAGTCATGTTTGGAACGTCAGATATAACATAATGACACGCCCATATTTTCAGAAACGAGAAAGAAATAGTCGTCGTAATGTTTTAGGACACCCCATACTTCGCGACAAGCAACATAAGTGACACTTAAATAGAGCTTTACAAAAATTAGAAGAGAGAGTTAGAGACTCCCCGCTTGTGTAAAACTCAAATTGCAATGAATATTTGCATATTTTTGAACTTATCGTGTCTGTTTAAGTTACCACGACACATGTTTCGGTCGAACACGCATTTACTCGTTGTTTATTTAGACCGTTAATTTGATTGGCTATTATATTTATGGAAACCTTGTTCAACAGGTATTCGAATAAACAAATTGACCGTTTTATCCATTTCTAAAGAAATGGGCGTGTCCTAAGATGACAATAAACGTTCTAAAGATAGCTCAAAACGTTCCATTCGAACGGAAAATTTTACCACTTCAATGCGCTTCATTGTAAAGTTCCGTATCTGCGGGAAATTTATGATTAAAGATGTTTTTTTCATACATTTGAAATATTTTTTTAAATTGAATTTTACATCTTTTCCTTAAATACCCCACATTGTATGGACTAGCTGTCTCATTATCGTTAAAGATTATGTAAAACCTTTAGTTTACGTAGTTTTGTTGCATCTACTACTTTCTTCCGATACAAGTGCTTTAAATGTTTGTTTAATTTTTGCTTAATCAACCCCCACATTTTAACTTTTTGCAAACCATTTTTCTTTCCATTTCAATGCAAGTATAGTAGATTGTAAATTTACATGTATGCTAGAAATTGTAGCAATTCCTTGTGTGTAATAAGTAATGTAAAAAGCATATAGGGATTTGTTTAATTAAAATTAAAAAAATATGAGGGTCATTAAAAAATACATGTACGTTTGTAATTTTTCATTCAAAGATGTACTTTAAGTCATAAAAGAAGCATTTAACAAAGAAATATCTCTAAACATTAATAAAAAGTACTTTTTAAAAATATATATATTATATAAAGGTGTGCATATTTCGACTGTAAAGTTAATTTTCAACATAGGGTACCTGCTTTATTTCCGCAGGATAAATGTCCAAAGACAATAGACTATTTGTGAACAGAAAACACTGTTCTTTACTTACACATGAGAATACATGGAAATAATGAATTCATTTGCTTATTCTTGATCTAATAGAATGCTAAGAATACTTTTTCTATCCTACTTTTAAGCTAATGTGCCGTGTTTAGAGCTTGCTTCAAACGTCTTTATCATCAATATTTTAATTTTCTTAAAAATTTCAAACCGCAAAATGGTGCAGCTTTGAATTTTTACCCACGAATTTATTTCCACCACGCAAAGCAATTTTTCACATATATTACTACTGAATAATTCATCAACAACGAAAGTCCCCATGAACCAATACCGGTTTATTTTCCTCAAACCACAAAAATTTTACCCCTCGAATTTTGATTTAACATTACCTCTCATTTTTATCTTACCTCTTAAAATACAGGAAAATCTTATTTCATATTTTGAATACACTTTTCTGGAAATCAAACGATATGATTTATTGTTTCTCTTTCAAAGTCATCATTTCGTAGGTTCTATGGTCGATACAATGACCCTGTCAGCAATACAATTTATGATTGAGTCAGATGTTGACTGACGTTATTCATATTAATTGTTAGTCCATTAGTTTTACACTGAATTGACGACAGATTTTTCTGTTATTTGTCGATCAGGACAAGGAGCAAACGGCGGAAGTGACCGGTCTGCAAGGGATGCTCACTCCTCCATGGCACCTGATCCCACCTCTGATGTTTTGGAGGTCCGTGTTGGCTCTGTGTTTACATCTAATTTGTATTGATTTGTGGACTTTTTAGCTTGAATGCTGTTCGTTATCTCCATATATTTCATTCCTACATATAATGTACAATATATTTTAATTATCATATAGTATAATTTCAGTAGAATATCTATTGTAGTATTTGTAAAACTTGATTTGATGAGTGCATAATAATCCATTTTCCACAATCCTCTGGTAAGTGTACCTGTTTTTTGAGACGTTCCTAAAAATATTTTTATACGATAGATTTTACATCAACTAGACGTGCACACTGAAGTTTCATTAGATATATATTTAAGATCTTTCAATTTGCAGTTATTACATTAAAAAAATCCGATTCGGCTCTCTTAAAACTAGTTTTGTAAATGAAACATTGCACGCCTTTTTCACCTGCAAATGGGGTTTATATCTCTCAATTGATTCGATACAGATGAGCATAGTCTATGTATAAAAGAAATCAAAAACGAAGTAAGTTATTGTCTAACACAATGATGGAAAAAGAAATATTAGCAGTCTCATTTAAAGTCATAATTTTGTAAGTTTTATGATCGATACAATGTCCTTTTTTAACAAATACAATCTGTCTAATGCTGACTGACGTTTTTCATACTAATTGTTATGCCATTATTTTCACACTTGATTGACGACGGTATTTCCGTTATTTCCCAATCATGACAACAAGCACAGGGCGGGTGTGACCGGTCGGCAAGGGATGCTCATTCTTCCATGGCACCTGATCCCACATCTGATGTGTTAGAAGTCCGTGTTTGCTCTGCTCCAAAATTTGAAATATTTAATGGACATTTGAGCTTGATTACTGTATGTTTTATGTCATGCATGTCATATAGAAACTATTGTGTCATGATTTATTCTATTTATTTTTCGTGACTGTGTCCTGTTTACATTGCGTAGGTACTGGTACGTTGAACCATGTAAACCGGATTTCATGTGTGAAATCAAAATAAGCAACAAACATATATCTTAAGAATGAGATATTGAAATTAGGGAGCTATCTTATCAAAACTCATTATTTAATAAGGGATTTATCTTATTAACATTCATTTTTAACCAAGGTTATTTTAATATGGTTCAATATCTAATCCTGAAGATTACTATGTTGAATTTATAGATTACTCGAATTGATTTTCATGTATATAATATTCAGATAAACGATCGATTTGCGTGAAGTAGCCCTGTGGTTTTATTCCAGCATTGCATCGAACTGAAGTGTTAATAGTTCGTTTTGTGTAATCGTTGGGTAAAAATTAAAACGTAACAATACCCTTGTACACTTGACAACGTCTCTGGGAATGTCACTTTTCTAGAAATATATTTATTGTCTTCATTTATTATTACATTGTTTCATAATACATTCCTCTTTAAACATACATAAGTCAGTCAAATCCAAAGTAGATCTACAAGGACAAATATTCTTAGCTCTAGATGCTGATACAAACCTTCGAAACCAAAAAAATAACAAAAAATATATATAAGTAGATATACCTTAATCATACCGATAAAAAGCTAAAACGTAAAAAGTTTTGAAAAATATTATTTCATTTTATTCAAAACTTTAAGAGAAAAAATAACAAAACTGAGTTTTTTAATCTGCTCCTCCTCGCACTATGGTGAATCTGTTACGAAATGCAAAATAATTTAAGATATTTAAATCAAAATATCTAAGCGCCTTGTTCCCCCTTCAGCCCTTTCTCCCCGTTGTCACCCATCATTCCTTTAGCGTTTTGATCGCCTTTTACCCCCTTCTCGCCCTTCTGTCCTTTAAGTGTCCCTGTATCCCCCTTGCTCCCGTTAGCTCCTTGACCTCCTTGACCTCCTGTTGTTCCCTGTTCTCCTTTACTTCCAGGCTCGCCTTTAGCTCCTTTCGTGGGATCCCCTTTCTGACCTTTGTTGCCCGGATCACCTGCCGCTCCGGTGTCTCCCGCCTGTCCTTGGTTGCCCTTTTGGCCTTTACTTCCTGCTGATCCTGTCTCCCCCGTGTTTCCTTTAATCCCTGTATCGCCCTGGTCTCCTTTGTTTCCTTTATCGCCGTTAGCCCCAGCAGAGCCTTGGGCCCCGGTATCGCCTACAGTTCCTTGGTTTCCCTTTATACCTTTCTGTCCGGCATCTCCAGGTTGACCCTTCAGGCTAAGACCTGCGGGAAAATTACCTTTTTATAATACACTTCAATATTAATGTGCTTTATTTATAGACAAATACTCATGTAATTAAAATCTTTATTGGCAGTTGCAATCCTTTTTTATAGAGAAAAATTTTCAGAGAAAAGGAAACCGTATTCTTTAAGGGTAGGGGAAAAGGAATTCGTTTTGTAAATAAATACAAACAAGTGACACGTTCTTATCCCATCTGATTAAACACTGATTATGGTTAAAATGAGAATTAACCTACAGAAGAAAAGAAATTCAACCAAATAGGAAGCAGAAAAATATCAGATTTCTACATTTATGAGTATTTAAAAAAAACTTATTTGAAAGGATAATTGATTTAAAGGAAAGGATTTAAAAAAAATAATTGAATATTTTTATAATCCTTATTTCATAATGGATTACAAATTAACTTTACAATAATGTACAGAGTGAAGATAACAAATAATAATCTCAACAAAATCTATAACTATACGGAAATGTAAAGATATACGGATATGTAAAGATGCATTAAACGCGGACCTCTGGGAATTCCAGAGGTGGGATCAGTCACTCAGGAGGAACAAGCATCCCCTGTTTACAATTCACACTCGCCGTGAGTCCTATGTATTGACCATAGATATCGGACTTTCCTTAGTCAATTCCAATTCAATGTAAAAGGTGTCACAAAATATGAAACATATCAGCCAAAATACAACATCAACTTATCAATGAGTAGCATTCCGCTCTTAAAAAAAGATATCGTACTCAGAGCAAGCTTTTGGGAAGCGAATGTATTAGAAGAAATAAACATCATAAGCATAGTGGAATAACCGATGAAAGAAGGTTTTTAATTGGATATTAACAAAGTTTTATAGCTATCTTTAATTCTTTGGAGTTTAAATGATTTAACATTCTGACTTTTTAACAACATATCATTCATTTTTATTTTCCCTTCACTCTGATTGAATAGACTAGACCGATTCGAAATTAAATATTCTATTTTTTTTTCACTTTTTTTTTCACATTACCTTTTAGTAAATTAAAGGCCTCGACACTAATTCCATCAAATTTCTTTTTCAAGAAATTATATTTCCTGATCTCCCAACTTCTGGCATAGTATCCAAAGACAGTTGGCAATCCACAGATAATTAGTGTTGCTACAAGCCAGGTTCTCATAGTGTAACTCAGCTGAGGGAATGAAAAGGTGAATGAAATTTATTTTCTTTATTAATTTGATGCATGGTATTTGGTTCATTTATTTGGTTAATTTAACAACTGAAAATCATAATCATTGGAAAAATTGACTCCCCCCTTCTCTCTCTCTCTCTCCAAACTTACCTCTGATATGCTTACAAAGAAAATAAATATGATAGTAGATGAAGCTGACCTTAATGCTTAAATTTGCAATAGAATTTATATTAATACATTCAAAAGGTTATGTAATAGTTAACCACAGTCATTCAGTATTAGAATAGACATGATATATATTAAGAACTATAGGACAGTGCGTGCAATGATTCTAAGTCGGAACCTGTATTTCATCCAAAATCGAGGAGAAACAAGGATAGTAGCATCCTATATTTCATGTACAAATTAGTCATTAAGTGATCAATACGGAAGCATGCTTCGTGATATACTGACGTTTGAACTTATTTCTCAAGGATTTTGAAAGTGGAAATCTTAAAGTCATTGACATATGATTAATTTCAAAGATTTGTACATTATTTGGAGTTATCGTTGCGTTGGGTGTCAGGGTTTACATTTACTATTGTTGTGTCATGTGGACTTCAAACATTCAGCTTCAAAAGGGATGTAAAAGTCAGGAAACATGTTGAGAAAACAAACCGTGTTCAGGCTCAAAAGTTCTTTAAACAATACAAATTTGATTAAATTAAAGATTAGTACATTATTTGGAGTTATCGTTTTATTGGGTGATAGAGTTTACAGCTTTCACCTGCTGTCATCTGGACTTCAAACACTCAGCTCCAAAAGGGGTGTAAAAGTTAGGAAATTTATGGAGATAATAAACAACTTTAGACTCAAAAAATCCTTTAACAATATAAAATTGCAGCAGGGCAATCATGGTCCTAAAAAATCAGAGGTGGGATCAGTTGCGATGGAGGACATACTCGTAAAATGTTTTAAGGTTTACATTTTGTGTGTTTTTTTTGTTTGTTTTGTCAATCAAGAATTAAATACTTCAAGCATGAACATATACTAGTACATAGTGTATTGAATTTTCTTTGATTCTCCCTTTTTTTCTTTAGGTGTCCTTATGTTGAAAAGGCTCTGAATACGGTTATCAGAATGATGCAAGAAATACAAATAACGAAGAATTCGGTGTGTCAATTTCATTTTATTCCACCTCTGCACTCAAAATATTATGTTAATACCCTTCCTCCATGGTACCTGATCCCATCGCTGATGTTTCGGAGGTCCGTGTTTGCTCTGCTCCTATTTTGTTTTGTTTAATGGATTTTTGAGCTTGAATACAGGTCGTTACCCCATATATTTCATCTATTAAAATTCCGGATACGTGATAAATATATACTAATTTAATTGCATTTTTATTGTCAAGTGATCTTTCATAGAGAGAAACAGTATAGTAAAATATTTAATATTAAATGAAATGTTTTCTTATTTGGATACATTTTGCAAAATACATGTCAGCTTTGAAAACATTTGCTTTTCAAAGGAAATAAATTTTATAATGTTCCTAATATGTTATCATTTTGCTTCTTACGTATGAATCTTTAAGAAGAAAGATCTTAAAAAATGTTTTTTTAAAAATCTGTAGGATGGTTGGATTGATTAAAAATAAAACATATTTGCAAAATGAACCAGCCACATTTTTCCATTTTCCAATCTTCAAAAACTTAACTTTTATTTGTTTAAAGGTATTTTAAAAACAAGAAAAAATAAAATCCTAAAAAATAAAAATTATTAATATTTGGCCTTTTAATGGGCAACTACTTCTCCTGTTTAAAGATCATGTCCACTTCTTACGTTCCAAAGTAACGCTTTTTTTACCCTGGTTGTAGTTTTGTTTATGTGTTTTTTTTTAAACGATAACTCTTTGTAATCTTAATGTTTTTCATTTACTTAAGTTTATCAATTTACCTTCATCAATTGGAACTTAAAACAGCAAAAATCAGGACGGTTTTAGGATTTCAATTTTACTCAAGATTTTTTTTTATACCATGACCCTAAACATGCTGATATGCAAGTTAAATATCTTTGCACACAGCTTAACTTAAATATGCTATTGTGCAACCTTAATTAGTAGATATACAAGGGTTGTCCAAAACTTCCGTAGACTGAGATTATATCTATTGCAGAAATCAACTTACATATTTTTATGAATTTGCAAAAAATTGTTTACAACTGATTATTTACAAAATTTTAGCACGATTATATGATAAACGTACGAAAAATCATTTTAATGTTACTGTATTCTTCCTCCGACGCAATTTCCGACGTCAATATGTATGCAAAATTTACCGGTACTGAATTAATGCACTAATTATCAGAAAACAATTTCGACTTTTAAAAGATGTTATAGATATAAAATATTATAAATGTTATGATATGATAAATATTAAAATATACCCAAAAAAGTTTAAAATCAATAGTCTCGTTTAAAGTCATCATTTCGTAATTTCTTTGGTCAATACAATGACCTTGTCACCAAATACGTCAAATGCTGACTGATGTTTTTCATACTAATTTTTAGGCAATTATTTACTCACTGAATTGTCGATGAATTTTTCCATTATTTCGAAAACATGGACAAGGAGCACACAGCGGGTGTAACCGTCGGCAGGTGATGCTCATTTCTCCACGGCACTTGATCCCATCTCTGATGTTTGCGAGGTCTGTGTTTGTTCTGGTCCTCTTTTTTATTGTTTTATGGACTTCTGAGCTTGAATACTATTTGTTATTTCATTATATTTCATGCATCATTAATAATCATAAACATTTCCTTTATCTCTGTAGAAATTTGTCCATAATTCAATTTTCCTTATTTATGTAGTAATATCCAGCTTTCATCTGTATTTGGAGTTTACATCTCCCATCTTATTCGATATTCAGAACATGTTCCCATTACGTTCAGATTTTAAATCGAGGCAGGGTACTGACAGATAAGTTGATGCTACAGGGATTTCAACAGTCTCGTTTGAAGTTAGCATTTCGTAAATTCTATGGTCACTCTCATGACCTTCTAAAAAAATATAATCCATCATTTTGTTGTAGTTTGGTAGATTTGCTACATTAATTGATAGACCTTTGCTTTTTGGGTTTTTTTTCTTATATAATAAATTGGACTACGAAATGTTCTGTCTACTTGATAAATACATAGAACTCAAGGCAGCGGTGAATGTTCATCCGGGGAAACTTAATCATCCAAGGCACCTGATTCCACCTCTGACATTTCCAATGATTTGTGCTTTATACCATCCTGAGATGTATGTATTATTTATAGATTTTTTAGATTGATCACTGTAGTTTATCTTCACCTTTAACGTATTATAACACAAAATATATTGATTTAAAAGTTAATAGTTCATAGATTTTATCTTGTATTTCTAGAAACTTGTACATTGGTAATGAAGTTGCGTGTTGACATATTGTTACTGCTTGCTCGATTCATCGGTAGTTCAATTGTATACACTATTTTTTTCACAATAAATCTATTTTTATATTTAAATCATTTTCTTTCCTTTTTTTAAGAAAAAAAATACAAAAACAATCTTAGGTAATCATATCTGTATAGTTTCATTATTTTTTTAATGTATCTTCATGATTATCTAACATGAATATGAATATTGTTCTCAACATATATCTTATATTTTGTCATTACTTTATGTTCAACTTTATACTATATTATAAATGCTAGTCAATGTCGTAAAAAAAGAGGTAGATATGTAAACATTGCATTTCACTGGTCTTCCACCAAGAGGAAAAGCATGTAACAATAGAATAATATACTATGTATAAATATGAGCAATACGGTTGAGTCTTAATCATTATTGAAAAACAATAACTTCCTTTTAATAACTTAATAAATGACTGCACCATTGAGAAACCCAGGAAAAATACATTTTGTTTTTTGGTTTTCTCTCTTTTCCTTTAGAAATCGACCAAAATACCCAGGAAGAATACGTCTGTTTTTACTTTTCCTTGTTTTCCTACAGAAACTGATCAGGAAAATAACAAGGAAAGAAACAAATATTTTCTTCCTTGTTAGCACGTTCACTTTTATTCTTTTTAAGACCAGTGTATGTCGTCATAGATTTAATCCAATCACTAACGCTAAATTCTACTGACGTTTTAAAACAGATATTGTGCAGATCGAAAGGGTGAATAATGTTTCACCAAAACACAACTTTTGGACAGTTCTGTATGTATTCCCCCAACAACTGATCTGAACAGTTGTATGTGAAATAGACTATAATGTTTATCGCTCGTATATAATGCAGCATGAGTCACGAATTCCTGATAACAAAGGTATTAAGTTAACGTCCGCAATCCCTGATCGATTGCTGGTAACATTTAAAGCAGACGAATTCTTTTTGCCCTCTCTTTAGTAATGTTTTTCGAAGCCATAATTGTGTGCGCAATAGATGTGGGTATTTAATCAAACAAGTTTTTATTTATTGTTAATCTTTATCAGTCATTGAATATTAGCATATGTTTTTAAAGCACGATTGCAGGAAACGGAAATATCCTTAACATATGCAATTGGTTTGGTTTCATTAAGTAAACTAAAAGGAACACAACTCTTTAACAAATACATGACACTTTGGAATCCTCAAAATTAATCTGGAATCCTACAGTACACTGACTAGAGATCATACACAGTGTATAGCCCAAGGGATAAATATTGATACCTTTCAAATGGGACTTAATATACTTTATACAGTTCTGTATATCAATTTCGGACTGAAATATAAATTGTCGATTTAATGAAATAAAAATAAAAGTTTTATCATCAAATGTTCTGGATTTCCTTACAGAAAAAATTTAATTAGATCATGTCTGCTATTAAGAGCTTCATTTTCTGTTCTATTTTATTTAGGGTTTGACATACCCGGTGTTTAATAATTTGTATATCATGTTTTTTTTTAATTTCTATAAGAATAAAGGAATATTAAAAGGTGGAGAAAGTAAACAGTGATAGATCTAATTTTTTTTAAAAATCAAGCAATTCAAATATATTAACATGACATAAAACACACACCTCAGGAATCACAGAGATGGGATCAGATGCCGAGGAGAGGTAAGTGTCTCTTATTGTTGGTCACATCCACCGTGAGCCTTATAAATTGACCAGGAAGACTGACTATTCCGTAATCAAATTTGATATGAAAACAAAATGTTTATATAAGGTATAAAAGACATTTTTTGATACACAATGAGAATAGAATTTATTTGACAATTTCTTAATATCGAATTTTTAACGTATTTTTTGTAAAACGTTCTCACTGTCAAAGAGTGATCATTTGAAAAGGTAAATATAAACAATGTCCTTTCTATCAATTTGAAAGTAAAATAATTCCGTCCGTTTTTCTTCTGATTTAATTGATGTCACTGTGCGAAGAGGGAAACACTGATAGTATACATATGTTTACCTTAAGCATTGATTATAAATACTTTGATTGAAATAGTGACAATTATTTGTTTGAAGTCATTAGATATGATAACCATGCGTTTTATTTTGTCGATGAAGTTTTTCAATCATTGATATTTAATGTATCCCGACCCTCAGGTTTTGAAAGTCAGGCGTTGAGTATTGAAAAAAATCACAAAATGTCTCTGAATTCTCAAAGTAATGTGTATTCTTGAAACCTTTTCATTAAAGTTAATTATATTATATAGAGAAAATAAGTAAAAATAAGTAAATATTCAAGAAATGAAAATAAAATCCCCTAGTATGTATTTTTTAATTAAAAAATTGACCAAGAAATACATTTTCGGAATGAAAATCATAGTCCTCCAAGCTTTTGAAGAAAATTACATGCTTTTTATAATTTTTACTTCTGTCACAGTTGTAATTAAATTATAATTATTATTGAATATTTGTTTTGATGCTTTGTGCAATATTTAGTACGTATTCCGATTGGCGCGCATAGCCAATCGAATACAACAGCGGTTTTGCAGGTGTGTGAGAGCCATGTGCGAGTGTTTTGTTTTGTACAGGTAAATTTCTATTTTTAGCATTTTCTTTACGTATGACTGACCAGTGACCTACCATGGACCAATGGATTTCGTTATACTAATTTATATGCATGTTTTACTAACCCGTGCACTATATAAAGTAAGAAACCCGCCGAAATCCCCACCCCAAGCGCTACAGCCTTTACGGTAGCAGATTGCTTATATATATCATCACAGATCGATTCAATCGATGTTCAAAGTATATTATCATTTCTTATTTAATACTGGATGCCTGGTTTTTCTTTATATCCATTAATAAATTGTAAAACGACCGAACCAGTTTTGTTTTGAATCCTTCGAACAAGACCTTGACCCTGTGACATATGGCGCCCACGTATCTGTTGATGCTTAGACCTAAATTCAATTTAGGTCTATGGTTGATGTTACTGTGAAGGAAAACCAGGCATCCAGTATTAAATAGGAAATGAGAATATACGTTGAACATCGATTGAATCGTTTCGTGATGATATATATAAGCAATCTGCAACTATGACATTCTCCCCTGC
Organism: Saccostrea glomerata; assembly: GCA_003671525.1. Classification (NCBI taxonomy): domain Eukaryota; kingdom Metazoa; phylum Mollusca; class Bivalvia; order Ostreida; family Ostreidae; genus Saccostrea; species Saccostrea glomerata. Next base: position 591,395 of record PRKT01000169.1, on the reverse strand, counting down.
TAGGGAAAATGGCTCCTGACATTTTAAATAACTGAAGCAAATCCCAATGTCCATGTAGCATTGTACAGACAAATTATTAAGTCACAAACATATTTACAAACAAAATGAACATCAACTATGTGACATTCTCCCCTGTGTATACTATACGTAATAAACTGGAGTAACCTGGTGCACCCATTCACCGTACCTTTCCGGTTTTCTCACCTGTCTAGTAGAACGTCTAGGGAGTGGTGTTGGTGTACTCTGTACAGTAGATAAATTGCGATTCAAGGTAGAATCCGTAGTATTATAATACGTACTAGTAGTAGAATCCTGACAAGTACTAGGACTATGATGAGAAATAGAACTTGGAAGTCTACTTACTGTAGTAGAATCATGACAAGGACTATGATGAGAAATAGAATTTAGAAGTCTTGGTACTCTACTTACTCTACTTTGTGAAATGATATAAACTTGTCTACCATCAGAATCTGAGTTTGAGTCATCAGATTTCATGCACTTTATCATTCATAGTGTATGAAGTGTTTCATGCATTAGCAAAACACTACAAATCACTTCTGATGTTAAGGTACTTCGATCCTCAGCCAGCAAGGATAACTATTTAATTTATGAAATAATTTAAAAAGTCTCAAAATGAAGATTGAAAATTGAATCTTTCATGCAACTTTTTTTTATTTATATGTACCTCTCAATGTGCTTTAGGGTTCTTTGAAGTTGTCAGAAAGGTCTTATAAAAAGTCGAAATTTTTACCCCATAAAACCGTTTAAAAATAACATATTTAACAAAGAAATTGAGGTTCATTTCATTTAACCAAAGACACCAATATTTCTTAACATGATATGATTTATGGTGTTTTGCAGTGATAGGAATATCTTTATACACGAAGTAAATAGAGGAAAATCGAGTACCTTATGTGTATAAAGATTGTGCAATTTCTCCAAGGCCTGGATACCTATGATTTTTATTTCTAAAATGTGTTTGCTGATCTAATTTGAATTAGAAAAATATACAGTAGATGTTTTTTTTTTGCATTTCCTAAAAATTCATTTTAGATTTACTTATTTTCCCTATATAAAATGATTTACGTTAAAGTTGAAGTTTGAAGAATTATAGTGGATAAAAACACATTACTTTCAGAATTCAATGACATTTTGTAAGCATTTTCCATTAATCTATGCCTGATTTTCAGAACCTTAGGATCGGAGTACCGTAAAACATTTTGATAAATATCGGTATTTAAGGCTTGATTAAAAGAACTTCGACTTACTTGAATTTGTAATTTTAAATACTTTTATGCGCTGAAAATGTCAACTTTTTTTATCATACCATTTCTACAAACCTCAAAGGGCCTTGAATTACATTAAGAGGCATAAAATGCAAATGCATCTTACAATTCAATTTTGATCAACAAATACATTTTAGTAATAAAAAATCATAGGTATTCAGGCTTTTGACATTGCACAGTTTTTATACATTTTAGATACTTTACTTTCTTTAATTACTTCAATCATTTTACAATACTTAGTGTATAAAGATGTTCCTACCATTGCAAAACACCATAAATCAAAACTATTTTCATATCATGTTAATAAACATTGGTATCCATAGTAAGATTTGAAGAGCCCCGATATATTATTTGCTAAATATATAATTTTAAAATACTTTAATTGGGTAAAAATTATGGATTTATATAGGACCTTTCTGAAAACTTAAAAGAACCTTGAAGCACTTTAAAGTACTCCGATCCTCAGGTGATGAAAATCAAGCATTGACTAATTGTAAATGCTCTCAAAAATGTCTCTTAATTTTCAAGGTAACGTGTTTTTACCCATAATAATTCTTCAAAATTCAGCTTTCAAGTTAATCATATTATATAGATAGAGAAAATTAGTTAATCTCAAATATATTTTCAGGAATTGCGAATAAAATCACCTGCTATGCATTTTTATAATTCAAATTTGATCAATTAACACATTTCAAAAATAAAAATCATTGGTATCCAGGCTTTTGAAGAAATTCCACAATTTTTATACATATAATGTACATTAATTTCTTTTATTTACTTCGATCATTATACAATTCAAAGTGTAAAAAGATTCTCCTGTCAAAGCTCCACAAATCACTTCTAATTTCATGACATGTTAATAAACATTGGTGTCTATAGTTAGATTAGAATGAACATCAATTTCATGATATATGTAATTTTTTAAAAAATTTATGGGGTAAAAAGTTCGAGTTTCAATTAGACCTTTCTGAGAACTTTAAAAAACCTTGAAGCACATTGAGAGGTATTTAATGAAAAGATTTAATTTCAAGCTTCATTTTGAGACTTTTTGAATTAAATTATAAATTAATTGTTTTCCTTCTTGGCTGAGGGTCGGAGTTGCTTAGGAGGTACAAAATAATAATTTTTGCATGAAAACATTACAATTTCAAGCTTCATATTTTTTTTTACTTTTTAATTAAATTGTAATGTAAATAATGATTTTCTTGACAGAGAATCGGATATCCTTAAGGATATCCAATCCTCAGCCAGGAAGGATAACTCCAAAAATTAATATTTAATTTAAAAAGCATCAATATACAGCTTGAAAATGAATATTTTTCTTGCAACAATTCTAATTTTATTCATTTTCATATGATTGAAGGTTTTTGGAAGTCTTAGAAAAGGTCTTGTAAAAGTTGACATTTGTACCCTATAAAAGGAAAAAAAATAAATATAGTTTTAGAGAAATAAGATTTTATGGAATCCAGTCTTAGATGCCAATGCTTATTAGCATGATATGAAATCAGAAGTGATTTGTGGTATCTTGCCATGATAACAAAAGCCTTTTACACTATGCATATATATTATAAAAAAAACGAAGAAAATAGAAGACATAGAATACCAAATAAGTATAAAATCATGACAATTTCTCTGAATGCCCGGATACCTATTGTTTTTTAACCTAAAATATATTTGTTGATCAATTTGCAATTAGAAAATGCATTGCTGATATTCCGATTCGCTTTTTCTGCAAAAATATTGGAAATTTACGGAAGCCCATTTACAACTATTAAAAAATATTTTTGAATTCGATATAACGAATTGTCGAATTTGTTATACCGAATTAAATTCGTCATAACATTCCTACGAATTCGTTATGACGATTTAAATTTGTTATTCCAAATTTGTTGAATTCGTTATAACGAATTCAAAAATTTGTTAATACGATTTAAACTCGTTTTAACGAATTCTTAAACTTGTTATAACGAATTAAATTCGTGTAATCGAATTCTTGGATTTGTTATAACGAATTAAATTCGTTAAAACGTATTCGAGAAATAGTAATGTCGAATTCATATATATATTTCTATAGGTCATCATTGTTGAATTTGATGAAACGAATAAATTTCGTTATAACAAACTTTTGAATTCGTTATAAAGAATTCAACAAAATTGTTATAACAGATTAAAATCTTTATAACGAATTCAAATAAATTGTTATAACAAATTAAGTTCGCTATAACAAATTCGACAATTCGTTATATCGAATTAAAAAATATTTTTGATGGGTCCTAAATGGGTTTCCGTAGAGATTTGACAATTTCCCCTATATAATATGATTAACTTGAATCTTAAACTTCAAGGAAAAACTGTGGATAAATTTACATTACTTTGCGGATTCAGAGATATTTGTATGAGTTTTTTTGATTACTTAACTGCTAATTTTTAAAACCTGAGGATCGGACTACCTTAACAAATATAAATTTTTTTTTTTTCATTTTTGTTTTCGGAAGATATAATTACTGTAAACAGGGTTATTTTCGCCCCGTGTTATCTTCGCCCATTTGCAGTTGTGAACAATATGGCCCCGTTTTAAATTCCCCATTCTTAGTTCTGTTTAAGAAATTATGCTGTGTTATTTGAATTCGCCCCGTTTTAAATTCACCCACTCAAAAAGAGGCGAAAATAAAACGGGGGCGAAAATTTCCCTATTTACAGTATTTACCAGAGTTTTAAGCAATATATATATACAGTAAAAACAAGCCTGAAGTGCTAAGAACGAACGATTTTGATTCATTATGAATGTAATCAAATATCGTCTAGTTTACAAAAATATTAAATATTTCAAATCATAAACAATTTTAAAAATGTTCTCAAAGCATGGATTTACTGTAAAGCAACTTTTATTCACGACTTTATTTCGCACGATTTTCAGGGGGGGGGGGGGGTAATTACTAATTACTTCCCTAAGATTAATTTTCGCGATCAAGCCTTTTTTGGATCCGTCTTTAATAGACACAAAGACTTTAAGGACCTCTTCGCGGCGAGAAATATTCACGAATCCCGCGAAAATTTCTCGCAAGCGAATAAAAGTTTGTTCACAGTATCATAAGCATGTTCGCTATATCCGTTATTGTTGTTTCAAATTGATCAATTTATCAATTTTGTTTAAAATTTTCACACTCTTTATCTTATCTACTTTTACTACATAAGACAGCTTTGAAATTTTAAAGCTAAAACTAATTCAATTTACACCAATTTTATTTCTTTTATGAACGAAAAACCTCTACAAATTCAAGATGTGTGTTAAAGTGATTGTACAGTTCTCAGTATCGTTCATGAAGGTCAAGATTGAAGCCATGTCTCACGAGTTAATGGTCAGATTCTTATAAATATTGGAATGAATTCTAATTTATAACTAGAAGCACCACCATCAAAAAAATTTTGTTCAATACCTACAATAAAACTCTTTGAATACTGTAGACGTCTTTATTTTCACGTGTCTAAAATTTCACGGTTTGTTAGAAAGTTACCTTTCACGGTGGTTTAAATTTCACGGAGAATGGTTTGTAAATATTCAGGTACTATGACTGTGTATAGGTAGAAATGACGTGAAATAATAATCACGATGGTTTAAAATTCGCGGAAAATTCTTAAATCGTGAACATAGTGAAATAAAAAACACCGTAATGTTTTCCACTTCTACAGTATCTACAGTATAATTTATATGTTTAATATTTGAGTATTTTTTATCATATTTTCGTGCTATGACTAGACCTATTAGTTCTTGTCTTCATTAAACTTAAACATAAAAAGTGACTAAACATTTCCCCAGTCAGGACTTCAAAGCTCTTCGAATCAATATTTTCCTCAAACCACGAATAATGGATTTAACCTACTGTTAAATTTATAAGTTTATATCATCATCATTATCATTATCTATAACGTATAATAATCAAAATATTTTTTAAAAGTCACAAACAATATTAATCTGTACACAGCACAAAAACCACAGTTCCCGGAAAATTCTAAGGTTAGATCAGGTGCCTCTGGTATTGCGCCCTACATACTGATTTAATAGTAGGAATAGTGTGTATGATGGCATATTTCTGCCCCCTACATGCACGATAAATCATGTTAACATGCAACATTATTATGTAGACATGCATCATATTTATGTCAACATGCAAGTTGATTGTGTTCACATGCAAGTTACTAATCAAATAAGAAAATGTAATTTAAATATGGGGAAAATTACTTACTAACGTCTGTATCTGACATTTTTGATGCAAGATGCAAGATAATTATGTAGACATGCGACTTGTTTATGTCAACATGCAAGATAATTATGTCAACATGCAAATTATTTTTGTCAGCATGCAAGATAAAGATGTCAACATGTGACTTATATATGTCAACATGCAAGATAATTATGTCAACATACAACTTATCTATGTCAACATGCAAGAAAAATATGTCAACATGCGACTTATTAATGTCAACATGCAAGATAATTATATAGCATGCAAGATATGTAAGTTGATATGCAACTTATTATCTTGCATGTTGACATAAATATCTGGTATGTATTGTAAAAATATTACTCGCATGTTGACATAACTAAGTCGCATTTTGACAAAAAAGTAGCATGTCAACATAATTATCTTGCATGTCTACATAATTATCTCGCATGTTAACATAATTATCTTGCATGTTAACATAATTTACTTGCATGTTCACATAAATAATTAAGTGGCATGTCTACATAATTAACTTGCATGTTGACATAAATATCTTGCATGTCTACATAATTATCTCGCATATTCACATAAGTAAACCGAATCTTGTCATAATTTTGTTGCACCTTGCATCTACGATGTCAGATACGGGCTTACGTACTTGATTTAAACCTAATTAAAATGAGATTCTTATACAAAACTTGTAACTTGCATGTCAACATATTTATCTTACATGTTGACATAATTATCTTGCATGTTGATATACTTTTCTTGCATGTTAACATAATTTATCTTGCGTGTAGGGGGCAGAAATTTGCCATCATAAGTCTGAAGTCAGATTTTAGTATCAAAACAAAAGCATAAAGATAAATATTCTAATGGATAACTTGAAACATCACGATCACATAAGCATTTTTCGAAACATACATGAACATTTTAAATATCTACAGTTTATTTTTTAAACTTCATTCGATATTAAATAACTTAAGTAATTTTAACCATTTTTTGCGCTATGAACAGATCAATGAATTCACGTCTTCATTAAATTTCAAATATAAAGTGACAAACCATTTTCAATGACGACCTCAAAGCTCTTCGAAACATCATGGGTCATGACATATAACAATTATGATTACATATCAATACACCTAAATCACATTAGCACAATTTACATGTGATGAAACAGATGGAGATAACGAACAGTTTTCAAGATCAGTAAAATAGGAGCAGTGCAAACAGGGATCTCCAAAACATCAGAGATGGGGTAAATAGCTCATTGTTCAATCTGTATAGTAATATATGACATGATGATTGGATACAATGTAACTTAGATAAACAACTCATTCTTCAGCTTGTGTAATATATTATAAGGACTTGACAAACAAGTTGAAAAAATTATATTGTGGTAAACTTTAGTAAACTGAACTGAACATATATGCAACAAAGGGAATGTAACATTTTGAGTTGATGAGATAATACAACATACAATGGATATGTTGGGAGTTCATGTTATAATTTTCGTCAACTCAACCGTAAACATTTATTTTCGCCAGAAATGAAATTTAAAATCACCAATTATTCAAATTTAAAGCATGAATATTATTTTCTCCAAAATAAAACAATTTTTTTTTTATCTAACATAACTACACGTATTACCTTTCTCCCTGATCACATAAGTATTACTTTTTCTAGTTAACATGAATATATCTTTTCACCCAAAATAAAAAGATAAATATAAATTTCTATTCAAAGCAAATCATATGAATGTTGCTTTTCTGCTATTAAACAATATTACCTCTGTAAATCAAACATGAAAATTTCTTTTCTCAACTCAATCATAATTTCAACTTTGCAACAAAACCAAATATAGATATTATTTTTCGTCCATTAAACATTTTTTTCCTTCTTCATTAAAGATAACGAACGGGGATTGATCAGGGCATAAAAGACGGGTCCATGGAAGTGGAATGAAGAAATCCTAACCTTCCTTTAATGAAACATCTCATCCCGCTGTGGGACGTGGAGACCGGTCCCTCAGACGAGACAGTAGGTGCTGGCACGAAAAGGATCCCTACCTGCTCTATGGCTATAAGTGCCGAGTATAGCACAAAATTTGTAGCTCTCCACCGGCAAGTGATGGCGTCTCCATATGAATAAAACATTTTCGAGAGGGACGTTAAACAAAATACAATCAATTCATCCATCCATTTTTTAAACATTCCTACGTCGATACGATATATCCTGGTGAGCTTGAGATAAAAGATACCACAGAGTCCGACTTTTCTGCTTCATACTTGGATATTTTCCTTGAAAAAGACACTAATGGTAATCTAACAACCAAGCTATATGATAAACGTGATGACTTTAACTTTTCTATCGTCAACTTCCCTTACTTATGCAGCAATATACCTTCATCACCTGCATACGGAGTATATATATATCTCAGTTGATTCGATATGCAAGAGCACGCTCTACGTATGAACAATTTCTTAAACGAGGTAATTATTGACAAGCAAGTTGATGAAACAAGAATATCAGCAGTCTCGTTTAAAATCATCATTTCGTAAGTTCTATGGTCGATACAATGACCTTGTCAGCAAATACAATTTATCATTGAGTCAAATGCTGACTGACGTTTTCATACCAATTGTTAGTCCATTATTTATACACTGAATTGACGACGGATTTTTTCCTCGTTATTTCCTGATCATGACAACGAGCACACGGCGGGTGTGACCGGTCGGCAGGGGGTGCTCACTCCTCCATGGCAACTGATCCCACCTCTGATGTTTCGGAGGTCCGTGTTTGCTCTGCTCTTATTTTGTAAATTGTTTGATGGACTTTGAGATTGAATACTGTTCGATATCCCCCTAAAATTGTTCTTAAAAAAGGGTGTAGTTCATAAGTGTTTTACTTCATTTGTATTTTGACCCATGTATTGTTTTTTAAAAACAATGGTATAGTATGAAGAGCACCAAAGATATAAACAAAAACACTCCATACAACATCTCTCAAGAGTTTGATAATTGACTTATTATAAAGATAATCAAAGCAAAACAAGGGCGTTGAAAGTAAACTGAAGTTCGCTTTAAATAAATAATTTTCCAAAGAGTTTTCTTACTTCATTATTTTTTTTAAAGAAGATGATTTGTATTGCTAAAAATATTTGAGATATTTAATACCCGGAAAGGAGTAATATAAAAAGTAGAGAATTTTTTATTTGGGTAAGAGTCATCCTAAAATCAGACTAAAGGAGTTTGTTAACAAATAAAAATTTGATTTTTTTTCTATTTCTATGTTTATACATGCATACGAATTTTAACAATCAATAAAGAGCTAATTGCAAAATTCAATTATAAGGATTTGTCAGTTTGTAAAAACTTTCAATGCCAAGAAGTTAAAGTAATCTCATTTTCACTACATGAAAGAAACAAAACAAGTTCGCGTATTTCCCATGCTTAAATTGACGAATTGCAATACAAGCGTTATCTGAAAAATTTAACCCATACAATTATATTAAAAAAAAACATACATACATCTTAATATAGTAAACACTACATCTTGTATTTTCAAGCGATATTCCCAATCGTTGCATCCAAGATATTTTAATTTACAAACTCAATCATTGACCATCTATTCATCAATTCATCCCGTGTCCTATACAGTTTAGTCGATAGCTAGCCATCAACTTCGTCTTTACCAGCAAAACATCCAAAAACAACACAGATTTCAGAGTTCTTGATTAAAGTAAACATTTCTAAGTTCTATGGTCGATACAATGACCTTGTCAGCGAATACAATTCATCATTAAGTAAAATGCTGACTTACGTTTTTCATACTAATTGTTATTCCATTATTTATACACTGAATTGACAACGGATTTTTCCGTTATTTTCTTATCATGACAAAGAGCACATCAAGGATTTGACCGGTCGACATGGGATGCTCACTCCTCCATGGCACCTGATTCCACCTCTGATATTTTGGAGGTCCGTGTTTGTTCTGTTCCTGTTTTGTATTGTTTTATGGAATTTTGATCTTGAATATTGTCCGTTATCTCCATACGTGTTATATGGCGTTCTCTGTAGTGTCTTTGTGAAACCTCAAGCCGACGGCGTACTGATAATTATTACTGATGATAAATTTTTAAAAAAGCCCATCGGTTACCAAATGTTTAATTGAAGGCTAAAGTAAGAGGTTTTTACCTCTCGTGTAGAAGTTTTAAAATGAATTCTGCTTATTCCCGATCATGACAAGGAGCACACGGCGGCTATTACCGATGGGCTTGGGATGCTCACTTCTCCATGACGCCTGAAACCACATCTGATGTTTCGGAGTACCGTGTATGCTCTGCTCCTGTTTTGTATTGTTTTATGGACTTTTGATCTTGAATACCATATATTTCATGCTTCATAAGAATTTTAAAATAGGACCCTTATAAGGAAACACTTAGTATCTTACGGAATTACAACAAAGGCTACATACCGTAGATATTGTATTTGGGAAACATTTAGGGGACATTTTTTTAAAATCAACTCCAGGCATACTTATGCAAATAATCAGCAGACCTTTTTTAAAAAATCAATTTTGCGGAATACTTAATAGAACATACCAAATTTACTAGCATAAAATACAAGACCTGTTTTAGAAACAAGTAAAAATAAGCTTTATATTTAAGACATTGCAATCTCCTCAACCATTCATTAAATATTTAATGTTAAAGATTTTTTACATTTAAAAAAATCTACACAGGTGTAGCGTACCAAGGAACGGGTTTGCAGATACTCAAAAAATTCAACTGATATCCAGAGGACTAGATAGAAATAACTTTAAGACAAGGAAAGATTGCATTTCTGTTTTAGGAAAACCTTTTTTTTAAATCTTTTCAAACAAATCAGTAATTTTCGATTTCCTTTCCTCTTGGCTGCTTAGAGTAAATAATTCAATTAAGGTCAAGATCTAGTAAATGACTTTAGAATAACTTTTCAGTACTAAATCCATTATGACATCATAATCACTTTCAACTTTCTTTTCCCGTACTTTACGGCTCTAATAGAATTATGTAGAAAATAAAGTATTTCCATGGAATTTAATTTGATCTCACATGAAAAGTAGTCCCGATACCTATCTTAAATTTGACATTATTTTAAAGCAGAGACTAAGAACATACAAATTACCGTTTTCTGAAAAACTGTAGGCAATCTGGATACATTTTCTTTGCTTGATATGGAAAAAACTCCCATTTTCAATACTGGTTTTCTTAATTTTTCATTGAAAATGACAGTTTAAAATATGGTTTTTCATCTTTTTTTTCTACAAATTATGCCCCGAAACATTTTTTTTGACCAAGCTAATATAATAAAGCTTCATTAAAGAGATTAATTTCTTAAATTTGAAAAATCTGTAGGCACCTTCCATTTACTAGATCTTGACCTTAAATGACTTTATTTTCATAGTCGATAACTGACGCACGAATTTCTATTATCAACACTCTACAATATTAATTCATTTATTCAGTATTGGCAGTTTGGGGAAATCGATGAAAGAATATTAGTGAAATGTACTTTGAAAAATACAAGAAGTAAGATATGAAGTGACTTTTTGGATACAGTGAAAAACATATTCTATGATATGTTTTTGGGTACAATCTCATATATTTCAAAGAATTTTGATTGATTGGTGATTGTTGCTTTTCGCCGAGTCGTCAATATTTCAGCCATATTTCGGCGGTTAGTGAATTTTGATAGTAACTAATAATAAGAAGAAGAAGAAAGGGGTGTTTACAAAGGCCTAATCTCAAGACTTTTATCTATAAAGATACAAATATTACATATCCTATTCTTACTGTTATTATTCAATGAATTTTGAAAGTACCTGATATTTTAAAAAAAAATAAAAGGAAATTAAATATCTGTGACTTAATAGCCCTTTATGTGAAATTAGGCCTTTGTTGAACTGAGAAGTCGACAATTAGTGTATGAATAGCGACCTAAAATTATATTAGTTTGAGAAACGTCAGTCAGCATTTGACTTAATCATTAATACTTATATATTTGTGGACAAGGTCATTGTATCGATCATAGTACTTATTAAACGATGACTGTAAAAGAGAATGATATTCTTTTCTAAATAACTTGTTTGTTAATATTTTACCTTATTTCAGAAATTGTCTATACGTCAATATGCTCTTGCGTATAAACAATTGAGAGATATAAACCCGTATGCTGATAGGTATTTTGCTACATACATAAGGGAAGTTGACTATTAAGAAATTAAAGTAAGCACGCTTATTATAAACTTTGCTGTTAGGCAAACATTAATGTCTTTTGCTAGTAAAATATCCAAGTATAAAACATGTATGTCAAACACTATGGAAATCTTCAATATCAAACACACTTAAGGATGACGTTTACTCAGGTTTCAGAAATCAGAGAGGAAATTTCATTAAGTATAATATGTTAAATCAAAAATTGGTCTAAATGGATAAAATAACTAAGTTTTATCTCAATATCAATTAAAAAATTTTATAGGTGAGTACTTGAAGAAAATATACAGGAACAAAAGTCAATATTAGGCTAAGCAGAGGAAATTCGGACTAAATTTTTTAATTTTTCATTTTTGTCAAAATTTTTATTTCTTGCCATATTAATCAGAAAGTAAAGGTTATATGTATTTTAAGACATCATTTTGCAAAAATTATACGTTTTTAAGCTCATAAATTATTTCAAATAAATGAATGCTGTGAAATAAAGAAATTCAAAAATATGTACAAAAACCTTTCCAGAATACATATCTCAATAATTTGATCATTGACCCCATATAATATTAATACAATGAGAATAAGGGTAACAAAAGTAACCTGAGGCTATAAATAATTTAGAGTTCTTATCAGTCAGATTTTTGTAATATTTGATTAAAAATAGGGAAAACATATAAATATGACAGAGGAAATTCGGACTTTAATAATTATCATGTTTATGGCCAAAACTCTACTCATTTCTTTTTATGGAGCAACTCTGTTCCATTGCTATAATATTTCATTATTTAAAGAGTTTTGTTGCTTGTAATATTTTGTGAATGAAGAAAAAATTGGTCATAGTGTGAAAAATTGAGGCATTTCCCGAGAAATATTCAGGGGCCACTAGCGTGAAAATTAGGTCATTGACCTAGTTATTTGAAATTGAAATTAAACACAAGAATCAAAGGTGTACAATGTGCAATAGGTGGTTTTTCGTTCTTATCAGTGGAATGTTTAGTCATCTGAGTAAAGGTATACCTTAAGGAATATTTTTAAGTTTTGTGTGAGTTATTGGTGTGTGAATCACACAGACTTGTCACGTAGGCATATTTCATGAAGCGCGCTAGCGCTTCGTGAAAAATATGCCTACGTGCAAGTCTGTGTGATTCACACACCAATAATTCACACTAAACTTAAAAACATTCCTTATATTTACATTTTACATGTTTGGAAGCAACTAAATATACTCAATATTTGAATTTCTCGCTGACCTTTATCGTTGCATTTTTACTAACGTCGCTGCAGCCTCATTGTGATGTCACAATAACACACGTTTCTCCGTGTATATTTCTACGCGTGAGTATACACTAAAATGGTTTTCAAATCAATTTCACAGTTGGCTTAGTAGAAAAACACAGCGAATGTAAATATTGGAATATACCGTGTCGATATATGAATGTAATAACTATTGTTAATTGATAATCAATATATCTAAATGTCGAGTTAAAGGCCGGAGAAAGTGTTTTCTTCTACTCTTTTTTTCTTTTATTTTGATTAAAATATGTTTTATATGAATAGATAAATACGTAGACTAACAATTTAATTGTTAAAAAAGCACTAAGGTCTCATAAAAATAAAAACAAACTGATACAGGATAAATCTTAAGGTTATGGACATAACCGGTATATTCTTTTCAATGTTTCCTTTGAGAAAATTCAAGGTCAGAAATAATTTAAGACAATGCATTTTTATAATACTGTATAAAAATGCACATAGTTTGTACATAAGAGACAGTTTTTAAACTAGTATTTAGTAAAATATTTCCAAAATCAATCTTGGACACTTTTAATATTCCAAACATTTTTCTTTTATTCATATCATAAAGACAGAGGGGTATTACTCACACTCTGCTCCTTTTGTTTTCGTTTGCCGGATCATGACAAGGAGGTGTGACCGGTCGACAGGGGATGCTTACTTTTCTATGGCTAACTTTTTTATATACTATAAAATTAAGTAAACCAGCCATCATTGACTCTCTGTCATTATGATGTAAAATTAAAGAGATCACCGTAATTTCAAACTTCAACACATATATGTCTATGAAAGCTAAATCCAGATAACTTGTTCTTTACAAGCAAATAGATAAAATAAATTAAATCAAATGTTCAATCATTAAATATCAAATAAGTGAAGGGGTAGTGTAGTTTATGCCCAGTCAAGTTATATACGATATTATGATTTGATGGCGAAATAGTCTGTTTAGTTAAATGCTCTATTGTTTACAATAGATCGTATTTAACTGAAGTGAATTTAAATTTAAACTTGACTTACACGTTTTCAATTTTTTATATTATTATTTAAAATAAGATTAGAAATAGAATCATTCAATGTAATTGACAGGATTCTTCGTTGTTTCATGCATTGATATCCCGGGTTTTTTCTGTTTTATAGAATGCACATCCTTCAGAATAATATTTTGTTCAATAACAACAAAACACTTTTTTTCAATTGGAAATATGTGATTCATAAATAAATATTAGGCAAGGCCTTTTTGAGGCTCATTTCAAATTATGTCCAATAATAAAGATTTAAACAAAACTTTAATACTTCGTTCTCTTATTCCATGAGTCCAGTTTTAACAATCGTGATAAAAGGTGGTTAGAATACAACAGATATTCCTCAATCATTGTTTCTGAAATTATAATTTCATAATTAACAGTAAACTAAAAAAACTGAAGATAAATTAGTAAGTAATTTACCATATAAAAATTTTAAGAGGTCAAATGATCAATAAATCATCCATAAATTACCAAAAACATCTATCAAAAAGTTTGAAAATGGTCACGACAGCCAAACCTCTTCAACGAAATTTTAATATACATTTTAAAACTAGTATGTGAAACCATTAACTTCTGTTAACATGCAGTTATTCAAAAGTGAAAAAGGAATCAGATAAATTACAATACCAATTCCCATCCTAAGGAGTAAATTCTTCAATACCATATTTCAGTTTTAAATATTTAGATATAAATATTAGAGGCTAGCCATGAACTTTTATTAAGTTAAGAAATACATGTTCAATAGTAAAAAAAAATTACTGCAATTTCCCATATTTTCATAACGGATTAAATGTATCAGATGTTTGTTAAAATGTTGTTCAGCGATTGAGGGGCAAAATGAAAACCATCTATCTTCATGTGTTCAGATATTCAAAAGTGAAAAAAGAATTAGATAGATTTCACCTTCAGCATGTTCTGGTCCCTGCTGACAAAGCAGTTCACAACATTGTTTTTGTTTGTAAGACTCATTATATAATTATTTAAATTGCATTCGAGAGGAAATTCTTAAAAATCATATGTTAGTTTTTAATATTTTTCATCTTCCCAACAAAGAACATGAGTTGGAAATATCAAATTCATATTGGATTCCAAAACTTCATGCAAATCCATACAAAGAAACATAGCGGGTTCCAGTAAATGTATAGAGCCTCTTTTTTTCATTCCTCACTAAAATTTTAACAGTCGTGAAGGAGAAAATTCAGAAGTATGGTGCAACAATGTATACCAGAAGTGGTATCAGATTTGGAAACTTTAAAAAATATATGGAAATTTTGAAATCACAAAATTTTACTAAAATCAACAGCAAAAATACTTGCAACTTGTCAACTTCATAAACAATCATTCCATACAATAAATTAAGTCCAGGCTTTTTCATATTATTGACAGTTACTTTTTTTTCAATAAAAATAGAACTCGTAAATTTACTAACCTTGTCTTGGGTCATTTGCGACATTATTTTGTTGAAAAACATTCTGATTGTACACACAAGTACTCTGAATTAAAAATCAAAAAAGAGTTTGTTTCTGATTGACAATATCTATATGTAGTTTTTGGAGAACGGGTCTTCTAATAATCTGTTGGAATGCGACTGTTGGAATTATTAGCAGACTTTTTTTTCATATGAAGCAGAAATTGTCCAAAGTCTTATACATGTAACATTTATTATAACACTGTGGCTTTCAACTCGACATGTAGATATATCGACGACGTATTGTCCATTAACAGTGGTTATTTCCATCCATATGTCGATATGATATAGGGTGAGCTTGAAATAAAAAGATGCCATAGAGTCTCTCAAATCTGTTTTATAATTGGATATTTTACTTTAAAAAGACGTTAATGGTAATCTTAACAACCAAGCTTTATGATCATCACGTAGATGACTTAAACTTTTCAATCATCTTCCCTTAATTACTTATGCAGCAAAATACCTTCATCTTCTGCATAATGGTTTAATATATCTCAGATGATTCGATACGCAAGAGCATGAACTAGGTATTATAAAGTTAATGAAACAAGAATATCAGCAGTCTTGTTTAATGTCACCATTTCGCAAGTTCTATGGTCGATACAATGACCTTGTCAGCATATTCGATTATCATTAAGACAAATGCCGACTGAAGTTTTTCATACTAATTTTTAGTCCATTATTTATACACTGAATTGACGACGGAGTTTTTCATTATTTCCTGATCTGAAGCAGATCGCAAGTGTAACCGGTCGGCAGGGGATGCTCACTCCTCCATGGCACCTGACCCCACCTCAAATGTTTTGGAGGTCCGTGTTTGCTCAAATTTTGTATTGTTTATTGAATATTGAGCTTGAATACTTTTCTTCATTTCCATATATTTCATAGAACTCTTCTTTTCAAGATTCTGATATTTTGAAAAATGGTCAAGACCGCTCAACTTTCTTCAGGATATCCGATCCTCAGCCAGTAAGGATAACTCCAAAAATTGATATTTAATTTGAAATGCATCAAAATGAAGCTTAAAAATGAAATTTTTTCATGCAGCAATTTTCATTTTATTCATCTTTATAAGATTCAACGTTTTTGGAAGTCTTAGAAAAGGTCTTATAAAAGTTGACATTTTACCCTATTAAAGAAAGAAAAATTAATACAGTTTTAGAAAAAAAAAGATTTTCTTGATTCCAGCCTTAGATACCAATGCTTATTAGCATTATGTGAATCAAGAAGTGATTTGCGGTGTCTTGAAATGATAGCAAAGCCCTTTACATTATGTATTATAGATTAATGAAATAAAGAACAACAAATACCACATAAGTATTAAAATCATGACAATTTCTCTGAATGCCTGGATACCTATCATTTTTTTAACCTAAAATATATTTGTTAATCAATTTGCAATTAGAAATTGCATTGCTGATATTCCAATTCGCTTTTTCTGCAAAAATATTGGAGATTTGACAATTCTCGCTATTTAATATGATTAACTTTAATCTTCAACTTTAAAGAAATGGATAAATTAACATAACTTTGTGGATTCAGAGATACTTTTATAAGTATTTTTGATTACTTAACTGCTAAATTTTTAAACCTGAGGATCGGACTACCTTAAACGAAATTATAATATACATGTTAACACGCATTCTCTGTAAGCACCAACAAATCTTGAAACGACATATCTCCGATTTTGATGAAATTTGCACCACAGATGCACCTTGGTACAAATCCAGCAAATATGGTGTTAGAAGTTTCCCACGTGCACCCGGTTGCCATGAAGACGGATCCATTCAATTTGGCCATTTTCGGCCATTTTTTACCAAACAAAAACATGAAAATTCAGGAAATATAAATGCATTTTTATCTTTATGTACTAAACTCAAATATAAATCTTTGTATCATAAGAAAACATCAACTGTTAAGGAATACAGGGCATATCATCAGTTATTCCAGAATAAACTCAACTCTTAGAAAATGGTCCTGCAAAACGGCATAGTTTCTGAAAATGTGAAAAATGGAAAATTTGGCATTTTTTGAGAAATTTAAGGTGAAATAAAAAAAAATTGTCTACAGAATTTTTAAAATCTTATGCGTGTCGTCAAACGTCGGTATTAGTTATGTCCCCTCATGAAAAACTTGGAGTGGGAACTCAATGCTATTTTTAGTAACATGTATCTAAAAATAGACATATTTCAGAAAAATCCAAAAAATTAATTTCGGCAGAGTTTAAGATGCCATTGCTAGGTAATTATGAAATATACTGTAAAAGTCAATATGCTAATGGCAGAGACTGGACACCAATAACTACCATGCATATTATTTTCAGGGATTTCCGTTTTCTATTTATAGCTTCAAATGCCTAAATATAGACATGTCTCATAAAATACTGAAAAATGTAAATTTTCCATCATTTTGAAACTCCACTGAATCATAAATAATAAACACACGGATCTCTCCAATATTTCATCAATAAGAACAAGGAATAGTATAATAACTCACAAATTATTGAGGGCAGGCTCTCATATCTATGAATAGTACAAATGTCTAAAAATAGACACATATGAAATTAACTGTTTAATGTTGATTTTCCACTAATTCTCAAAATAGAGATGGACAATTTACCGACTTACTGTCATTAATTGTAACTGACATAATGTGACTGACAAGAACAGAAGA
Organism: Saccostrea glomerata; assembly: GCA_003671525.1. NCBI lineage: Eukaryota > Metazoa > Mollusca > Bivalvia > Ostreida > Ostreidae > Saccostrea > Saccostrea glomerata. The sequence goes on along the minus strand of PRKT01000169.1, from coordinate 573,171 downwards.
ACATTCAATGGAATGCAGCATGATAAGCAGAGGATTCCATTTCTATTTATAGTAACATGTGTTTAAAAATAGACGTACTGCAAAATATCGGAAAAATGTAGTTTTAGTACTTTTTTCTCACATTTTGGATGAACAATTGCAGACTTTCTGTAATTCTCTGTAATTTTTGGAGATCAAGTCTTCCAACTACCTGTTGAATTCCTGTGGGTACCAATTGCGCCCAATTATTTGCAGACTTCTTTTTTGATTCTTGTGAAGTATTAATTCAGAACCACTAAATTAATAAGTTATATCGACATCGTATACGATATGATGATAATTCAATCAATTTTTGTTTCTTTTTTTTATCAGGTTGTGTTTGTTTGATTTTGCTTTGCTCATGATTTGTATTTGTTTTACTTCAGTGAACTTTTGAGCCTGGCTATACGTACCAGGGCTATCAACAATCTCGTTTAATGTCTCATTTTGCTTAATTTTATTATCTTATAAGAGGGACGTCAAACAATATACACTCAATCTACGTGTACATGTAATTATGATAATTTTTATTTACGATCTTAAAAGATAACTTTGTTTGTTTGTTTGTTCGATAACGTCCCTAGCTCTCGAGATTTGTAAATGTATAGACAGAGCCTTACTATTCCATATAGGCTAAAAGGCTTTAGCCAGAACATCATTTTCCCAGAGAAGTCTAAAAACCATTAAAGAAATGAGGCGTGCAAGGCGTGGACAATTCCCCACTCTGAGATAATATGTTTCTCAATTTTTAGAATTCGCGGAAAAGGTCAAGGTTATATTTTCCTAAAATTATGTTCTCAGTAATGTCATCTTCAAAGCATTTTATTATTTTATTTTAATGAACGACTTATCATTTTGCAATCTTTTTTTCAAAGTTGACACTTAGGCATATTTAGTGGAAAACGGGTTTACTAGAGCCATAAAAAATTAATTTTGAACATGAATGCGTCAAGTCGCCTTTCTTCGTTAACGCTTAAATAATGAAAACGTAAATGTGAAATCTATTTCATTTGTCAAAAAAATGGAATCTGAACCCATTCTATATGCAAATCTAAGAATTCTGAGGAAAATGTACGCTTCAACAACCCGCTCATTTTAATCACACTGAAAGACATTCATAACTCATCAGTATTATCATGTTGTAAATGTTGAATTTACTAGGGGGAGGTAAATGCGAAATTTACAATCATGTTGTAAATATTGCATTTACCTCCCCCCTAGTAAATATCAAAATTTACAACATGATAGTATACTTCGTAGCGTAATGGTTAGCGCATTCGGCCTTGCGCCAAACCCTGAGCCTGGAGAGAGTTCGAATCCGATGTGAAGCATTTTAGCTCACATGAGCCGAAGGCTCAAGTGAACTTCTCTGATCACATTTTGTCCGTCGTCCGTCCGTCTGTCTGTCTGTCAAGAACCACTGGGCCAATTTTGACCAAACTTGGTACAAAGCATCCTTGGGTGATGTGAAATTTAAATTAGGGTGGGGTCATTAAAAAATCTTCTTCTCAAAACCCACTGGGCCAGAAGAGCTGAAATTTTTGTGGAAGCATTCTGGGGTAGTGTAGATTCTAAATTGTTCAAATCATTGCACCCCGGGGGTAGGGCGGGGCCACAATGGGGAATCAGAGTTTTACAAAGAAATAAATAGGAAAAATCTTTGAAAATCTTCTCCTCAAGAACCACTGGGCAAGAAAAGCTGAAACTTGTGTGGAAGCATCCTGGGGTAGTATAGGTTCTAAATTGTTCAAATCATGACCCCTGGGGGTAGGGCGGGGCCACAATGGGAAATCAAAGTTTTACATAGAAATAAATAGGAAAAATCTTTGAAAATCTTCTTCTCAATAACCATTGAGCCAGAAAAGCTGAAACTTGTGTGGAAGCATCCTGGGGTAGTGTAGGTTCTAAATTGTTCAAATCATGACCTCCGGGGGTAGGGCGGGGCCACAATGGGGAATCAAAGCTTTACATAGAAATATATAGGAAAAATCTTTGAAAATCTTTTTCTCAAGAACCATTTGGCAAGAAATGCTCAAAATTATGTGCACATGCAAGCATCCTGGGGTAGTGTAGATTTCAAAATGTCTAAATTATGATCAGTGGGGTAGGGTGAGGTCACAATATATGAAAAGGGGGAAATCCGGTAAAGAACAGAATGGTCAAAGTTTCTCAGGTGAGCGATGTGGCCCATGGGCCTCTTGTTCTTTTTTTTGTTTTCACATATCTTAAAAACATGAGTGAAAAATAAATTATTAATAAAATATTAAAACAATAAAATGTAGAATTCAATGTGCAAAAGATGATATTAACCATATAATTTTGAAAAATATACCTTTTCATAAACTTTTAGAATAGATAAATTTCTTTTCTCAGAGATCAGAGCGGGGCATTGTCCTCGCCTTGTACGCCTCCATTCTTCGGTTTTTATTTACCCAGTTTGTTAGAATTAAAACATTTATACCACAGTTTGATTGGAAAAGGGGGAAATGATCAAGAAACGAGAGGTTTGATATCAAATACGAAAAAAAGTCATTTATAGCAAACTTTATTTATTCAACAATGAAATAAAAATTGTTTACATGGTACGATTTTGTTTTTTTAAGAGACCTACCTGACAAAGATTTCCAAAAGGAAGTTCCATTCTTTAAATTCTTTTATCTTGTTAATTAAGTGAACATGATGATTCTGTTTTACATTATTGCTATAAAAAAAAACAAACAAAAAAAACAACAACATTTAATTCATAAATACTGAAAAAAAAAGTTCCATAAAAGGTTTTATGTAGTTATGACTGTTTATAAAGTTAATTTATTTGTTTTAAAAAATGATGATTTTTAAGTTCTGAGATTTTAAAATCTCCACTCCCTTTTTTTGAAGGGGGTCCAAAACTTTGCTGTGTCATTCATATCTATATGAACATAAATTAACTTTTATTAATTCTTATTTTCACTTCAACCCCTTCCTCCTTCTTCAGAGACTGAGAAGCGGGGGGGGGGGGGGGGGGGGGGCAGTCTTAGACAAATTACATGGTGTTCAGTCTCCTGTGCTTCGTTGGATATTTAAATCCCTTCTTTTTTATTGTGGACACATGCCTTTTTTCATCACTGATATATTATTAGCATCACAGTTTTACGTAAACAAACAAAAACATAAACAGCGATGGAGTGTTAGCACTGTTTGTGTTGGTATTTTAACGGAAGTCAGGCAGGAGTTGCCTCTCTTGATATATTTCCAACAGAGGACAAAATGGGTCTGGCTGATGGGATTTATAGAGTTGTATTTAGGCGAACTTCAACATTTGCTGTAGCTATTCTTGGTTCTGCCATTGTATTCGATGCATATTTTAATGATTTCTTTGACAGATGGATAGCACAACATAACGCAGGCGTAAGTATTTGACCTTTTTGTAGTCCGTTTGAATTTCCTCGCAAAAAAGCCGCATTAAAATATAAATATTCTAATATATAATATATATGATGTTCTGCATACATATGTTTAATTATATCAAAAATCGTATAATAAAAGAAATTGAAGTAAACTAAACTATCTTTAGATATATTTTAAACCGTGTGTATTAAACCAGTAGTGCAGAGATCTCACCAAAGGGGCTTGCTCCTGAGTCCTGTTGTGAAAAAATATAATAAAGATATTTGGCCCCAATATACCAACTAGAATAAAAATACAAGAAGTTGATTTACAGTTCTTTAATTAATAAATTTTGAACTGTTGTGGAGAAAGACAGAAAAAATTAATATAGTTTAAAGTTTTTCCTGATGAAATAGTCTGAATTTAAAAAAAAAAAAAGACATTTATTTAAGAAATAATTCACAAGTTGGAGGAATTATTGGAGAATAAACCTCGATAGGAAGGAGACTTTGTTAGCAAATGAAAACTGAGCCTGAACAGTGTAGTTCACTAGTTGTCCGATTGTCAATCTGAAGACAAGAGATCAAATAATACATTTGTTACTATTTTTGTTACTATAATGATTATGAAAATATTTTTGTGATTTCCGGAATATGGTTTTTCCAGTTTTTCTATTATCCATCATGTCTATTTCCTATAGCCAGATCTATGACATACATGTACTAGATTAATGAAATTGATGCCAATATTTTATTATTTACAGAGGCGATATGAAGATTTGAGGAAGATTTATATTGAGTCTGCCGGCGGTGGGGGTGAAGATGATGAATAATAGGAATAACTTTAGGAAAACTAGGGACAATACGGACTACTGGTTTATATGTGATGTGATGTTAAAAATCAACAAAACTCTCAGAAAATGAAATCACATGTATGATTGTGATATTATTGTTTGTGAAATGTGAAAAACAATACATTAATATAAAAATATTTCTTTTAGAGGTTTCTTGTGCTTTTTCGTGATTTTGTTTGAAGATTTAGAAGATGAAGATGAAATAGCTAGTGGAGTCTCAAATCTCAAATCTGTTTATTAAAATGCTGCCCTTTCACTAATATTATCGATGGGAATGAAAATCACTTTCCTGCAAACATCAAATCATTATCAATTCATTTTAATTGTGAGTTTGATTGCTTTACTGTGCATATGTACTACTGCTCCATTGCTGTGACTAATCACTATCTTGTTAATTAGCTACAGTAAAACACACTTATCGCAAACATGCTCATACTAAATTGAGACTTATAGCAGTGATTTTCATTCCCAGTGGGTTTTAAACATTTTGTAAAGCTTTCAGAATACCGGTAAACAAGATATGTTTAAAATGGAAAATGGCCCGTCCCTGGCACTGTTTCAAGTGTGTTTTACTGTACCGGGACTTTTCATATTTTTTCAATGTACAGTGGACCTTCAGATATCCGGACGCCAGATATCAGGATGCTTCAGTATCTGGACGATTTTTCATCGGAACGAAATTTTAAAATGTTAATCTGTCTTGTTTAACTGGTGATTCGGATATCTGGATGCTTCACATATCCGGACAAATTGACTGGGAACCAAAGCGTCCGGATAAATGAGGGTCCACTGTATACCATTCAAAAGAAAAATTTAAATATATCATTTTTTTTAAAAAGTTTGGTGGAAAACATTGATCAATAACACAGAATTTTGTTTAAAGTAAAGTCAGAAAAAGCAGTGGCTTAGAGCTGATTTAGCTGATGGAGAAAGCTGATTTTATATTTCTATTGGTAATTGATTGTTTTGAAAAACAGGATGCCCTCTATAAAAGAATGGCAACAAAACAAATACAGTACAGATATGTCATTTTAATTGACATAGTTTTAAAGAAAATAGTATAGATTAAGCCTTAATATATACCCTGAGACCATTGACATATGAATTCAGTTTTTTTTTTCAAGTTCAGTCAAATGTTATCTCAAACTCAATGAGGCCAAGAACATCTTTGAGACATTTTCTGAGATTTGAGATTTCAAGGGTAAAAGTCGAAGAATAAGTTGTTAGGACTTCCAAATCACTTGATGACATTCAAGATGTCCTTGTTCGAGATAACCAAAATTCAGCTAAGAGCATTTACTTGTATAATTTTTCAACACAATTAATTATTGAATTTTTTTTTTTTAAAAAGTACAACAATAAATATCCTTGCATATTGACATATTTAGGTGACTCATAGGAACATTGCATATATATATTTCAAAAATTTCTACACATGCTACATGGAAGTTAGCCTGTGTGTTATTGGGGATTTAACCCCTCAGTATTGAGATTGAAGAGAATGAAATATTCTTATTTAAACCTAGACATATTTACCACCAATTAGTAATTTGGACCCAACTTTTGAAAATACTTAAATGTTTTTAATTGGAAATCTTCCCAAAGTGCATTGTGTTGAATTTGAATTTAGTCCAAATCTATATTTGAAAAGTGTTTACAAACTGGGAACTTGAGAAATTGTTTCAATAAGATAGATGTAGATTGTGTTGCCCCTCTGAATTTTTATCATTTGTTTATGTGCCATTTTGGAGTTGATTGGGATCAATTAAAAGTATCTTTACACATGCACAGGAAACATAATTGCCATTTTTCTTTTACATTTTAAGAAATTGCTTGTATTTAGTACTATTTACTTAAAATTGAATTTAATTTAATGTAGAGAAAAATTATAGTGTGGTCCAAAACTTAACTCTTCACAAAACAAAGTTTTGTTAAAATAATTGTATTAGATTAGATTTTTAAAGTAGGTTTACAGTATATGAACCAGAATCCAGATTAAATATAGGAACAAGTTAATTTACTGAAAATTGGCCATTTGTATACACTACCCATCACCTCGCTGTTAAAGTCTTCGAAATTATTATTGAGAATCTCTACCAGGAGTTGTGTCTCTTTGACTTCATAGCAAATAATATTCTTTGATATGTATTACGCTTTTAAAACTTTTATATTGAAAATGTTGCTCTTTTATTTTCTGCCCAATTAAGGAGCTGCCTTTTCTGTAGCTAAAGTATGTTTGTCCGTCTTGTACATTGTTCTTTTTAGAAGGAAGCCCGTTCAAAGAAAACAATACTTGTGTATTAAAAGCTGTAATTAATGCGTTTAAACGACTGAAATACATTGTGTTTAATTGCCAAATTCTTTGCTCTTAACCGCAATAGATTGCGTTAAATCGAAATATTGAAACGCAATAATTTTTGCTTTTAAATGCAATTATATTTTTGCTTTGAAACCCAAATGTTTATAATTGTGTTTAAGCTCAAAACATTGCGTTAAAATGCAAAGTGTTTTGCTTTGAAACACAATATTCATTGCGATTAAACGCAATCCTTGCTTTTGTTGAGGGACTCAAATAAAGTGTGCTAGCTGAAAAGCGCTTTTATTTATTAATATTTGATGAATTAATCACATGAAAATCTCTCTAAGAGCTTATTGAAATCATTATTAAGAAAGAGGTTATATCAAAACCATGTTACTGAAACCCAGACAGATACCTTTAGTGCACAAGCATCCTTTATAGATAAATATTTACCCATGAAAGAATTTTAAAAAATAGCGCAGCAGTTTTTGGAACATAACAATTTAAAAAAAAAATAGCGCATCAGTTTTTGGAACATAGAAATTAGAAAAAAATAACATAGCAGTTATTGGAACATAACAATTAAAAAATAAAATAACACAGCAATTATTTGGACATAAGAATAAAAAAAAACAGCAGTTATTGGAACATAACAATTAAAAAAAAAAATAACACAGAAGTTATTGGAACATAACATTATCAATATTAAGGTGGTATTCCGCCATTGTGTGACTTCTTTTAAATTCAGATCAAGAGAATGAGAATCTGATATTTAGATAAGGTGAGTAACACAAATCATGTACAAGACAAACGGTTTATAAGTAACAAGTGCTTTGTCCTTGGTATTAACAATAATTCTCAAGCCATCATCAGACTATTAAACGAAAGCCCACTAATATCTATCAATGAGGAATACGTCATGGCGGTGTTATTCTAAGTGAAATAACGCGAAAAAGACAAAACTATAAATGCGAGGTGAAAATTTAATAAATTAATGATTTTTCATAAATTTTAAAATATATCTTTTTAAAAATCAGAACTTAATTTAAAAGTATTAAAACATATAAGAGAGATTAGATGTAAACATGCAACTGTGCATAATTACAATCGTTATTAAAGAATTGTAGAAACCCGTAAAAAAAATTCGTACTTTATAAAATCGTGTTTGCAGATTTCTTTTTCATATTTCAAACAGGTTTGTACATAATTTATCCTGCTTTGTGCTTATGTTATGTATCCTTTAATTTTTCTTACATCCAATTTTCTTGTTTTAAAATTTTAAAAATCATTAAAATCTGTTTGTAAGGTCCATAAAGAATATTCTTATATTGTTATCATAAAAGAACAAAATACATTACCATGTTAAACAAATAAATATACTTTAATCGTATTTGTATAGTGTTCCCAGAAATTACAGAATTTTTTTTATGATCCCTCTGCCAAATTCCTTGCAATTCTTATAAATTTTGTCCCAGGTAAATCAAAAGTAGACAGTAAAATACTTAATGTTTTAGAAATATTTTTGCAATTCTATGATTAATATATATATTTACAGTTGTTTTTATTTCAGAAGCACTCATTTTGTGCATTAGCAATCAACTAAAAGAATACAAAGAAAACGGCAAGTATTCATGGAAAGGGCACATGAAATAAGAAAGTTGTAATGAAACATATGGAGATAATGAACAGATTCAAGATCAAAAGTCCATAAAACAATATAAAATATATAGGAGTCTTAAAATACAAGTATTATTAATAAAGAACAAATAAAATGATTTCATTCTGAAAAGGATTTATTTGTAATTAATTATATGCATGAATGTTTTTATTTAACAAATGAGCTCTTTTAATTGTGAGCCTGGAAATAATAGAATAAAAAAAACTTGTTATTCTATTATATCCAGGTTCACAATTAAAAACACTCATTTGTTAAATAAATCTACCATTCTACGAAATGCATGGAAAACAATACACCTCCATTTTTGCAGCACCAAACATGTGTAAGTAATTGAGATTGAACATTAATTCATGAGCATAAAAATTGGAAATAAGAAATTATGAACAAGTTAATCTTCAAACTTGACGTATACAGCCCAACTTTTTATTTAGGCTGTTTACTGTCTGTAAGATATTGTTTAATCCAAGACAACAAAGTTCCAGCAAATGAGTTTCGTTGCCATTCCAAAATCTCTAGCTCTGTGCCTTCTGTACACTGAACCTTTTTTTTTTCAGGAAACCAGTGTGACATTTCTGGAAAAAAGGTCTTTCACAAAATATTTTGGTATGTACAAAGTTACAAAAAACCTTTTTGTTACAACACTACAATCCTTTATAGATTGTATAAATAACTTGTGAGTTATCTTTCATTTCCGATGATTGATTATGCAAACCACTTACATGTAACTACTGTATTTTATTTGTGAAAAGTTGTAGCTTTTAGTAAGCATTTTTAATTATCAATACTTTAAAGGACAAAGGCAAGTGAAATCATTTGCCGAATCAATGCAAATATTCATATTAACTCAACTTATGAATTAGAATATTTGGGTAAAATTATTTAACAAAAAATGAACTTCACTAAATGTTTTTTATGGTCCAAAGCAGTGGGCTGTATATACAGTATTTAGTACACTTTGAACTGTCATTTTTTTCCCTTAATATATATAGTATACCCCGGTATATAAAGTACACTTTGGCCTCCAAGGAGCATTATTCTTATTTCAATTTCCAGTTAGATATACTTTGTGATCCAACCCATGAAAAGCCTTTCGAGCTTCTAATTAGCCATCATAAGCATGGTACGCTGTTTATCAATGCTTTGTTTTGTATTTTATGGTATTCTGAAATTTCCAAATTTTTGTCATGCGCAAGTTGTGGATTTCAGAATTCAAACGATAATTCTCTCGCTTAATTTTAGATGAGTAAGTATGGGGTGTTGTAGCTGCTTTGACTTATATTGCTATTCAAACTGATTGATAGATATACACCGCAATACCTGTGGAAGAACTATCGACATACAAGTGCATTATAAGTCAACAATTTAAAAAAAACAAAGATTAATTCAAGACATTACAGTCTATCTTATACATTGAAAGTCTCCTTCAACTACACGTATTCAACTTTGGAATTGCTTCAAGGGGTGTTACTGTTTTAATACGAGAATTATTAAGAAATTGTCTTTTTTATAGAGAATGGATATGCTTAGAAAATACAATAGAAAAAATGTTAAATGAAAAATATTGCAAGATATATGTATATTTATTTCAATGCAGAAACTGTCATGTATTGGACGCATCACCGAAAACTCCGACGTGACTATGATTGGGTCGGTCAGTCTCAGAACTTCACTATTGTGGCCGTTATCTGACGTTTCGCTGGCATTGTCTATTGCAATCAATGACATTTCTTTGTTATAAAATGTCTGTTTTCTCATACCTCAATTCAATTTTCAATTTCTTTATTGCAAAAGACATACGTCTTATAGCATTAATACAATATATAAACAAAAGAAATATAGGAAATAATGGCTGGTCAGTCTTGTAAATCCTTATGGAACATATATACATATATACAAACTCGTATTAACAGTCTTTACAGTTCATATGGAGAATGACATGTAATATAGCAGATATAATCATATCAACAATATAGGAGTAACAAATCAGCAAATGACACACCATTACATTATTAAATCATTTCTAAGCGCGAGGGCTTTATAGATAAACTTCCCTAAATTACATAATTCTTTTACATTATTCACACTTAGCAACTGTATTAATTTGTACATAGATGGTCTATACCAATAATATTTTTTCAAAAACTTTGATCGCAATGTTGAATAAATTGGGCATACAATTAAAAAATGATATTCATCTTCAATTTCTGTAGTACATATTTTACAGAATCTTTTGTCTCTTGTTATATTTTAATACTTTAATATTTTAATTTTATATTTTTATACTTAATTAGACAAGTGAATTCAACAAAAAAAACTTCTGAAGATTATACCAGGAATGTAATTACAGTAGTGTATTCTTAATAAGTGTGAATCATGTATACGAAGTTGCTCGTGTTAAAGTTGTCTTTGAAAAATAAATTAACTATTTTTTTCTGCATCTCATATGTAATATATAGCACCGAGCTCATTTTGACAGATCCCATCTTATCTATCAAACTCCACACAATGTCCTTTTACTAGTATTAAAAAAAATCCAAAAAAAACTATATTGGAGCATTTAATGATCTCTGTCAATATGCACAGTTTTGTTAAATATGAACACGAACACCAATAGATATATATTATTACTATGAGTTTTGAAATATCATAAGCGTGATAAAAATATTCTTTATAGAAAATATATGTTTTTAAAAGATAAAACATTTCCATAAAATATTCAATCAGGTAACACCAAAATTGAAATGTTTGATTTTTTTAAAAATTATATTTGAGTATATATAAAGAATATATAAAAGGAATGGTTTATAAATAGATTGTATATATAAAAATGAAGGGACTTCAGGAAAAAAGATCATCTATCAGAAAAAGATTTTATTTTGGTAAATGCACTTCAACAAACTGAAAGAATACTTACATAAATGTAGTACAGATTAATCAAACAATTGGTTCTCTAAAATTTTAATGCTGTTTTTATAATCTACAATATGTCCAAAGCACTTTATCTGGTATTTATCATCTAATATGATAAAGAAAAATCTTAATTTTAAAGTTCTAAAAATGTTTATAATTAAAATGATTAATAAACATGAAAATATTACTTGAAAATACATTTATCTTTAGTAAATAAATAAATTTATCTCCACTAACAGAAAATATACATGTATTTTTTAAAATTAACTTTGATTACACAATGAACATCAATTTCATAACAGAACATTGTTTGTTCCCTTCGGATAGCGAATCTCCTTCTAGATTCGGATTTGAATATTTTAATACAACGTCAGTTTGCATGTCAAAAATTGATAAATGTAGAAATAAAAATGGTCATTACTTTAATTGATAATTAGTAGAATCGGATTTGATGGAATTAAGCGATAAACCACTCGTTAAATCTTGAGTGTAAACATTGATATATCGGCATTTGGGGAAATGGTTCGTTCAGTCGACAATTAGGGGTAAACAAATCATTTTCATCAGCTGGGTTGATGATCGACGCCTGCCCAGCAACAATAGTCATATTCACCTAATTAGATTTACTGCTCTGAAAAGGAATAAATGTTTTTATGTTCCTGTTACCTTAATTTTTTTTTTTATTTTTAAAGCTTAGTCATATGCCAAATCATTTAAGAAATTATACCAAATATATCATTGAAGGATTTGGGTTTTTAGGGGGAGGAAATGCATCCACGTGACAAATAAAAAAAATGTAGTAGGAAACGCTTAATTTTATTTCTTTAAGTTTTGTTTGTGTTTAATTGCTCAACTTGCCTCTTCTGACACGAGAATTCCGGTTGTCAATAGTATCAGATGATGCAGAATGACGTCAAAATTGACTGTATTTACATCACCGTCTTGTCTGTCATTACGCGGAGAGAAGTAAAGAAATAATCAGTTTACATAGCGCTATAGTAAAATCATTACATTTCATGCAAATTGGTTTCGATGTAAGACTTTTGTTCAGCGTGAACAAATTTCAAAAGGCGTGAAAATGAAGCAGAACATTACACAAGACTGGGGTCACGTAGATGTACAAAATGGACGCTAAAACTCTAATTGTCGACGTTATTATACGGCGTCTGTCAACATCGCGTGTGCAGATACGATAATGCGTATTGCTTTTTTCATGCTATGGGTAAATGCTATGCTATAATTACTTTTCCATTTCAAATGCCACCAAAATATTTAAAATGCATTGTTTAGTAAATAAAGACAAATATAAAATAGAATCAGTTGTATGAAATAAATATAATACATTTTTAATTTACTTTATATGTAGATGAATATATAATAATTATAATAGTCTGTTTAAAAAGTTCAAGTTCATTTTATTCACCCAAACCAAGATTGGTACATGGGGTTCAAATAACATATATACATTATATGTAAAAACTGGTCAGAGGTACATAATTTCTATATAGCAAAAATATGACTTATGAATAAAATAGGCAAGAGTTCGATAAAATGAGGAGGGGTTATAAGGAGGAGAGACAGCATAGTAAATTTTTAAAATAAACATGCATAACTGTTTCAACATTTTCTCGCTTTTAGTTGACATTAATTCCATGAGTTTGATAACATTTGGTCTGTGGAAATAATAATAACCCAAGTAAACTGTGTACATGTGTTGTGTGCATAATGTTTTGAAATCATTGCCACATTACTGAACTTTATAAAAATATATTTGCAAGAAATGTTCATTTAGTACTTAATTGTAATACTCTAAGTTTATTAATTATTTGATTGTCTGTCCTTAATGATATCTAACAGAAAGTATATTTTGTTAAGACTCGTGAATTAAAAGAATAATTATCAATTACATTAAGATATTTTCGTTTAAAATAATGTACATGTAATTTGTTTGTTTTTTTTAAATTTCAACCTATTAATTTCACACTTAAACATGCTTAGAGAAGGATTTTTACAGGTTCTTACATTTGAAATGGAAGCCTTCAACACAAAAAAAGTGAGAGACAAAAAAAAGTTTCCCTTGATGATGTTTTCTGAATTTCATCCAGCAATATCTTATCACGTAGAGTCATTCGTTTCATAAATAAAAAAAGCGGAAAGGAAATTCTACATTTTATTTCAATTTAGCACACATTAATTTTTTAAATAAAAGTGTGATTTTTTTTTCAGCAGTGTAACTGCACACTTATTCATTGTACTTCGCCTTTTTGTAGCTAAATAGAAGAAAAAGTAACAACTTCAATGGGTGCATATTTTTATGATTAAATGACATAGCTACTGCTTAGGCGTTTTGTTTTTAGGTTTTCGTTGGGCCGACCCCTCAGAGCCGTCATTTCTGACACCCATAATGATTGATGACCCTTCCAATACCTGCTTATATAAACTACTGTGTCAACATTTCTCCCTCTGTACCCAAACTATTCTAAACACATCTGGAATCTTTGTGTTGCCCATCGCCAAAAGTGACCGAATGTCTCTGCAACATGCAAACGTACTCGATATCCCCTTATCGTAATTAATCCCCATCTTCTTTATGCACTTCAATATTAACAGCCAATCAAATTGCTTGCTCGTGATTTTGCTGAATTGGGGGCCGGTCATTGTAGGTGTTAATTTGCCAAAATTTGTCTTATTTATGGGATAATATAGCTGCATGCGCAACATTGACAAAACTTTTTTTTTTACTGGTTTCGGTACAAGTTTTATCTTTTGAATGTGTGAAAAGTTGGGCAAATCATAGATGGATATCACCGGTCCTCTGTCTGTTCGCGCGAACGCCTTCAGTATCGCATCGCTGATGTCTGGACCGTTTTCGGATTCTGTCTTTAACTCACTCGGGTACCCCGGACCTTACAGCCAGTATAACTCCGATTGCTTTGTGGAATGGGGAAACTGTGGACATGCTACCGGAATGAAAAGCATGGAGGGTGAGCAAACCATGATTTGAAACATCTTTTTAAATTTTGCATTTTTATTTAAAGATCTTTTAAAGTTAAGATTGAAATATCAATTACCTATCAGAATTTATAAATGTTTTAATTAATTTCCAGCTTGTCTCCTTAATGCTGGTACTGGAAGACCTCTTTATGAATCTTCAAGATTCGAATATCAGGATGTTATTTCAAGAAATTCCGACAATTGTGCTAAACATTCCCAAGACTCCGATTTCATGAAAGGTGACCACACCTGTAAAAGTGACAATTGCTTGGAGAACACACCCGAAGAAAAAGGGGAGCATTCTAAGAAACCCCTACACCCCAAACTCCTGAACGTGAACGCGCACCTTGAGATGAAGTCCTTGTGGGATGAGTTTGACGAACTCGGAACAGAAATGATTGTGACCAAAGCCGGCAGGTAGGGAAAATAAAGTATATCATCTGGTCGTTTTGTTCGTTCACGAATTTAGTTTCTAATTTAAGTTTTGACATGGGTGTGTCGGTATAAAAATGGACATCTTCACCACTGAGAGACAAAATTGCCCTATAGAGAAATAAATGTGTATATATATATCTAAATTATCCATTACTTCAATAGTGTATTATCTTTTATTCAAACCGTTTACCGTTAAAGGTATGCTTTAAATTATTTTTTTAACAATTTTTTTTTTCAGTATTATTTAACAAAAATAATTATTTTGTCTAGTTTGTGTCTGTTTTAATCTTCATCCTTCTGACAAGCATTTATATATAATATATATTCCTTTAAAGGCATCTTGGAGCATGATAATTTTGATTTCGTAAAGAAATAAATGATCTGATGCCATTTGTAATTACGGAAAACGTCATTTATTTTAATCATAGTCAATTTGATTTGAAAACGGGTGTATTCGAAAAAATATAATTATCAATAGGGTGTTTATTTTCTTGAGATCTGGTTATTGAATACCGATCGAAGCTAAAGTAGAACAAAACTAACACCGAGGGTCCGATTTACAAAAAAATTGCCTAAGACCATATAACATAATATACCTGTTGCTAACAATTCTTTCAAATGCAAAAAAAAAAACTGAATTTGTTCTAAAATAATATGTTCAAATTCTAAAGAAAAAAAGAAAGTTGAAGAAAAATCTTTTTCAAATTAATTATGTCGAAGAAAATATTCGCAACAGTTATATTTTGGCCTTGACCATATAAATTATATTGTACGAAGTGGTCCAAATCTGCAATGAATACAATTTGACCCATATTCAGAATACACTATAATTTTAGTCCTTAGGACCTATTGCCAAATTATTTGATAAAAGATTGAACTCATTTTTTCATACATACCAGTATAAATAAGCATTTAAACTTTGTCAGGATACTAGTATGTTGAATTATGAACAATGGAGTTGTTAAAAAAAACTTAAACCTCGATATACAATAATTTTTTTAATTGATATCTACATTTTATTCTGTGTAAAATATTTTAAAAAATCTTTTTTTGTAAAAGTTTTGAAGTTCCGGGTGTTGTTTGTGTTTCTATATTGCAGCCTTGCAAGAAGATTTTTTTTAAAACCTTATTTATTTATTATTCTTTTTCATATTTCCTAATTTAAAAAAAAAATATTCCAGTTTACATTTGTCTGGCCATCCGTTTGCTTCTATGTCCGATATATGGCAAATCTTTTTAAAAGCTAGATTGAACGTAAATGCGTAATTAATTAAGTTTTTGTACTATCAAGGAAGCCATGCCGTTCTAGTGAATACAATACGTAACGACGGATAAGGATCGTGACATTGTTTATAAATGGCTCTCCTGTGTGTCTCCAAACGTGCGAATAGCTGTCACAATATTGTAAAAATAAATATCAACAATTTTACATTTCGGTCAAACTCGTGAATAAAAAAAAACTGAATGAGGTGAAACCAATATTTATTTAACATTTATAGAAACATGATACAATTTAATAACGTAAGAGAAAAAGTTCACCCCATGGTCAGCATTTTAGGCAATGCAAATGTTCCAAATGCGATACGAGAAAGTACACTTTACTAGCATGTATTGAACAAAAGATCAAATCTGTATGACATGTTTTTTCGTCTTCTTCATAACTTTTAACTGAAACTACTTGATATTTGAATCAGATGTCGCTCTCCTTCCAACATAATTTATATGCAATGTATTTTTTATGTTTATTTGTATTTATAGGAAATAACGCTTATTTTTACGTCATAAATCATGTTTTTATGTTCACTAATCATGGTATTTTAATAATAAATTTTATCATATTGATCAAGAGTTTTTCTTCATTATATTTCATGATAAATACCAGATGAAATTTTAAATGCCGCATTTTTTCAAAGATATATACTGTGAAATCACAAATTCAATGGGGATTAATTTTCGTTTTTTTTTTCGAGATATGTAGAGACCCACGAATTCATGTCCACCACGAAATCTGTACATTTCTAAATGACGTGTTAATTTAAAAGAACCAACAGGTCCTTTTTAGTTTGTTGAAGTGCACTGTGTATACAACATTTCTAATGAGCGGCGTCTGAATAAAATATCTGATGTTTCAATTAAAAGAAATCAAAGAACTTAAAACAAGAATCAAGGAGACAAAAAACTGTATCATACAAATATCTAATGTTTTGCACTATACATGCATTAGTTGAGTATAAATTTTCGTTTTGCATTTAGCACATTTGTATGGCTTAAAATGCTGTTCATGGGGTGAACTTATTCTCATTTACTGAGTATTATTTTATTGAACTTCCTTCTTTATAATATATACAGTGTATGAATTTTTATTTAAAAAAAGAATAATTTTATTGCATATATGAAAGTAACATCTTGATGGAAAAGTTTGATGAACTTTTAAAAGAAATATTTTTTGTTCAAATGGAATATTTATCTCAAGCGTGTGGGAATTTGGAAATATTAATTATAAATACATGTATGTAAACCTTCGTGTTCTTCCATGCGCACTTTTAACGATCACATTAACGAAACTTGTTTATTGACAGAAAACTTTTGATGCTTCAATATATATTACTTTTTTTAAAAAAATAACGTAGATATTGTGCGAAGTTTTACATAAAAAATAAAATTTGTCAAAAAGGGTACAGAGCATAATATAACACGATGACATGCAGAAAATGTATTTTGTTCCCCATAGACATTAGGGGCACTTTTCATGAAATCATATTGCACTTCTTTATTAAGGAAACACCAAAAAACTTGAACTATAATGATCAAAATCCTGGTAAATTTCCCAGATTTTGGGATATATGATTCTCTAATAAAGTCTCAGATATTTTAAAACCAAGAAATTTCATTGATTGCAATAGACAATGCCAGCGAAACGTCAGATAACGGCCACAATAGTGCGGTACCAAGACTGACCGACCCAATCACAGTCACGTCGGAGTTTTCGGTGATGCGTCCAATACATGACAGTTTCTGCATTGAAATGCACACTGATCATGCCTGTAAGTCCCTTGGCGCTCGCTGTGGAGACGATCACATGGCCATACTCTCATCATCATAGGTCCATGCTTCATTAAACGTCGAGGAGCGTAGCATCCCTATCTCGCCTTATCACCTTGTTATGAAAACTGTTTTCTTTCGCTATATGAATCCCCCCTTGTATTTCTCTAATCATTACCAATTTCTATTCCTACAGCTTTCCAGCTGCTTTTTAAAGAGAATAGAGGTATCATAAAGTGACCATTTGGTTGGTTCTTGTTTCTAATTTTACGATTTTATGTATGTTAAGATATAGAAATAAATCAGGTGGTACTTAACACAGGTGTTAGTTTCGTGAGTGAAGTAATTTACTCGATTCCGAGTTCAGTCAGCATCACACCGCCTTAATGGTGATATAAATAAATCTGCCGTGCGATTTCTCGGTGAAACTTTCTTATAAATTGTTTTCCAGGCATTTGAAGTGGCTCTTACGGTGTTTTCCATCAGTTTTAATTGAATTTTGAGCATGCTTAATGTTGGAAATAAATATATACATCCGCAGCTGTATTCGCCTCAATATATACGTCGAATACGAGCTGGAATAAATATTTCTAATTGTTAGGTATTTTGTTACAATTAACGAGAACGAAAGTATCTAGAAAGAAAACGTGCAACATAAACAAAACACTTTTTTTCCAATGTAAGGGAACGTTAGCGGGGAACTCTTCAAAGTGGATTGTAAGATATTACCACAAAATCAAAACAATGTTTCGGGACTCGAACTTTGAGATTCCTTAAAAAAATGTATTAGTTAATTTAGAAACGTGATGACAACTTTTTATGAAAGGTATATAGCTGGGGAGGGAAAAATATATGAATAATACTTGCGTTGTATTATATAACTGTTAAACAATAATGATCAATGATATTTATTTTCACATTTATTACACTTTTTTATTTTTAAAGACCAAAAATAAAAGCACAAAAAGGTTTTTGGATTATGTTGTTTTGCGTCCCGTTTTTCACTCATATAGAGACGTCACCATATACCGGTGAAGGGCTTCAAATCTTGACCTTAACTCGGCACTCAGGGTGATTGAGCAGTGAGGGATCTTTATTGTGCCAACGCCTACCGTGTCATGGGGCTTCGGTTTTGAAGGTCTTCTCCGAATTACCCGAAACTTTCACTTCAAATTCTATGTCTAGTTCTATGAGTAGAAATTGCAGAAGAAGACAGACAACATCACAATTTTTTAGGATACGTATAATACAAATTGTATACAAAGTAATCTGGAATTTTCGAAAATGATTATTAGGCATATAAGAATAATAATGTTTTTATTTAATCAAAATTTTATTTATTTTTATTTAGAAGTAAAGCTTTTCATAAATTGCAACTTACCAAGTCGCTTTGAGCATTATTTACAAACTAGATAAGAAAAGTAAATAATTACAAAATGTTTTTATTTATAATGTAAAATAAGACGAGTAAAATAAATGTCTACCCACAGCAAATATAAATACTAGTATACATTTTTGATGCATACAATGCCTTTCTTGCCTATTAATACGTTAAAATGCACGTATGGTTTTAAAATAAATAATAAAATAACACAAACATTAAATAGCGTTTTCGTTCCATACAAGTTGTAAAGAATGCTGTAAAATTAATAGATTTTTCTTCAGAGAGAGCAAAAATTAAGCAAAAATGATTGATGGTGCGTATATATATATTCGTAGATAAGTAACTACATCAGATAAGGGGCCAGCGATGAGAAGTGACCACGCGAGTCCTCCACTGCCCGCAGTTCTCACATCTGTTTATGTTTTTTACGTCAACCTCAAATATGTCGAAGTGTTATATGCGCTTAATTTATGTTCGAGAACATGTCCATTATTGTTTTTAAAAGATAAAAAATGTGTGTGAATATCCCCCTGAACAGCTGACTGATGTTTGTCTCTGGAACGATTTGTGGGAAATGTCAAAAAATTGTGAGAAAAAAGCGTACTCTATGTTCAATTCCGAACTTTGAAAGCATCAAAGAATTTAACCTGTTCTCTTAAAACTCAACACATTGCAAAATATATGTGCACTGAGATAAAGACCTGCTCGTAGATCTCTCCCTCCCTATTGTCTTTCATATGAAGACAAAAGTAAAAACTCAAAGCAATCCTCGGATGAGCCAGATAAAAATCAGATGAAAGTCTGCGCACGAGATTCCAGTTGGTACCAATGAAGCCAGCCAATCTCTCCGCTCCCTGAGCTGAAAAGAAATGTCTACACCTTACTTTGATCTCCCTGTCTCTATCTCCAGATAAAATCACATCTCGTGCAGGAGTCTGAAAATATTTCAATTGTCCTGGTTAAAATACATTCAGTTTGTAAGCCAGAGGTAAGACCATATCGTACATTGGAGGATAAACTAAATCAATGAACATTAGAATGAATCACCGTTACAAATTAAACCTTCATTAACAACCAAATACTAGCAGACATTAAAATGATTGTCCTTTTACAAATTACATCTTTATTAAAGAAGGATAAACTAAATTAGCTTTAAAATGAATGACCTCTACAAATTTAAGACTTTTATTTTACACTGCAGAATAGCAATCACCATTTAACCTGTAATTGATGGATTGTTTTGAAGTGGAACTATACCTCTGATAGTTCATTGCATCAGTTGATTTTAAATCAAATCTCTTCTCGATTTCATCATGGTGGACAGTGGTTTTTTGGGGTGAACATTTTCATGGTAATCCTCAGCAACAAGGGTTGTACAAAAAAGAAATCACTACTACTTTCAAGTCTTGAAAAAAAATCTTTAATAATCAAATGTTTTTATCAAAATTTAAACATACTTATAACCCTTTATATTTGCCTAAAAAATTCATTTTAATTTATAAAAAGAAAATGTTTAGATAATCTTAATTACGATTGCTTTTTTTTCTACCGTAGCGCCGCACGGCAAGAATAATGCCACGTCGTTATGACGTCACTATTAGGCACTTATTTTCAGTTCTTTAACCTGTATATATTTCAAAATAGAAAAAAATACATATCTTTTTCTCCATAGCTTTTTACTTCATAAAAATCCTTACAAACAAAGATACATGGTAGGTTCCAGTAAATGTTAACCAAGCCTTCTTTCTTTACTCCTCACTAAGATATTAACAGTAGAGAAGGAGAAACTTCAAGAGTTCTGTGCAACAATATATTTGAAAAGTGGTGTAAATCAGATGTGGATACTTCAAAATTGCGAGGAACGTTCGGAAAATTTGAAATTACTATTTTTTTTCCAAAATCAACAACATAGAGACTATTAACAAGGTTTATATACAACCAATTTCCCCACGAAAAATTAAAGCCCAGGCTTTTTGATATCTTTTTCAGCTGCTTTTCAATAAAAATTGAACTCGAAAATTTACTTACCTTGTCATTGGTCATTTGCAAAATCATCTTTTTTAAACATTCTGATTGTACACACAAGTACTCTTACTAATTTTAGTAAAACAAACATTTATATGAAGCAGACTTTGTCAAAATTTTATATGGGTGACAAGAAGAAAACACGTGCTGAGGCCTTCAATTCGAGTAAGATATCGATGCCGTATTGTCAATTAAAATGGCAATTTCCATTATTATGTTGATATAATATATCCCGGTGAGCTTGAAAAAAAAGACACGACAGAGTCTGAAACGTCTGTTTAATATTCGGATACTTGGTTTACTCGAAAAAGACGTTAATGGTTATATAACAAGAAAGCTTTAAGATAAACGTGATGAATTTAACTTTTCAATCATTAATTTCACTTACTTATACAGCAATATACATGTACCTTCATCACCTGTATACGAGGTCTATATCTCTGTTAATTGATACACAAGAACATGCTCTGCGTATGAACAATCTCTGAAACGAGAAGAAAATCAGCAGTTTCGTTTATAGTCATCATTTCGTGACTTCTGTGGTCGAAACAATGACTTTGTCAGTAAATACACTCCCGATTATGACAAAGAGCACACGACGGGTGGGACTGGTCGGAAGGGGAAGCTCACTCCTCCAAGGCACCCGATTCCACTTCTGAGATTTTATACTGTTTGTTATTTCCATATATTTCATGAAAACATTTTGCAAACTTTAAAAGCACAGAATCAAAAGGAAATTCATATATTCAAAGTGTCTACTTGGCAGGTATACTTGCAGACATATTAAATCATACTTATGTATACTCAATAGGCATCGTCCTCAGTTAACTCTTTGCTGTTATACGTACCAGCAGATTATTTTCTTCATGTAAAAGTATCAAAGTAATTTTATGATTACTTGCTTGCTGTTATCTACTGCTTTCTAATCTAGTCCATTCATTGAAGTGTATAGCAGTTTTGTTTTTCTTTTATATTGTATTATTTAATATATTATATGTGATACTTATACTTCATTGTGAACCATACCAGTTATTCAATTGTGAGAACTTTTGCAAGTGAGGATCAGGTCAATATTGCACTTAATGTAACAATAACCCGTTAAAATCATAATGATATTGTTTTAATTGATGACCGTTGATTGGTCAATAGATAAATAGATATAATATATGTATTGGTATTAAAGTATATATTAAACTGAGAATAATATTAATATCAAGAGATGTTAAGGTCATTTTATTTTCATTTTTTTCATTTGTTTTGTTTTCCTGTGGTGTTCTTTAAACGACATTAGTGAGAACTGTCAGTATCATCTTTCAAATGAGGCAGCATTGAATACTTGTATGTTATACTATATCATACTAGGACTCAGGCTTAATTTCGAAATACGAGCTTTGCTTTTCCTTAAAAAGAAAGTAAATTCTTTTTTAAGAAAATCTCAGCAATCACATATTGTAAGGAGTGTTAACCTTTATCATATTTTAAATTTGTAGAGAAAATTATAATTTCTATATTTAGGAAATTTTGGTTTTCGTTTCAAAATAAATGTTTTAACTGTGCATAAAAAGACCGTCCAATGTTTATTAGTTTTTAGGGTGATTTCCTTTTCTTTTTTTAGCGAGTGTGAAGCCTTTGGCTTATTCATCGTATGAATTACTTAGAACTTACAATGCCCTGTACTGCCATGTGTAACCTTCACGCAACTTTTTTAAGTAAAAGATTTCAACAGAATATAAATTTTCAAGAACTGTTGTTCTAGTTGTTATTTTCACACTGTCTAAATTAAGTTTTTTTAATTAACACTTTTGTAATGTTTACGATGTGAAATTAACATTTATGATAAATATTTAATTGTACGGATAAATTACAGCATTTTGCAACTGAAAATGAAAATTCATTCTTTTCTCACATTTTCAACACTAAAATACTTTAATTAATTATTGTTAATAACAATACTTTCATACATGTAGGTGTTATTTTTTAAAGTGAAAACAACCAGTAACTAATTTTATTTATTCCCGTTGTTGGATATGTGGAATTTATTTACTTGTAAGACATACTTTTTTATTAATATTTTTTCATCAAACTTCACATTCATGAATTACTATAGTATATAAATCACTAATTTAATTATTGTATATATTACAGGGAGAGGTTTTTTAAGTTGCAAGAACTTGTTACCAATCCCATTGTATAAATTATACAATAAAATATGTTCAAAACAAATAAATATATTTTAAATCAACTCATTCTTGAAAAGTGTTTCCATATCCAACAACATTGCATTGAATCTTTTATTGAGCATTACGAGATATTGGGAGTATACCAAGCTCAAAAACTTGTATTTAATACTTGTATTCTTATGAATAAAAGAAATCGGAGATGAGGTTGACTATATATAGCTTCCTTGTTTCTGTACCCCCTCTCTATTGTCTTGCTGGATTTGATGTCCTGGACTCTTGTCTGTTTAAATCTCGGTTGTTTTAATTACCGATAATTAGCGCATTAAGATGTTCATCTTGTTGACGCGAAGGGCACCTAGTAATAAGCCGAGCTGTTTTCTGTGTCAGTCTCAACAAGAGATGTCCGAAGTACGACGGGTTCTAATGAACTGAGAAAATAAACACAGATTTTATCGCCATGGTGATTATTTTATGGTCAATAAAGTTGGATATCAAGAGGGACATTCAGTCTTGTTGATATAACCTAAAAAAGACCCTATTATTCAAACTGCTGAATTTAATGGTAATATTCACAAAACCCCATTTAGTTTTAAATCAATCAATTGAATCAATCTATCAATTATCACAAGAACATTTAATTTTATTTTATATAATACAGCTATGACGATAAAGTTTGTACATGTAGTGAAAAGTTCATTTAAGTTACCTGACATATTTTAGCTCACCTGACTCATTTAACTATAATTAACTCCTTTTTTCCGTCGTTGGGTATCGTGCGTTGTCCGTCGTCGGTTAATAATTGAGCATTTTGAGCTTCCTCTCTGGAATGGCTAAGCCAATTTCAATCAATTTCTTTTTGGTAAAAGGAAAGGAAATATTTAAATTCCATGATCCCTGGACATCAAGCAGAATGATTGTAGTAAGCATTGAAGCCTTTAACAAAAATTCCTTTATGTTCCTTTGTCATTAATACAAGACCGAAGCCAAGTAAACTGAGCTAGTTTTTTGATGGATTTAAAGAAAATAACAACAGTAAAGAAAGTGGAAAAATGTCATTTATAAAATCAATTGATGCAAAACAAAAAATAAACATATTATAAGGGGGTCAGACAAGACTAGAAAAAACTTTGAAAGAACACAAAAAACTTCGGTATCATATTATGCAATTTGACCCCCTAAAATTAAATGTAGCATAAAGCAGGCACTGATATGCCTGCCATCAAAAAAGGGTGGGATTCATAGCCTCCAGGATCATGATTTATGGTATTAATCTGGGGTACAATATAACATTAAGTAAAAAACATCATTTCTTTGAAATTATTCTCTGTTCCAGGATATATTGAATACAAACAATAAGTATTGCAATGATGAGCAAGAGAGCTTCTTAGAAAATTGTGAAAATGGCCCATTAGGTCAAAGGTTCTGATTAAAGGCAGGGGCTCCAATGAACATGGATAGTATCTTACTTCTGTTTCTTCCAAATTGTGAAATTCGGGATCCCTGCATGGGTCAAAGTTTTATGAAGTCAGGATATATTTCTTTTTCAACAGTTAAAATATACAAGTTCATGAATTCTGACAATTTTGATCTGATCTTATGCAAACAGAGTGCATGTTAATGATAAGCCAGAATATGTTTAGGCCATTTGAATCATTCAGGTGACCAATTGCAAGGTCTTGTTGTAAATTTTTTATTTACAGCCACCAGGTAAATTCAAAATTTACAACATAACAGCAATCTGTTTTTGTCCATTGTCGTGCAAAGTCCGTTACATGTACATTTGAACATATCAGCTTCTTCTCTGGAACCGCAGTACCATTGACAACAAATTATGGTATAATTATATATTAAATTTAAAAGATTTCAAGTTTAACGTATACCAAATATAGAGAAAGGAGAATTTTAATAAACTTTGTTCTCTTTTGACAATGTCATATATCTATGATTATAATCATACCTCTTTACTGATCCTATTTTGTATTGTTTTATGGACTTTTGAGTTTGAATACTGTTCGTTATCTCTATATATTTTATTATAAGGAGAAGACTGTCAAAATTTTTGAATTTGTGTCTAATCTTCTTGACATTTGATCATTAAAATACGTTCAATTCAGAATCTCTTTACTTGTAGACGAATGTTTCCAACGTTCCAGGTTCGACTGTACGGCCTGGACCACATGTCGGACTATATGGTGATGATGGACTTCGTCCCCTGCGATGACAAGCGATATCGGTACTCCTTCCACAGCTCTAGCTGGGTGGTGGCCGGAAAAGCCGACCCCCACATGCCCGGGAGAATTCACGTGCATCCAGACTCCCCCGCCAAAGGTTCGCAGTGGATGAAGCAAGTGGTGTCTTTTGATAAATTAAAACTGACGAATAATTTGATGGATGATAATGGGCATGTAAGTCTGAATGGTTCTGCTTGCACACCTGCAAATTTAATTCAGCACTCTAAAAATGTCAAGGGTGCAATATCAATCATTCGTCCATGTATCTAAAATTTAGAATGTTTGACCCAGTAACATTTAGTCGTGAACACAAATTATATAAATAACTGCATTGAAATGCTGATTAATGACAAATGAAATTGCATGGGACTAGTTGACAGACGACCAATTTGAAAAGCCTACTATAATTTAGAGATTTTTCTTCCGTCGATGTAAACAAAATTTGTCGAATCAAATGCCTATAATAAAGACAAGTTTTAACTTAAAATTCGTAAAAAAGAAAATCAATACATACAGTGTATTTGAGCTAGGTATGTAGTGACTTATCGTCATTGTCAGTAAATCATATGTTTATCATCAAAGAAGAAAAATGAAATTACATTTTCTCAATCGTCGTTAAATGTGTATCATTTTCAATTTGTTTAAAGATTTAATTTAGATTTCGTTTCTACCACTGTTAGAGGTGGATGTAGTAACATGAAATCTAAATAAATAAAATCTTTATCTCAACTTTGCAGATCATTTTGAATTCGATGCACAAGTATCAGCCTCGATGCCATGTTGTTTATGTAAATCCGAAATCCGAAGATTGTTCCTCTACGGAAAACTTCAAGACGTACATCTTCCCAGAGACGAAGTTCATGGCAGTGACAGCGTATCAGAACCATCGGGTAAACAGTCTTGTCTCTCGCCACCAGACGAACCCGACTGTCGTCTGCAATCAAAAACAGTATTAATTCATCACAAGGACTATTTATCAAATATGTTACATTTATAACCAGTGAGGGTACTCGTGACATCGGTTAATCAATGTCTAGAAGTATTTGAAATGTTACTGAATTTTTATTTAAGGACGTTTTTGTCTACACAGCTAGCAAGTTTAGGGGAAAGAAGAATTGCTAGTGTTTTTGAAATGTTCGAATGTTTAGAAATTATCAAATAGAGAAGTTTTAATTAAACTATTGTTACAATAATCTTTAGTGACAGAATTAGTTATTGGAATATAAACAGACATAAAAAAGATTTATTTTGTAGATCCTTTGAATTTAAGTATTCTTTAAATTTATCGCTGGCATCAAAGAAAATATACTTATAGTTATTTGGTTGAACAAGTTAAAAATGTACTAAAGAGAATTGTTTAATTTGATTCTCACTACATGTCCAGAATTTATAGGCCTGGTTTAACCATTACCCATTATTTTAGTCCATTAAATATTATGGATATCTCAGTTGAAAATTGATAGTCATCATTTAAATATTGTAGATAACTTAGTTGAAAATTCCTGGTCGTCCTTAAAATATTTAGAAAAAAAATTCATTTAAAAAAATATGGTAAATATAACTCATGCAGTTGAAAATAACTAGTAATCCATTAAATATTGTGGATTACTCGGTTGAAAATTACAAGTTATCCATTTAATAATTTTTGACAACTCAGTTGAAAGCTGCTGGTCATCCATTAAATATTTTATATAACTCAGTTAAAAATTGTTAGTCATCATTGTAGATAAATTAGATTAAAATTGCAAGGTATTCATTAAATATATTTTTGATAACTCAGTTGAAAATTGCAAGTCATCCATTAAATATTGTAAATATAACTCAGTTGAAAATTGCCTGTCGTAGATAACTCAGTTGAAAATTGTGATCAATCTATTAAATATTTTAGATTACTTAGTTTAACATAACTAGTAATACATTTAATAAATATTGTAAATACAACTCAGTTCAAAATTGCTAGTTATCCTTTATTTTAGATAACTCAGTTGAAAATTGCCAGTAATCCATTTGCCAAAGGTTTCCGAGATGTGGATCCAAACGAGTGGTAAGTTACATATCTGTCTACATTCATGTTCATGTTGTTTTTTCTATAGTTGAGTCTTGTTGAAGATTTTAAACTTACCTTCAAACCTCACATTATATATATACTTTTTTTCATTACCTAATTTAATTTTTTTTTCAAATGCTCCGGATCCAGTGCATGATCATAAAAATGTCAGGGAGACAGTTGTGATCTTTAACATTGATTCCACTTTTCAGTAACGGATTGATTTGAAGAATTATTTATTCATTTATTTTATTTTATTTTTGAAAATACATTTTTACAGTGTAATTATCTTCGATACATATTTTCTACAAGTAATTTTCACTAATCAAATAATTTTGTATGATAACGTTCCGTAAATAATGAGCTTTTTGACTAGAAATAAACACATACAAAAATCAGGTAATTGTTATATTTACAAAAAAAAAATACTAGGTTACAATAATCAATATCTTATGGTTTACTATTATTAAATGCCCAGTGACTGTTCGTTACAGTATGGTGGATGTTATATCTCAGTTGAATCCCTGCGCCCGACCCCGAAACCACAACCGTCCTAGCTCCCTGTCTTATATCAACAATGGCTCCTCCAAACGTCGATCGTCCGAAGAAAAAGGTAAATCATCATAATTACAGGATTTTAAAATAAAAAACATTGATAATATTTAAAACACAGTAGAGAATTATTTTCAAAATCAAATAGCACTTGCATTGTGCGTTGCATCGTTTTCAAAGGATCATTTCGAGACATTGTAATACATTCTGGAATCTTTACTTACACTCAGGTTCCATGACTTTTTTCACCCAGATAAACCCTCAGATTACTTCACTCTTACAGGTTCTGAATCTGAGGACTCTTGTCTGTCTCCCAATAGTTCTGTTTCCGGGAGTGGCACTTCACCCTTACGTCTTCCTACGCGGCCAAATTACCCTTCTGACGGATATACCTACACTCCATACAGCCATGAAACCTACATGATGGCATCCAAGAGCAGACTTTCTCCATACACTCGAACATTAGACTATCCCTATCACCATGCTCGTATGAAGGAATTGTATCCAGGCACCAATTCTTGTGGATACAATTTCTAACTGTGAATTTTCTTGTCTTGTTCAACCTAAAAAGTTGCTTTGTTGAAAGATTCATTTGTGACGTTTGTAAATCCACCATGACATTTCTTTTGTAGAATTTTCTGTTAATAAATATTTATCTTGTTTTACCTTTTTTTTTATTTTTATTTTTTTTTTAGAATCAAGCGAGCGGTTAATTGAGAGCTTTAATTGAAAAACCATATTAAATACGGGATAAATTGTCTCTTAACAAATATGTGAAAAGCTTGACGTGCTGAAACGCAGTTTGCTCTTTAAAATGCACATGCTCCAGGACTGATTTCTTCCCATATCAACTTCTAATTGACGCTGTATGTTCAACGTCAATTTTTACCAAACACACATTTTGCTACTTTTTTCTACAATATTTACATTAGGATAAGTCGAAGCGATTTAACTGTGGATGACAAATTACTTCAGCAGTCGGGGTCAGTAAATTTGTAACACGTTGTATCCTCTTCTAGCAGTAAAATAGACTCACTTTTGGCAGAATGCAAGATGTTGATAGCTTTTCGTAGCCCGTTTCCTCTCACAAATTAACACTACGTATAAACATGATGCGTCGAATATAAACATTTATTCGGATACAAATCTAGCGATCTTTTTAGATCAGGATAAAGAATGCTTCTAAACGACCTTTTTAGCTTGAACAGATGTAGTACTTCCACTCAAATCCTTTTCTGATAAGATTCAAATACGAAATTCACATAAAATATCTCTCTAGAGTAAGGGAATCCCACGATAGCAAAACACTTAGCAATGCACTTGATTTTAGTGCTTAT
Source organism: Saccostrea glomerata (assembly GCA_003671525.1). Classification (NCBI taxonomy): domain Eukaryota; kingdom Metazoa; phylum Mollusca; class Bivalvia; order Ostreida; family Ostreidae; genus Saccostrea; species Saccostrea glomerata. Next base: position 543,820 of record PRKT01000169.1, on the reverse strand, counting down.
TTGTGTAATATGTATTGCTTATCTATAGCTTATGATGAACAGGTTCTTGAGAAGGAAACAATTTTACATGTTTATCACAAAAATGTCATTCTACTTATGAAACAAAAATGAAAATCAGTCGCCGATAAAAAATTCTGATTTTTAGTATCTCTTTTGACAAAAATAAAATATCTAACAATAAGCATGTGATAGTTTTGTTTTATCAAATATCTTAAAATGAAAAGCAACTTCAAATCAAAGACCTTATCTTAAAAAGTGACATCCAATCAAAGTCCTTATCACATTCGGTGCTAGCGGATGTCAGTTCTGAGCACGCGCTATCGTGTTTGACCCCGTCACTGGGAGAGTCTTCTCTGCGTTTGATGGACATTACACAGAGTAATGATAATTCAGTGTTCAGTGTCGACAGATAGAATTTTCCACTAAATGAAATCAATTCAGCTACTTGATAAACTGTCGATAATTTCAATTAACTGTACAGGTTTTACTTGTGACATCAAAGTTCTGTTTACATTTGTTTTACACACACCTTAATTGAGTCACAAATCAAGATAGTTAATGATCTTCCATGAGGATAGCAAGAAAAGTTTTTTTTAAATAAAGGTAGAGAAAGCTTATTGTATTTATTTATTGTAATTCTTTTTTGTATATATTTAATAAATATTTGCAACGTATTGGCAATCTGGGTATTGTCATTAATAGGAAAGAATTCTAAAAAATTGAGTAGGTTCGAAAATATCATTAAAAACTTAATTTCAGAAACTTCCAATTTTTAAGTCAGCCTTCAACGACTGATGTTCGTTGAAATGATTTTAAAGAGAAAAGAAATAATTCCGACGTTTATTATTGTGACTGAGTGTGCGAGGTGTACTTTTGATTTTATAACGCAATTAATTTATTAATTAATGAAGTGTTGAAAGAAAGAACTGGAAGTAAAGGTAACCTCGAAGTAATTAGAGGAAATCTAGGCGGATTGCTTAATTTGTGGATAGGAATAGTTAGAAACATTTTGTCCAAACAAAGTAGCCTCTTTAAATTTATCGTATGATGAGTGCATTACGATTGTATTATCTTCCCGTAAACCCCAGACCACAATAGCGGTCTGTGTTAGCTTTTGGCAGAAATGGCGGGTTTCGTTAATTAGTTGATCCAGAAGCCAATTCCAGGTTGAATGGTTTTCGTCAGTTGATGATTGAATATCATAAAGATTCATCATTCGAGCGAGATAATAAATTCGAAATGCCAACACATGCATAATCATGGCAGATAATTTAAAGTAAAAACAAGAAAAGAGGCATCAACCGGATATCAATGATACAAATACTTAATTTTACAAAGCATGCATAAAAATAAACAGAAAAATAAAGGATCCATCGACGAAATGAAAAACCTTTACTTTAAAACAGTTAATTAACATTTCTTTACTGAGCGGTCATTAGAAAAAAAAATCGATGTTTGACCGCAGAGTGGGATATTGGACCTGTTGATGAGGTACATCACAATAGGGGCGGGGTCAACATTTCAACTGATTCGTTGGTGTTCGAAAGTGACAGTTTTGACCTAGTTTAACCTCAGTATTGGTACATATATTTGCATGATATAAAGTTATATATTTAGAGGGAAACTAGAAAGCTGAAAAAAATTGTTTCTCAATTTTTTTTAATATAACAGAACTTTCCTACTAAGGTTTTAGAACACTTTTTCCGACCAGTTGTAGGAATATGTTGAATTTGCACTTGAAGGCGATCTGCTTTATGCATATTTTTGCTGAAAGATTTAAGGTTTTACACACCGTGAAAGGCAATTAAATTATTGCTTCTGACATTCTACACAGCAAGAAACGAGTACAGATTCAATCATGCAAATTTCACTGCAGAAGCATAATTTTACTAAACAAATGCAATAAAGGTTGTTCAAAGATATTTTATTACAATGTGTATGAAAACTGACATACATTATAATTATGTTCCCCAAACGAAGTTGGGGAACATATTGTTTTTACTCTGTTTCTTATTATTATTATTATTATTATTTTTCTTCTTCTTCTTCTTCCTGGAACTTTTTTGTCCGGGAATGATCTTGTAAACTGTTCGTCCGATGTAGGTAAAACCTTTTTAGGGTTAGTAGACATGTTATGTAGATTTGCGGAATCAAGGTCATTTTGCGCGCACGTGCTTGCAAGAGCGTGCACGTGCAACACGTGAAATGACCAATATAATAGATATAGCCACAACTGTTCTATTTTTAGATGAAATGCTTTGAAACTCATAATGTGAGGATATATTAGTAGTATAGACATGACGACATGGTGAAAATAGCAAGATCTCACGCGCATGCACGTGCACTTCGCTCTGATTGGCTGCAACTAAAGTCTCAATATCTTTCTTGTTTTTTGACGAAATCCTTTGAAATTTTGAACATAGCCATGCATTAGGATATCCTACAACATGAAATAAAGCAATTATCATGAAAACACGTGCATGCACGTGCGCTGCAATCTGATTGGCTGAAACTTTAAACAGCTATAACTCCCTTGGTTTTCAACCAAACAGGATGGGATTTGGAACATAGATAGATATAATGGACTTCTACAAGTAGGTATGGTCACCATGCACATGCATACACGTGCGTGTACATGTGCTGCAATCTGATTGGCTGAAACTTTAAACAGCTATAACTCCCTTAGTTTTCACCCAAACGGGGTGGAATTTAGAACATAGATAGATGTAATGGACTTCTACAAGAAGGTATGGTCACCATGCTCATGTATGCACGTGCGTGCACGTGAAATGAGTAAAATCAAACATACACTTGAATGAGTGTATTATTTAAATAATTTTGGATTAAATACTTTAATATTCAGTGTATTAAAAATATAGATTGTGTAGACAAGATGATATGGTCATGACGCAAATGCATTCACATGTGCACGCGTGCAATGCTAAAGTTTAAATGATTTTTGTACACTTCTTTGTAAATGTTGTTAAAATCTCAGATGCATAGAGTTTGTCTTATTTAATGAAGCTTACAGGGAATATGGCACCAAAAGGTAGTTGGGGAGCGTTTGGGGAACATCTGTAACGGTCCCCGTTACAATTAGCACTAGTTGGAAATATCATAAGTATATCCCTTGTTTGCAATGATGAATAATCAATGATGAGATGTAAATTAAAATTTAATATTACATTTCATAAACTTCTTAAGGTAGGATTCTTCTCTTCTGACTAGATGAAATATTCAAAGTATATTTGCTTTTATGTACTATATATTTATTATTTATCCTTGTCAGCAAATACAATTTATCATTGAGTCAAATGCTGACTGATGTTTTTCATACTAATTATTAGCCCATTATTTGTACACTGAATTGACGACGGATTTTTCCGTTATTTCATGATCATGACAATGAGCACACGGCGGGTGTGACCGGTCAGCAGGGTATGCTCACTCCTCCATGGCACCTGATCCCACTTCTGATGTTTTGGAGGTCCGTATTTGCTCTGCTCCTGTTTTGTATTTTGTGGACTTTTGATGTTGAATACTGTTCTTTATCTCCATACATGTATGTTTCATTTAGATGCAAGAGATAAATGATCGTATTTTTCTTTCCTCATCAACATTGTACAACTTAAAATAGAAATTATAAACTGCATTTGAAATCTAGCAGAGACTATATTTTGGCGGAATGGCGGCGTATGAAGATATTTTCTTTTCTATCTCTCAAAACTATATAGAACATTTAATTCTATTATAATTTTTACACAATCAAAAACTTAAAGAAATATTCAAATGTAAGTTTAATTTATAATAAGGGACTAAGGTTTTTAAAGATATCAAATTAATATGATTTTCCAAACAAACTAGAATTAAAATAGCTTTTAAAAGCGTCATATCTAAATACAGATTTGAGGGAAAATTCGTGAAAAGTGAGGGGTTTTTTTATCTCGCTTAGTTAACAAGAGGCCCATTGGCCTTATAGGTCACCTGAGCATCATGCAACAACTTTCGAATGATTGAATTTGGTCCATGTTTTAAGCTAGATGCTATGGCATTCATAATTTTGAAAAAGGAACCATTGCTAATCATAACTATACACTTAGCAATTGTTTAGTTTGTTTACTTAAGGTAGATCGCGGGTTTACTGTCTGCCTGAAAACATACTCTGAAAATTTGTCAATTGAATCCTCTCGTTTCAAATTTATCTTTCTGAAATTTTTGTGAGATTCGTCTTCGTGGTTATATTGTAATCATATTTCAAAGGCACTAGTGTTGATGAGAACTAGTGACGCTATTACAAAGAAATATATAGTAAATGCGCCTTTCTCACCGGTAAACGCATTTCAAAACCATGCTTATAATAGACAATAGACAATGTTTTATTTCCAATTAAGGGCCCCCAGAGAGGCATGAAAGGTACATGTGTAGACAAAGGCAATCAATAAGTAGATAAACAAAAAAATTCAGTAATTTGTGTTAAAAATAAAAATACATACATATCATATTGTTGTTGTGCTTTAAAATGTTATATTAAATGATTAGACAGGTACTCTCCAAGTTGAACTAAGACATTCATATTTTCACATGTAATGATCCAAAAATATTTTTGAGAACTATCTAAGCTATGAAAATTTTTATTATATTTCTGTGCTTCATTTAGAAGTTTGATTCTTCTTTCTTTGTAAAAAGGACAGTCTATGGTAAAATGTATTTCATTTTCCACTACATTCAAATTACATTTTTCACATATTCTTTTATCTCTTTCAAGTCCAATATATCTGCCAGTTTCAATTTTGAGTTTGTGAGAAGATATTCTTAATCTGGTTATACCTCTTCTAAAGTTAAAGTTATTTAGTAATGTTAAATATTCCTCACGTTGGAAATTACTTTTAAGCTTTACATAAGAGTCCAATTTTCCATCAGAATTTTTTTCTTTCAGTTTCAGCCAAGAGCAAATAAACTTTTTTCGAATTTGATTATTGATGACTTGAATTTAGATTGACTTAAGGAGGAGGCATTTTTTGGTATTTCTAAAAATTTCAAACATTCAAGAATACAAGAGAACCAGGTGTCTCTATATGAAAACGGCGCAGAGGAATTTTATATTACTCAACACAATGAATTTGAGATAAATTTAGAATCGATCTATTAAAAAGAATTAATATGTGTTCTCGCTCATTTTCTCGCAAAAAAACTTTAAAGTTTTACAAATTTGTAACAAACGTATATAGTTTCATTAAGACGTTATATAACTTTACTGCGACGTCATTATTTTCGTACGTCTCAGAATCGTAATGCAGTTAACAATTCACTGAAAATAAAGCATCTTCAATTATTAATTGATTGACAATAAATTTTCATGTAAACATTGTCATAATTTACCTAAATTGTCACACTTTTTTAAATGAAACACAGAGTCATGTTATTTGAATCAATTTTGACCTTTCATATTTAAACTTTATGTTAACTCTTAATTTAACTTAGTATTGATTAGTTATTGATTAATCCTTTATCTAAATTACATATAAATGAAAATTTTACAGACAAAACAAGCTTTAATGTTTGTTTCATTTTATGATGCATACTGATGGAAATACGTTTTGCATGTTTGTAGTTTGATACCGTAAACGTAGTAAGTTTTTGACGTCGAATCCTATTGTGACGTCAGCAAACCCGCGATCTACCTTAACACCCATAAGCAGGGTAGGGGAACAAAAAAAAATGCATTTTAACAAATCAGTAATATTTAGCAATAATTGGAAGTGCCCCTAGCACACATGAACCCTGACCCTAGGTCTACAAATTGCACAATTTTTGAGAAGGCACACTTGCTTATCAAAAATGTTTGATTAATACCAAGGAGCAGATTTCAAACAATTCATAAACACGTGTTGCCATTTCATGCCTATAGACATGACAATAAAGCACTCGGGGTGTAAAGAATGCGAAGAGTATACTCCGGTGCTGATAGTAAGATCGAAAATGGCATATGCCTATTTACGAGTCGTGTTCAACATTAATATTCATAATACGTACTTAATATTCATATCGTTGGCCGTTCCATTCAAGATTAATAAAGAAGTATGTGAATTTATTTCACAATCTTCAGTGAATGTTGCTCCTCTGGATAAGCTATATTGGTCATATTGGACCCTTTTTTACATATTACAACAAATTTAAAATTGAACACTTTGAAAAATTAAGAATCTACACTTCCTCAGGAAGTGGAGCGTAGCAAAGGTTTCAAAAGGGGGGGGGAGGGGTCAAGTACTAATCAACTGGAATTTGCCAGTGTTCAACCTTATAGCAACAAAGAGTAGGGGAGCTAAGCAGCATCTATAGCTAAACTTGAGGAAAATTTAAAAAACCAAATCACAATTCTAAGAAAAGGGGGTGGAATACGTTAGAGGTTTCCACATAAGTTTAACCTTTTCCAACCCAATGGTACTTACGGAGCATTTAAAATGACCTACCCTAATTTGCTTTTTCTTGATAACCCCCCATCACTTTAGAAGGAGTTAGGTCCTTTATTTGAAATTTTGAACCACTATGTGCAGAAATGTTTTGAAGCATCATGCTTTTATCCTCTTACAAACCCAGCGAAGACCGCCAACAGTTGTTTTGATTCTTTGGATTTTATCAACAAGTGTCAACAACAAGTTTAAGTTCTTGATGTTAATAATTTCTTAACCAATTACGGTAATTACGTACGTAATGTCAAGAAAGTCACGCCCTCTTGAAAGTCCAAGGCTAACTGAGAATAGTACTAACATTTCTATTTGTTTTCTCTGTGATAACTCTGAAAGTTTTAAAGTGAGTTGATTTCTTGATAATTCTACTGGAATGTAAATTTCGCCAAGAGAAAGGCTTCACCCGTTATGCAAATTATCCTACGTGTCAACTACCGTTGATACCCTAGCATACCCAACAAACTAGACAGTGATTCCTTAAATAATAAAAATTATCGAGACCATAATTTGGCCATGAAATGCATGCTTATTTGTTTTTTGTCTCGTTCGAAATACGAAAAGTCAAAAAAATATATTTCATCAGAAAATTGTTCTTATAGATGTCCTATAATAACCGTGATAAATGCTGAACAAGGGCGGTTTTGAGTGTTGTAATTCTTGATTACAATTCTTAATCATTTTATTTATGAATGATTTCTCTTTTTCTCTTAGATATATATAAGGTTTGATTTGGCAATTTTCAGATCAGAATAACATTTTGTAACGATGAATTTTTTCTCATTCGGTTTATACTTACTTAATCTGACGAAACAGCTTAAAAACTAATATGCAGGATATCTGTGGAATGATTATCAGGTATACTCAAAGAATTGTTCACAGAGATCTTAAATCATTATATTTCAATCACGTCTGATGTTTCAAACAGAATATAGGAGAAAAAAGGTAAAGAATCAAACAGTGAATTTCTTGATTTCTCAGAAAGTCTGCAGAAAAAGACGATCAACAATTGATGATTTTCCTTGATATAATTCTGTTTGAGAAAAACATATGGTTCTGAAGTAAGAGAATAAAAAAACAGACCGGGAACACAAACGTCACAGTTATGCATCTGCCACCCAAACAGCCAAGATACGCCGTATCTAAGCCAAATCTAACGGAACTGAGCGAGTAGCCATTTGTAACCTACACCCTTAAATGACCAGGGCGCATGCGTATTGTAATGGGATTCTTTGCAAAGTAATAACCCTGGAAGATATTATTGATGCAAGAATACGTTTGAGGATGTTTGACATTTTTCACCTGATTTGTGAAGGATCCAATTTCCATTCGACAGAAGCTAGAGGCGTAAATGAAAAAGAGTATAAGTAAATAAGACCTGCACGTTACACAGAAACATGCCGCTAGTACAAAGTCATTAGTTCTATCTTTTAAAACCATTTTCTTGTTCTAAGTGTCAAGATCTTTGTATAGTGTACACAACTTTAGCTGTTAAGTTCGAATTATAATGTTGCCACATTTGATATTTAGAAAAACAAGAATTCAAATTTTACCAAATGTATAACAATCGTTATACGTTATCGATATGTATACGTATTAGACTATATTAGCTAAATATTATATAAAATTATTATACTGAAGTTATTAGAACTAATGAATATTAAATATAACTTAGAAGTTACTTTAGTGTTGGGTTGTCTAAATTCTGGAATCTTAAAAAATAGTTACGACAGGGAATCTAAAACATTACGTAAAATTCTGATTTAAAATGAAAAGACAAAAACAACTGTTTTGCGAACATAGATAGAAATTGATTTTATTTCATTTTTAAGCACACGTTTTGCTATCCACTTTACTATATTTTAATTCATTTTCGGTTGTTTTGCTTTTCGAGTCAATTTTCTTATTTCATTGACAATAACTTGTTAAATCTTAGTACATTGAATATTTTAAAAGATATAATCATACAAATATGATCCAGATGAACTATTTGTTTACTGATTATTTAAAATTACAGTTAAATACAGTTAAATGCTTTGTCATTTGACAAATAAGTTTGCAAACTATACTTACTATTAACTTGAGGTGGGATTCTTCTCATATTTCTTGCATTTGAAAATTAATGAAATTTTCACAGAATCAAGAGGGCAATATCAATAAGTTACGAAAGCCTACAAGGGTCAAATTAGAAAATGAAGAAAAAAAAATAAGTCGTAATAACGACTTTTTATCTCGTTATTACGACTTTTTATCTCGTATTAACGACTTTTAATCTCGTTATAACGACTTTTTTAAGTCGTAATAACGACTTTTTATTTCGTAATAACGATTTTTATCTCGTAATAACGACTTTCTTAAGTCGTAATAACTATTTTTTATTTCGCAATAACGACTTTTTATCTCGTAATAACGACTTTTTATCTCGTTATTACGACTTTCTTAAGTCGTAATTTCGACTTTTTATCTCGTAATAACGACTTTTTTCTCGTTATACGACTTTCTTAAGTCGTAATAACGACTTTTTATCTCGTAATAACGACTTTCTTAAGTCGTAGTAACGACTTTTTATTTTTTTATTTTTTTTCATTTGAAACATTTTTTACATTTTTTTTTTTTTACATTTTTTTAACTTGATCCTTCTAGGAGAGAAACGGAAACGTGCCCGGTATAACGGTGTCGTGTAGCTGAAAACGCGATGATAGTTTAGTTTTAAAATTGTCAAAAACAGTTTCACCAGAGTTGCACTAGAGTTTAAATTTATTTTTGACAACAATCTGTAATTATTGACAATATTTGGACCTGTTTTGTTTACACACTTATAATATAAATCAATGTGCCGCTAAATTGAAGACATTATTGTTGCGCATCGCATGGGCTACTCAGTAAGCCCCAATTATCAATGCCTATGAAGACTATATTATGTATTTCTTTGCAAAAAGGGGGTTTAAATTGTTGTTCAAAATATCAACATGAAAGTCTATGCTATATATAACCAAATTACCATATATTGGCAACTTCTTTCCGTGCCAGATTTAAATCAAACTACCACATCACTATTATTTGGCTATATTGCAACAAAAAGGGTTGGGGGGGGGGCAATGAACTTTTTTATCAGCAGAAAAGTCATGTTTGAGAAAATGATGGGGAAACCTCCACCCCCGCCCTGCAACGTGCCTAATAAGCAGATAATAATCATTTTCTTTTGTCAATTTGATGTATAATAAACTTCACAAGGCGGTCATATGTTTCCGTAATACGGAAAGGTAAAAAAATAGCAAACCATTGAAAATAATCTTACTAAAGAAAGTCGTAATAACGAGATAAAAAGTCGTTATTACGAGATAAAAAGTCGTTATTACGACTTAAGAAAGTCGTAATAACGAGTCGTAATAACGAGAAAAAAAGTCTTAAGACTTAAGAAAGTCGTTATTACGAGATAAAAAGTCGTTATTACGACTTAAGAAAGTCGTTATTACGAGATAAAAAGTCGTTATTACGACTTAAGAAAGTCGTAATAACGAGATAAAAAGTTGTTATTACGAGATAAAAAGTCGTAATAACGAGATAAAAAGTCGTTATTACGACTTAATTTTTTTTCTTCATTTTCTCATTTGACCCTTATAGGCTTTCGTAATAAGTAATGGTACCAGTGAAATTAAATTTTACCATTTTAAATTTGAGGAAGGTCAGGTCAAGGTCAGTACATTTTCCCTGGACATTTACATTTGCCAATCATGCATGCGATGCATATTTATATTTCCAAATATTAAATGTTTTTCTTTTTGCATAAAAAATTTTCCATAGAGGGTTTTTAAGATGATATAACCAACTGACAATAGTAACTAAACTAAGATGGCTATTGGATGATTCGAATTTTCTCTATTTTTCTTAAATTTTTATGATAGACCCTATATTAGTTATTTTCATAAGCTTCCTATAATTATATTTATCTTATTTTCACATATTGCAAAGCTGTCATATAAAGATACAATATGATTAAAAAAAAAAAAGATTTGATCTTTTTAAGTCACCTGAGTAAACTCAGGTGACCTATTGCTATCCGTTTTCGTCCGTCGTCGTTCGTCGTGCGTTAAAACATTTAAACATTTTCAGCTTCTTCTCTGAAACCACTGAACAAATTTCAACCAATTTTGGCATATAGCATCTATGGGTGAAGGGTAACAAAAATTGTGAATTTCATTGTCCCTGCCCCCCTTGGGCCTGGGTGGCAGGGCCAAAATCACTCAAATTAGTGCAATCTTTAAAAATCTTCTTCTTCTTTACTCCTGGACATCAAGCAGTCAAACTGCTGGTATGATTGTAATCAGCATTGATTTCTCTACCAAATTTGTGATATTCATGGCCCCAGGGTCAGGGGTTGTGGTATTAAGACGGGGCTATATTGATTATATAGTGAAAAAGCATCAATTATTTGAAAATCTTCTTTTCTGCTCCTGGGTATTAAATAAACTAACTAAGTATATAGTTGTGATGAACAAGAGTGCCTCTACCAAAATTGTTAATTTTATGACCCCATGGTCAGGGGTTATGGTGTTATTGCGCGGTTCTATAATGATTATATAGTGAAAATACATTACATTTATGAAAATCTTTTTCTCTACTCTTTGGTAATAAGCAGATGAACTACCTATATTAAGTTATGATGTGCAAGGGCTCTTCTTCCAGAATTGTGAAATTCAAGGCTCCTGGGTCAGGGATACCAAAGAAGTGGGGGTCTCTATTTATATACTGAAAATGCTAGATCTTGCATTACCTTTGTTAACATTTTATTGCAGTTAAGTGTACATGTTTTTGTGTTTGTATACTGCACTGACTGCATTAGAAGTTTTTTTTTGTCCCTATCAAGTGCTGTATAGCATATGTCCATCAATATCAGTGACGATTGATTATACTGAACAGAGACTTATTCAGTGGCTTTATATAATGACCCCAAGATATAGAAAGATACCAATCGAATATGGTGGACAGAATCCTTTTACGAATTGTGTTCAGCTTTAATAATCTTTCCACAATCACTTTTGATACATATACATGTATTTACAGGGCAGGTCAAAACAGAGGTCTTGTCACTGTATCATCTGCCTCTAGCAATAAGCAAAACAATGTCAGAGTGTTCAATTTTAGATTTATTTTAACATGTCAAAAAGGTCCAATATGACCAATATAGCTTATCAAGAGGAGCAACATTCACTCAAGCTTGTGAAATAATTTCACCAGAGTTAACATTCTACAACAATCACTCAAGCTTGTGAATAGAACCACAATTCACATTCTACAACATTTACTCAAGCTTGTGAATAGATTCACCACAATTCACATTTTACATCATTCACTCAAGCTTGTGAAATAAATTTACTAGAGTTTACATTCTACAACAATCACTCAAGCTTGTGAATAGATCCACCACAATTCATAATATACAACATTCATCAAGCTTGTGACTAGTAAAAAAGCATTTTTTCTAAATACACTGCTATATGTTGGGCATCTCAAACATAACCTTGGAAAGTTTGCCTTGAATATTACTTGAAAAAGTAAATAAGTTTGCATCTGACATTTAAGAAACTGATTAGCATGCTTTGTAAATTTACAATTAATCAAACATGGTCCTTGTAATTCTGAGGTTTACACATGATTTCCAGGAACGTATTACAGTGTCCATTTCACTTCAGAAAATCTCAACCAATGAGATAAAAATCTGATTAACTGCATTTTATCTACATGTATGAAAAAATCTTTTTACACATAATGCATGCTTTTCAATAAAATTATTGCAATGGTTATATATACATATTGTATAGTGTTTCAATAAATAACCAGAAAATGTGATTTTGATTAAGTTAGATCATCTGCATTGCCTGCTGAAATAGTGGGCCTTCAAAACCTCCATAAAAAATTTGCTGAGTCATCTTAATATGATTGGTTGCCCTCGCCCTATAGACTAACTAAAAATGGCTAGACTCAAAACATTTCTTTTTATAAATTCCAGGACATTTTTTTCCCTCTATATTCCTCTTATCCTGTCAACAAATACCGCTGGTATGTTGATATTTTCTGGAAAAAAATCCCACCTACCTACCAACTCAATGATTTTACCCTGAGTCATGAGAGGGCATGAATCATTATTATAAAACTGGTCTCAATATCAGTAATCTCCATAGAATCCAGTGGCCACACAATTCAAAATGTACCTAATCCTGAGATATGATTGTAGGGATAATAAGTCTGAATATACATATAAAGATAATGTAAACAAGAATGCCCATCTTAAAACTGACTAAATTCATTTGAAAGATTACAATAGTAGTATGCAGTTCTGTCGTAAAGATCCTTGTAATAAAGTGCTGTATGATATACTGAGAAAGCCTCCACCGTAAACTTCTCCAAAATATATTAGCAATAAAACAAACAACATCATACTAATATATTGAAGAGTTTACAATGTGAACATTCTATGTCACCCCCAAGTTTTACTGGCATGAATTTTTACATAATGTGAAAAAAAAAATTTCTTATACATTTACAAACACATCAGCAATATCAGACAATATACATGCATTTAGAAAAACGGTTCAGTCTATAGGACCCTTACTTCACACATTAAAATAAAATAAGCAGTCAATGTGACTTGTTCCTATATATATACATGATATAATTCAATCACAATATTGCAATCCCAAATTATATCTTATTGACATAGATTACACATAATCAACAATATGCAGTGCATGTGTTCACATATCGTTCCTACTCTCCACACTAATTCTTGTCTGAATTTACACAAAATCAACGATTTACAAAGGCTTTATGTAAAATGATGGGAATAAAAAGTCAACCTTTGATGTATTCATTGCATAAAAACTAACATTTGCTACAAAAGGTAATGCATCAATGCATACTGAGCAAAAGCCACATGAACATCACAACACCGCTATAAAATCACACCACCATGTCATCCACTTCTGCTTCATGTCATAAAAATGGTCACTTTTCAATAATATTAAAATAAAAGACTGGAATAAAAAAAACAAAGGCAAGAAAGGAATGTTGGGTAACAATAAAAATTCAGAGTTCTTTGACCAGGAGAAGTGGGATCTACTGTACAGTACAATATACATAGGGCCATGGATAGACAGAATCTACTGCAGCCAGTACAATATACACAAGGCCGGGAACAGAAGAAATTGACTGTACAGAGAGTAAAAATACAGGTATAATATGGCACCAAACTGAATGAACTGAATAAATTGTAAAAGATAAATCAAAATAAACTGTGAACCTGTGGATGAATGCTTCAATGGGGATTATCATTGTAAACTTGCTGTTATTGCTTTGGGTGACCTCAAGTCTCTTCATCAACTTATAAAGTGGACTCTCTCTTCCTCACTCTCTTTCTCTCTCTCTCTCTCTCTCTCACACTCACATTGTACATTGCTCTACTACATAAAAACAATTGAAGACATGGATTATACTCAATTACTTAATATATTAAAAAACCGATGGATTTAATTTTCATATCACAATTAAAACCTGCATCTCTTTTTGATAGACTTCAGTCATCATCAGATTTACTTTGGTAATAAAACAATTCCTAAGTGACTACGTCAGCTATAAGAATATATTGGGACAGACTGCCCAGTCCCCTTTCTCTTTACAGTTCCAGTAACGTCCATTGTACATGTGTATGGGACTTCCTGTAATAGGGTCTTGTTTCAACTCAAACCACACAGCCTGGTAACCTTTAACTGATTCTCCTGAAATCAGCAACATGTGTATACAGTAAATCATTTATTTCATAGAAAGTTTGTATCTTAAAGTCAATAATCATTTATATAACGTGATACAGAATTTTTGACGATACCATTCCCCAGTCTTTATACTTACCCCTTTTAGCAGCCTCCTCTGCCTCAGCTTCCCGTTTTTTCCTGGCTGCCCTTTGTTTTTCCTCTAGCTGTAGTTTGAATTTATTGGCATCGTCCCATTTTCCTTCCTCCATCGCCCGCTGGTCCGGTCTCAGGCGAGAGTCTGTCGGCGCTACGCCATCCTCTGGTTCATTAAGTGTCACAGCTAGTGTTGTGAAGTTATACATCTTTTCTGCTCCTGGCCTTTAGGAAAATAATGAATAAAAAATTGAAAAATATATTTCTTTGACACTACATGTATTTCAAAATCAGAATTGCCTCTTCAATTTTTTTTTAATTTGCCACAGAATCATTTTTGTTCTCTTCCCCCTCATTCAGCAATAATAAATTGCAATTGCCTTAAAAATTAATATCCTGCATACATATGTTAAATGAGACCAACAAATATACATGTATTAATATTTGACCAAGACTATAAACTTACGGTAATGGCCTCTTCTCCCAGATACAGATATGTGGGCCTGTCTCAAACACGGGCTTTCCTTTGTTGGACTCATCAATGTGCACCACTTTGGCGGCTTCCATTCTTTTGTCCCAGGTTCCTGTTAGGACCCACTTAGCAGAGCCATCTTGATCAGTGACCACCCCAGTAACCTGTCATAAATATGTATATGATGTTAATGTATACTAAACTTGTATACTATAATTGACACATTTTTAAGTCTGACACATTCTTACATATGATCATTTTCAGATTTTATCTTTAAAAGCTCTTCTTGAGCAAACTCTACCCTGTCAGATCAATCTGTGACAAAAAGTCTCTATGTCTCACCTTTCTTGGGATTTCTCTGGAGAAGTAACTATAGGCCGAGTACTTGAGATGACATTTATCCTGTGTTTTGTGATTGGTTATATCCATTTCACCATGGTTATCCACCCATAACTTGCCCACGATAATGTTGTGGACAGTTGTGGTGACTTTCCTCCAGGTGTAGTGATTGCCTGACTTCTTAAACATAAGGTGGGCTATACCTATGCAGAAATCACAAGAAATGATCAGTCTAACAATCAGTGGCCATGCCCTCGGCAAACCTGCAGGCTTTTCTTCATTTTTTTTCAGTCTGCCTCAAAACAGATTCTATTATTCAGGAGTTGCTTTCAATCTAATTAATAGTAAACAATGATTACATTGTACTAATATCTCAATTTACTATGGTAAGTGATAATGACTACGAATTTTCAGAGTACATTTCATAAAGTACATAACCTCTTGACTAATTTTATACAAGTAAGAAATACTCTCTGCTAGGAAAGATAACTCAATTTTCACTAAAGATTCTGAGCTACACAGTATAATACTAATTCATCTTTTAACACTACTTTTAATAAGAAAAAGAAGATAATTACAGGGGGGAAATTGACCTAAGTAATAAGAGGCTTGGCTTACACTTTTGAATATAACTTATTGCAGGTTCCATGACTTTAATGGTTAGTCACAAAAATTGTGTAGAATCTATCTAAACATGCACCCCTTTACAATCATGCCTTGTACATGTTCAAGTATCCAAGACAACAAATTATTTAAAAGACAAGGAAAATCTTCAGTGAAATTGTGAAACAGAAAATAAACAACAACAAAAGCTTGAACAAGATTTAAAATCCTCTCAATAAGTCATCGCCTCTCAACACATGGGCTTATTGGCCCCTTTCTGTTTTCTGTGTCTGTATTTGACCTGTCCTTATTTAATGTGACTGTATGTTGTACTACTGTAGATCACTTAATTTACGCGACACCTTATTTCCGCCAGATAGTCATTGACTCTTTATAAGCGAGAGAAAATTTTCACAAATTGTGGTCATTGCTCTATATAATGTTAGGGAAATGTATTATACGCGAGAATGAAATTTTCGCGAGCAAACCATCTCGCGTAATTACGCGAAAATAAAGTTCTTGCGAATTAAAAGTGATTTACAGTATTATGATGGAAGCCTATGTCTATAGTGCTGCATGTTTTATTATTTTACATTTATGTATATTCTACTTCTAATATATGTATATGATACTAGTGTCTGTCAGAAGCTTGTTGGAGCTTGTGTTTAACTGCCAAATTGGCTTTTAATAGATTGTTTTATGATAAAGCATTGGCTGGTATGTATATCTAAGTGTCTTTGTATCCATAATAGTAATGTGGTCTCTGGTGTGTTTTATACTGATACCACTTATCACTGTTTTGACCTTGACCTTATGACCCATTTACAAGAAGTTTCCCCCACCAAAAAACACTCCTAAAGGAAGTATAAGCCTTATTTTCAAATTATTTACATTAAAAGTGTGTCTACTATATATGCACCAACATATAAACAGACTAAACACAGACCAAATACTATATACAAAAATATCTCCTCATAACTCTGGTGCAAGGGGAAGAAGGAAAAGCTTGTCTCACTTCTGAAAATGACAAACATGAGGCCTACAACATACATTTCTTGACACATGATGACAAGAGGATTTTAACTAAGCAAGCAAGACAGATTAAGGCTGTGTACACAAGTAGGGATAAGAATGCATAACTTTACCATATAAGCCATTCCCATGACACACAGATGGCTACTTAAAGAATTCGAACATATTACCCTGAGGTGTGATTTGAAAGTAACTGCCCTTGAATTTACTAGCTATAGCCATCTCCTGGTAGAGTATCCATTCTCGTCCCTCTCTGTGGACCGCGGCCAGAGGCGGGTGATGGCCCACCTTAAAGTCAGGCAAAAAAATCAACCAAAAGAAGAGACCCACAGAAACTAGTCTGTATCAAGCAAGAAAGCAAGCAAAGCTTTAAACAGGTCTGGACGATTTCTAAATAAGGAAGTCAAGAACGATAACCGTGAATTGCTATTAATACACAGAATAAACAAGGCACTAATCCTTCTGACCAATCAGATAACAGCATTTAGACAAACCCATGAGAGAATAAATAAAACACGAGGTTTTTAAGTTTTTTGCTCAAAAGATTTTTTTAGAACAAACTTTTTGTAAACTTTATGCGCATTTGTGAATAATATAATATTTATGACAATTCTACCGTGAACAAACACGACTTGAAAGCTTGAAATACGTTTTAAGTGGGATAAAAAAATCTGTCTCTAGGAGTTAGCAATCCCAAAAGTTTACTTACGTTAAAAAATTGATATATAAATACGGTAAATTTTCAGTTCTGAAAGCCTGACATAAAAATCTTATCAAAAAGATAACAGTCTTTATTATTTTTGAGTGTTTATTACAGAATACTAGTAGTTCATGCAGTTTCTAATATGTGAGGTACGATATTGGGATAAAAAGCATTCATGTATAATTACAGGATTCTCTTTTCTTCAAGTTAAACGCCTTTCCTTATGCCCATTTAAAGTCTGCATAGCAAAGTATTCGGCGCTCATGAAACCCGTGATAATGCAAAACTATATGTGTATACTCCATACGATAAACACTTGTGTGAGTTGATCTATACACATGGAATTTAAGCATTATCGATGAAAATTGGACGGCTAAGCAAAATTACATTTACCATCATAAAATATATTCTAGTAAATGTTATAATTGAACTTGATAAAAACTTGCTGGTTCAATCTATACCTCTGTAAACGATTACATTATATCGTGCATTATTTGTTTTTCTTTACCGAGATAAAAATGTCAAGGTTGTTCACGGTAAAAATGTGGGGAATACCTTATTCTTCAAAAGTTTTCATCTTACCTCTACAGATTTTTTGTTAAAAAAATCTTTTTGAGGAAAAAAACAAAAGCACGTGTTATCTTTTTGTTCTTTTAAAATATGTTTTGGGGTGTGTAAAAATGCTGTTGTCTGATTGGACAGAAAAATAATTACGTGTACTTGATGTACATTTATAGCAACTTTCGGTTATCGTTCTTGACTTCCATATTTAGAAATCGTCCAGACCTGTTAAAGGATATAGGAAATAAAAGTTGTATGAATACATGTATTCTTAATGAAAGCATGTGAAATAAGGAAAATGGAAATTAATTCTTCTCTGCTTCGCTCTCTTGTTTGACGCCAGAGAATGTGTCAGGAAAAAAGGATAGCGGACAAGATGCAATTTCATATGGCTGTTTACCATGTTGATTAAAAAAAAAATACATGTAAGTGCTTCATTATTTGCCACAAAATCATTTTTTGTAATATACTCCTAACTGAAATTGCATCTTATCTCCGAGTCTATACAGCAGGACCGTCACCGTAGGAACTACAGGTTACTAGTCATCAGCACTCTGTGAGTTTGCACTTTCTTACCAAGAGGAATAATCTGGAGATATTTTCCTCGAAATTTGCTCCCCATTGTGAATTCCTGCCACAATGACCATCCATTGCCCTCTGTGTATTGGGAAGCGGTGGGCGGATGGTGACTAACCTAGTATTACAAACAACCAATCAAATTCATTTTACCTTCATCCAATGCTGGTTCAGTGTCCAGTTAGGAGTCTCTCTCAGATACATGTATTCACATGAAATATTTATACACTGTATAATTTAAAACAATTCACAATTTTGAAATAGTTACCATTGCTAATCATAACTATACACTTAGCAATTGTTTAGTTTGTTTACTTAATACCCATAAGCAGGGTAGGGGAACAAAATATATATTTCAACTAATCAGTAATATTCAGCAATAATCAGAAGTGCCCCTACCATACATGAACCCCTGACCCTAGGTATACACATTGCACAATTTTTGAAAAGGCACACTTGCTTATCAAAAATGTTTGATCAATAATAAGGAGCAGATTTCAAACAATTAATCATTTTTAGTATATAAGTAGAGCCCTCACCCCTCTTTGGTATCTCTAACCAAGGGGCCTTGAAATTCACAATTCTGGAAGAAGAGCCCTTGCACATCATAACTACATAGGTAGTTCATCTGCTTATTTCCCAGAAGTAGATGCGATATCATGAAATCTATTTCTATATGTATTTATTATTATGTGAATTTGATATTATTCATATTATAATCTGAGGACAGATTAACAATTTTCCAGGGGAGTATGCGATATCATGAAATCTATTTCTATATGTATTTATTCGTTTTTATTTATTTTTTCATATCGTTTTGAGATATATAATCTTAAAATTTGATTAACTAAAAGTTCTATTGTGCATCTGGATTGAGTTGCCTGAGTAAAGTTTTATTCTATGATTTCATTGGCTCTTTCATTTGATTGGTTATTTCCTATTTTGTTATCCAATAATACATTTTCATTATAAGTATAAATTTACCGCGCTTTACCTATGAATGTCAGAGCAGTAATACGTTTCCAAGAAAGAAGTTCAAAGTATATTCTAAATCCAGTTTCCATTATATGCATCTTATGGTATGTAACTTATATATTTGATTATGTGTTTCATTGCCATATAATGATTTGATTTACATTATTATTTTGATTGCAAACTTTTTACTTTATTGTATTTTTGCATTCAAAGTTATAACATTTAAATGAGTCTGTAAGTTTCAATTTGATTTGTTTACAGTACACATTTTTTCATAGAGTGTATTTTTTTCTTAAACGTTTACTGTAGGTAAATATCTCAAATGTTATTTTCACAATTTCTGTAATTTTGACTTATTATGTATTTTGTTTATTTTAGATCAATGCCTTTATATACCTCATAAATGATAAAAACAACATCTGCCTTACTGCTTGGTTACATAGAGAAAAGATTTTCGTAGATGTAATGTATTTTCACCATATAATCATTAGAGCCGCGCCCTAACACCATAACCCCTGGTGCCATAAAATTCACAATTCTGGAAGAGGCACTCTTGCTCATCATACCTATGTACTAAGTTAGTTTATTTTATATCCAGAGGCAGAGAAGAAGACTTTCAAAGAATTAATACATTTTCACTATATAATCAATACAGCCCCGTCCTAATACAAAAACCCCTCACCCTGGGGCCATGAAATTCAAAATTTTGGAAAAGGTACTCTTGCTCATCATAACTAGGTATGTACTTCATTAGTTTATTTAATACCTAGAAGTAGACTTCTACTTCTTCTACTTCTACCAGTAAGTGGCCTCCATCAATTTGTTGACTATTATGCCACTTCTAGAGACGTAGATTTTCAAAGAAATAATGCATTTTAACCATATAATCGATAGAGCCCCGCCCTAACACCAGAACCCCTGACCCTGGGGCCATAAAATTCACAATTTTGGTAGAGGCACTCTTGATGATCACAACTATGTAGTTAATTAGTTTATTTAATACCCAGGAGCAGAGAAGAAGATTTTCAAAGAATTAATGCATTTTCACTATTTAATCTAAAGAGCCCCGTCCTAACACCTGAACCTCTGACCCTGGGTCATAAATTTCACAATTTTGGTAGAGGACTCAATGCTGTTTACAATCATACCAACAGTTTGACTGATTGATGTCCAGGAGTAAAAAAGAAGATTTTAAAGATTGCACTAATTTTAGTGGTTTTGGCCCCATCCCCCAGGCCCCTGGGGGACAGGGACCATGAAATTCACAATTTTTGTTCCCCTTCACCAACAGATGCTATAGGTCAAAATTGGTTGAAATTGGTTCAGCGGTTTCAGAGAAGAAGCTGAAAATGTTTAAATGTTAACGGCCAACGAACGACGACGGACGAAAACAGATAGCAATAGGTCACCTGAGTTTACTCAGGTGACCTAAATAGATTACATTTAGACTTGTGCAAATGAAACTCCTAATATTATCAGTACTTTTATAAATATGTCGATTCTTCTTCAAGTTATATAAGAAACTTACAACATGAACAGACACTGTATTAGACAGTACTTCCATTTAATATCAGCCTGTTTAAGTGGTTTTAAAAAAAGTAAATTAAGTGAAAAAAATTATTTGCAAGATATGACTGTATTAGATGTGAACCTTTCCAGATAATTTTTGAAAACATTTTTTGTTATCTGAAAGTGTTATTCTTCAAAATCTTTTGCAGCATCATATTTTCTCGCCTCAATCTTACACTACTTCTGGCTAGTATTGTAAAAGTTTGTAATACTTTTTATGCCTATTAGCTAAGATGCCTTTTGTACCTGTTCTGCAAATGACTTCCAACCTAGATCATCTGTACGATCACACTCATATGTTTCTCCGAGAAGTGGATTAAATGGTTTTGTGTTACGATGGGTGGTTGTGGAGTAAGAAGAAATCGTAAAGGCTGCAACGTGGACCAACTGTTCTGCAGAATCCTCACAAGCTGCTGCTCGATCTAAACAGTCTGAGTACTCAAAGTCCTCCGTCAAACGCTGCAGCATGGACAATGGCTCACTAAAATTTACCTGTTTGAAAGGAAGATATCTGGCTTAGTTTATTTTCATTCTTCAAGATAATTTTTATTTCGTAAAGATGATGAAATCCCTTTCTTAGTACAAAAGAACAGACTGAAATATTCAGGTGCAAACACATTAAAACTTATTTTGAGACATGATTACTCCAATCCCTTTTGAAAGCCAAGAAACCAATGAAAACATTTTATAACACAACCCTCGAAGATGGTGAATAGTACTTTCATGCCTGTATAAATAGCAAGAAAGATAAAATTGAAAAAGTTTCAATCTTTAATAATGTGGGCTACTAGGACATCACAGTTACAAACAATTGATTGTTAGATAACTCACAGGCATAGGGATTTTGGAGAGATCTTTTCCTATACAGTTTTTCATGATACTCCACAGATTCAGGCTGTAGTTTGGCTTGGGTGGGATCGTTGTTCGTCTGACGCGAGCTCCCTTTCGGACTGGTTGGAGTTTAGCTACCGCGAGCTGAGTGTCCCCATTCTTTTTCATATCTCCACTGGCATTTCTCTTTACTCGGGATTTCACACTTGCTGTAGGCTGTAAAAACATTTGAATAATAAAATTCTGAAAATGCAGTTTAAAACTGAACAAAATAATTTTTACATGCAGAGATGATACCAATAATATTTAAATTACTGTTGATTCTGAAGTATGAAATTCTTGCTCTAAAGGCTGAGAGAGAAACGGGAGATTAAAAAATGAATTCATCATTAAATTCTATGCCTGAGTGTTATATATATATATCATAGAGCGCTTTTGTTGTGTTTTTCTGTCTAGATACTCTGTTTCAATAAGAGTTTATATGTCAGACCTGTTTGGAGGCGCCCTGTTTAGACTTGTGGGAGTAGACTCTGGCTTCCTGTCCCTCAGACTCCTCCTCACTGCTCAGGTCACTACTGCGCTCGTCAACCTGACTGTCAAAACTCAGACTACTGTCTGTACGTCTGTAAAAAATCAAATAACATTATACATCAACCTGACTGTCAAAACTCAAACTACTGTCTGTACGTCTGTAAAAAAGACAATTATAAAATGAGATGTAAAACTTTTAGACTACCAGTAGTTGGATTATATCTCATTTCAATCCAAAGTAAAATACAGCCAAAAGTTACTACCGGTAATGAAAATATGAGACTTTGCTTGCATATTAAAAAGTGTACATTTATCAATGACCATCAAACTGATTACTCAGGTATATATGGATATGCCAGAATTGTTATCAATGCACTTTATATTCTTCATATAGATTTGTGCTTGAGTACTACAACACATATTTGTGTATACATTAATTTGTACTGATTGCAAACTACAGAATACCTGTGTTTTGTCTGTGTGTGTGGAAGAGCCACTTCAAATTCCTCCGCCTGGTAATCCAAAGCATCAAAGAAATCCTCATCATCTGACCCCCCAGGTCCTACAAAAAATGATACTGAAAGTAAACACGACCATACATAGTCCAGTGATTTTTTTAGGGCTGATTTGGGGCCGAAATTCGGCCCCAGTCCCAACTGAAAATATGTCAGTATTTTCCCAAAATGTAGTAAAAGTTTTCCCAAAGAAAAACTTACAAAATATGTGATAAAATTCAGTTTGTTTATTGCATGTTTTTCAGTGAAGTTCAAGCAGGTTTTGTTGTTCAGGATTTCTTTATTAGATAATTCATGCAAATATTGTTCTTGATGCAAGTAATTCATACCAAAAATAGTCTTGTTTTTGTTATAACAATTGTTTGTTAAAGTAATACAAGGACAAAAACAAAGCTTTTTGACAATGCTTTAAAAGTGACTGGGTTTTCTTGAAGATTCCCAATTAAGCAGATGCTGAAATTCCCAATTCTGAGGGCCCCGGCCCCCAGTCCCAAAGTACTGAAAAAAACACTGCATACATTATACAACATTTGGATTTACTTTATGCTGAATAGTATAAATATCAATCATAATTGAAACTGAGAGATGCAGTTGGTGAAATTATATTAAAAATTGCTTCTACAGAGAAATCAGAAAAATGTACAAGTATAAGCATTCTGCAAATTACCAAACCCTCAACATAGCTAATCTATTTTACTCTCCCCTTAGATCCACCACAAAAAAATGTTGAAATCCAATAAATTGTACATACAGTTCTCTATTTAACCTATGATAAAGACTGGTCAAATACAACATGCTATTAATTATTCAGTACCTCATAGCCTGTACACAGTGAAGATTCTTTATTTCATCTATGTGTATACCTCTGTTAAGGGTTTGATCATCATTAACTGGCCTTTACCTTTTTTGGTGGGGGCCTGTCCCATGGATTGTTTGGCTTTAGCTTCTAAGGTGACCTGTTCTTTGGCCAGATGTTCCACCATCTCCTCTAACTTCATCCTTTGTTCGTGTTCATAGTTAACGATCTTCTGTAGTCTCTTCACCTGATTCTGAGCCACGTCCAGATACTCCCCGCAGGCCTAAATATAACACAGATTACCTGTATTACACGAGCCTCCTCAAGTATAACAAGTGACTTCTATTTCACTACACAGCTCCTCCAGGCACACATTTCTAGATCATTCGTTATTTTCTTAAATTAACCTGAACAATCCACAGAAGTTAGGCTAATTCTATTCCTGGGTGTAATTATTGAAGTCTCCAGTCAGTGTTTGACAGTACTTTTTATATCCTCTATCTAAATGAACAAGGTCATACTCTGCCATGATAACATGACAAAGTTTTCCCTGATAAGAGAGTGACAGAGTCAATGACATTACCTAACTTCTATTATTTATACTGAAGTTTGAATTTATAAATGACTTCCATGTAGTACAAAAAAGGTAAAATAATGTAAAATTAATGCTTAGGCTCTCCATATTAATACTTATCAACTTTGAGTTTATCATATTTAAGAAAATTTTCTCAAATTTAAAATGTGACACTGCATGACTCTAAGCATGATATCTGTAAACATTCTAAATCAAATCTTGCTCTAACTTTATAATCAACTGTTAGAATATTTTACTTTATTAAACTGACATGCTTGCAGAATGTTTAGAAAAATATTGAATACGATATTGTTTTGTCAAAACTCAAATATTTATATAGAAAACAAAGAAATAGTTGACTCATCTCAAAAACGTCATCCTATTTGCTTTTTATTGAAGTGAACATTCCCATCAGCTTTGGGCAATGTCCTTACCTACTGACCAACCTTTTCAAATCTAATTGGTTGATGGGTGGAGTCAAATCAAATTTAAGCATAGAAATACAAAATACAAGTTATAAACAGATTTTGATTTGTACTATACAAATATATTCAAAAAGAAACTTACAATGCTGTCTTTACAGAATAAAAGTACCTCTTTTTTGTTTGAAGTACTTAGTGTCAATTAAATCTTGTCTATAACAGGGAGTGTACAGCTGGTACACAGTTGGAAACCTTACTTTAAATATGTTATATTTACATTTATTCACAAACATGATAAATGGATATAAAAAGACAATGTGAAGATACACAAGAATGGGTGCACTCTTTACCTACATCTAATGCAACATGTGCAATAATACCTAGTTTTGTAAACATGGTAAAGTGTATAATTTAAATGTCTGTTTGGATTAAGATGAAATGAGATAGGCAAATGAATGTGATAGAATAGAACAGAACAAAAAGACTGTTCATAATATAATGTAAGGCAACAAGAGGCCCATGGGCCACATCGCTCACCTGAGTAACCTGGGTGATGCAGTTCTTTACCAGATTCCCCCACTTGCTATACCTATCACGCCCCACTACCTCCTTCCCTTATGATTTTAAAACTTTAGGATCTACACTACCCCAGGATTTTATACTTTTATATAAGTTTCAGCTTTCCTGGCCCAGTGGTTCTTGACAAGAAGATATTTAAAGATGTGTTCTATATATATCTATGTAAAACTTGGATTCCCTATTGTGGCCCCGCCCTACCCCCAGGGGTCATGATTTTAAGAATTTAATATCTATACTGCCCAAGGATGCTTCCACATAAATTTCAGCTTTCCTGGTTCAGTGGTTCTTGAGGAAAAGATTTTTCAAAGATTTGTTCTATATATTTCTATGTAAAATTTGGATTCCCTATTGTGGCCTTGCCCTACCCCCGGGAGTCATGATTTTGACAATTTAATATCTACACTACCCAAGGATGCTTCCACATAAGTTTCAGCCTTCCTGGCCCAGTGGTTCTTGAGAAGAAGATTTTTTAGTGACCCCACCCTATTTTTGTCTTTTCTTGATTATCTCCCCTTGTAAGGGGACTTGGCCCTGCATTTTAACAATTTTAACTCCCCTTCACCCAAGGATGCTTTGTACTAAGTTTGGTTAAAATTCGCTCATTGGTTCTTGAGAAGAAGTCGAAAAGTTTATAGACGGACGGACGGACGCACGGCCAAAATGGTCAATGGGACTATGGCGCGACTATCAACATTTTTGATGGGTTATTTCGAAAATAAATGGGCCATCAATATAATCTGAAGGGCCATTTTAAAAAATAACAAAGTGACAAACAAATATAAAATACGAGAGAAAACACGTTTTTAATTAACCAAATCTGATTTTTAACACATACAATGCAGCAAATTTAAAGGAACTTGCTTATAATATAACTAACCCGTATTTTGTGTTAAAATTACGACAGTTTTGGAAAGGGAACAACCCTACAATACTAATAAATGAAGTATTGTACCTAATGTAGGTGCTTCATTTAACCGGAACTACTTTTTGATGAGGTTCAACCAATGAGATTGACTGCATTTAAAACGAAAGTAGTCGTACGCAAAATATTTCCAAATAACATCGCTGAAAAATGAATGCGCACCTTGGCGCCATGATTGATTGATTTAATGCGCCATTTTTCACTTCAATGCGACTATGGCGTGTGGCGCAAGCCCTTCCCAATCACTGACCTAGACAGACAGACGGACGACGGACAAAATGTGTTCAGAAAAGCTCACTTGAGCCTTCGGCTCAGGTGACCTAAAAAGGAATAGGATTATGAAATGCATATTAATCAAGTTCATTGAAGTTTAAAAAGTAGAGAACATTATTTAAACTTTGAGGCATATTTCTACTTTGAATTGGAGCCTGTCAAATGACACATTTTGAATGCAATATAAACTTTTTGGGTTTAAAATGTGATAAATCTAAGTTCTGGATAACCAATGTTGGAGAGCTATATGATACATTTTGGAGTATGGTATGATATTTTCATTTGGAATGTGATATGATCATGATAATACAATTTTAAGTGTTATACAAAGCTTTTTTGAGTGCTAATTCAAAAGTAATTGACACATTTTGGAGTGTGATAAATTACATTTAGGAATGTAAAATGATACAATGTGGAACATGATAGGGTACATTTTGAAAAGACACAGTTAAAATTGCTATATGAATCATAATATGATGTATTTTACAGTTTGACAAGACCTGGAAGTGACTGTTTTATACATGTTATAAGTGGTGCTCTGGTACTCCAGACACCATCTTCTGAAAATCTTGATTGTATCAACAGACATTGTATCATGCTAAAAATAGATTAAGGAAGGATACTCTTTTGATGTGACAGCCAAATTTTTCTAAGGGGGTATTTTTAAGGATGAACAGTATAAAGTAATTGCTAAATTAATTTTATTCCTCTTTGCAGATGAACATACATGTATCACGATACATGTAATGCAAGGTTCTTCCTCATACTACGATACTTGTAAAATAAAAGGAAGTAAACTCACATTGATCATAGCATTAGTGGTGATCCTGAACATGGTGGCTCTTTCATTAATGACCTTCAGTTTTCCTCCAGCTTCACTTGGGTTATCCATTGACTCCAGCTCTGTTAGTGCTCTCTGTAGACCACTGCCATGCTTGGCAATCAAATCATTGCACGTATTCATGTCCTCCAGTTTGGATGTCAATGTTTTTACCATATTCTGTAACTCATTCTTATCTGGCTCAGGTTCTACCTCTTCATCACTGTCAGCTGAAATAAACAATCAGGGATAAACAAAGGTCACCTTGTCAAATGTCAAACAGCAGCAATAGAATGCCTCAAAAAATACATGCAAGCACTTTAACATAATCCACAGACTAGAGTTTTCCCTAAGAATTTTGAAATAGCAGGGTACATTAAAGAAGTCTATGTCTGTATTGGACTGCTCCCCTTGCATTGTAATAAGGGAAAATTATACAAGAATAGCTGGGAAATTATAGGCTAAAAAATTCCCAAGCCCTCGGGTCTTAGAGACAACCTTGATAATCCAAGAGGTCAAAATGATGATTTTTTCAGAACAATTCATATGCTTAGAATAAAGAAGTTAAATTACCAGGTTCATTAAGCTTGATAGCATCGGCTTTGGCAAGTTCTAGGGCTGTCACCCATTTCTGACGTTCCACCTCTGACGTCGCCTTCAGGTAAAATGTGTGGGTACCACTGTTGGAGATGACTATTGTATTGGAATCTTCTGTGTGAATGTAGGCATTTGCAAGATTAATTGTACCTCTGCAGGTATGAGCCATTTCTGCCTGATTTCTGAAATAAATTCAAGTATATACGTATTTTAAGATAAACAACTTTTGGTATGCCTTTAAAAATACAGTAGATTATATGATAAAAAATGGACTCAACCCCAGGACCTCTGGCATACACTGCCAGTCCTCTAACTACTGAGGTACTGAGACCCAATGAAATTGACTGACTTTCACACAAATGTGAATCCGGTGACATTCTTAATTTGATTCTGTTGAAACCATTAAAGTAGGCATACTTAGCAAGACAATGTATGCAAAACTAAATCAAATGGAATGATTTCAAAGCAACGTGGACAAACAACATGCTTCACATGTACATGTATTAGAAGTAACATTGTGTCAAGCTTTTTTCAGCACTTCAAGATAGCTTAAAATTACAGATGTAGACTATTAACTATAGATATAATTTGACAGTGAAAGATGTGCATCGAATAATATTATCAGAAGCACATGTAGTATGGGGGTGGGGCAATATAAACATTTCAGACTCCTTAAAAATCGTGTATCTGTGCGAAGAGGTTTGAAACAGATATACAAGACTTAAGATATGAATTGTCGAACATATTGTTCTGCTTTATTATCTGCTTTTGCATGGATCGCACTTTATATTCAATGGAGCCAAACTGATCTGTATCCTGACCTGTAGTAGGAAAGAAGTCCATTTTGCAGAACAAACCAACGCTTCTGGTAACCTCTCAAATAGTTCGTCCACTTGTACAACCAGCCACGATAGTTGGACTGGTGTACAGACCGACTATCAGACATCCTTGAGATGCCAACAACGATACCCCTTTAATTAATGGTAAAATCGTGTGTTTTCTTAATGTTTCTCATAAGATGGCTGTTCGTCCACGTCACACACTTCTGTAATGATGCTAAATCCGACTTCCGTTTTTAAACAGGCTGTTTATTTTACATATAGATTGAGAAAAACCGGTCTGATATTGTCTGAAATAAACGAAAAAGATATAATTCCTGTAATATTTGTTTTATGCTTGTGTTAAGCATCGCTTTCTTTTCGAACTATATTATTAACGATTCCTCCGCGAGGTAAACTTGAGGCAAGTGGTTGTCTAGAAAATCAGCCGAGAATTCGTCATTCCGTGATCGAATTGACCTTTACACCTAATAGAAGCAGTAAGACACAAGACATTATCTGTATAATTATCTTTAGAATCCCTTAGATAAATTTTATTTCATGTCAATAACAATTTTAATGTTATGATATGTAAGGGGTACACTAATAACCCCAAATGATGAATGACCTGCACTAAACAAAACAGAAAAGTGCTTAATATCTCTATTTTATTGAAGGGGAAAACAATACTCTTTGACCTTCTGCAGCGTTGCATGTGACAATTATGAAACAAGACAGTAATATCTATTCCGTTAAAACAAGTTCGAGACAATCTCTTGATTTAGCTTGAAAGAAAAAGTTGTTGCAATAAATAGACAAAAGGTTGCAGGTATATGATTCTACCATAAACTGTCAAACAAGCAACTTAAGTTATATTGCATCTTTTGATGGCTTATTATTTTTAAAGCTGCAAAGTGTTTCCATTGTTTTGGGGAACTTGAAAATACACCATTTGTGTAGTACAGGATTTTGGATAAAGTATGCTTCAAAATGTGACAGTGCTAAATTACAACTAATCAATTATCTTATTGATTGAAGTTGACCTTTATATTTTCATTTAAGAAGTTCTATGTGGGCGAATAGGCATTAATAAGTTACTTTATCGTATAAGCCCCAGAAAACTTGAAAGATTACAGTTACATGTAAAGTAAATGGTTAAGACCATTGATATCAGCATGGGTAGCAGAATATAGAGCAACTTACATCCACTCCAGTCCCACCATATGTTTTCTCCTTTCCTGTTACAGAACTTTGAGTGCTATGTCACTGAAGGAAACACATTTTACATACATACACTATAGAATTACCAGGGTTCTCCATCATTTGTGTTGCAGAGTTAACGTGAAGAACTAAAATTTCGCAGTATCAAATTCGCAACTCAATCACAATTTATGAAAATTACAAAAGAATACATGCACACACTTATTTAAAAATCGCTAATTAGTTACACAAATGGTATGGTCGTACAGTGTACATATTGATAAAAGTAAAAACACGTTCTGAAAAGCAGAGGAAATTCTGACCGATACAGTCGTACTACGTAACATTTTTGAAAGCAAATTTGCCGTGATTATTTATCAGTTTTCTTGATCGAGTTATCACATTACGAAAAACTTCAGAACAGTAAAATACTTTAAGAGTTCCTTGAACATGACATTATGTTAAAAATTTTAAGCAATTTATTTACATCAATTAAATGACTTCGATACGATGTTATGTCTGACTTACAGTGCAAAAGAACATTCTAGAGCCGTGGCTCTATAAAAAAGACATATCTACATATTTTTTTTAAAAACAATGCAATGTATTTTATTGCAACTGCCAATTAACCCTTACATGGAAGTGTGAAAACAAATTATTTGACTTTGTTCTGCCATGCGTCAAGTCCGGTGAGGGTCTAGAAGATAATTGATTATGCAAGGTGAAGCCCTAGTGTTTAAGTGCTTTAACTTTTATAATTGAAAGACGATATAATTGTTTAATTAAAGTCTCAATTAGAGAAAATTTGTGTGTTTAGATTTTCTAATTATAACAGATCTTACTGTGTCGGCAAAATTTTTACTGTGTTGCATGCATAAAATTTGAGTCGTTACTGTGTCGGAGAAAATTTTACTGTGTCGGGAGCAACACAGTAAAACAGCTCATGGAGAACCCTGAATTACTAAATTAAATCAAGAGATTGTGCCAGACCTGTTCATTAACAACTATTTCTTTTGTCAAGTTTTATAAGTAGATTAACTAATGTTATGTATAGCAAGTTAGTAACAAAGCAAAGACATATCCTAGGCTTTAAAATGTGCTATCAACCTCCAGTTTGAATTTATACATCATTATTTTTTGTTAAGAAAGCTTACCTAAGCACCATCAGGACAGGTTGTTGAATTGTATTTTCTGTTCCTCCCAGGGATGACTTTTCAAGAGTAGATGAAAGACTTATTATTATAATTTCAGATCAAATTTTTACTCTTCACAGGTTGTTGCAAAAATTATAGACTGAAGGATGCATTGATGAATTCATTTGATGATTAACCATGACAACGGTGACCAGTGACCAGTTTCTACAGTACACACTCCTCAGTAAAAATGTCCTGTCGTTGGACGAACAAGAATTATATGAACTGTCACAGCTGGCTGGAGTTGTGTTTGATCCTAGCGTCTTCAAGTAAGTACTTTATCGCCATATATTTTTCACAGCCTGTTAATTATGACTAAAAATAAAATTCCTCCCTAAAAAGCCCTAGGAGAGGATATAACATATCTTGATATTGATTGGATCATAAGAGGAAGTCTTATGCTATCATTTGGAGAGAAAAAATTATTATATTATGTAGTATAAATTCAGAATTGTTACCAGAAATTGTTGACTCCTGTGTTATGGAGATAAGCAAAAATTGGTTCAGCACTGAAAAGTTTAAAAATATAAACTTTTCAGTAGGGCTGGGCAATAATATCGATATTTCAATATATTGCAATACAATGACAAAAAATATTGTATCGCAATACAATTTTGAAATATCGATATATTGGCAATATGCTTAGATTAAGGAATTTTGTCATTAAAATGATTAAATATAAAAAAAGGACTTGTGATAGTTTGTTATTAAGCCAAACAGTAAGACAGAAGTTGTTTTGTGGAAACATTTAAGAGCATAACTTAAATGAAATCAACAAGATTTTTTTTCCGTTTTGGTAACTTATCATAGTTATGTACATTCTGCATGTAAATTAAGGTAAATATAGTAAGAAAATGTTGTTTTTATTACATTGAAAATATTGCAATACATATCGCAATACAGTTAAAAATATTGCAATATATCGCAATACGAAATCTCGGGCCAATACCCAGCCCTACTTTTCAGTGCTGAACCAATTTTTGCTATCTACAACCAAAGTGCTCAGATGAGCAATGTGGCCCATGGGCCTCTTTTTTTCCAACCCTACTTAATGCACATAATATCACATGCATATATTCTTTGTATTCATTTTTCTAGGATCATCATGGATTTGCTCAAGATGAATGTTGCTCCACAGGCCATACTGCAGGTTCTTAGGAGTATATCTGGACAAAGGCCTAAAGTGATTAGCTCACCTGAGACCTCCCAACGTTCTCATCAAACGGAGGCAGATCGCAGGGTGAAAAGCCGCAGTCGAGTTCCTAGTGCTAGAAAGCCAGAGGCTCGAAGATAAAGTGGCACTGCTCTTTAATGTCTTCCCAAAAAATTGTTGTCATAACTAGCTTATATTGGGAGTTCAGACTAATAAATGTGTATTAGAAAGACTTTTAGAATACCATAGTAGTCATTGAAATTATGTAGGTTGATGCAAACTGTTGTACTTTGTTTGAAAGCCATGGAAAGTTTAAAGAAACATACATTGTGTATTTCATCTTTTCATATACATGCAATATATATAGAAATCTTTAAAGAATACAAAAAAGTATACAGACTTGTGTGAAGATGTAGGTGTTGGATGGAAAGTTGTTATTGAAGTTGTGTGAAACAAGCATATGAGTAAGTTTTTATAACAAAAACTTTGTGTATACATTGAATTTGTAATAAAATGATGTGAAATTCTAAAGTTGATTTTATGATTGAATTTTTTTTCTGATAAGTTTCTCTAAGTATCTCATTCAACAGTTCTCAACTTAGGAGTAAGTTATATATTCACACTAAATTAATGAACATATGATTTAGGACCATTACACGCTTAGTTTGGACTTTCAGTAAAGCGTGGCATTCTCGATGTTACCTAATTAGCTTCTGAAATTTACATAGCTGCCCTTCACTGTTGAAATATACATATGATAGAAATGCGACCGAATGTCAACTGGTGTAGTAAATAGCCAAATAAACATTCTCTCACGGCACAGAGATGGGGCATAAGTCGTCTCATCGTTGTCAACAACAATTTTAAGTTCCTGGTGTTATTAATTTCTTAACTACTAGTATTCACCATTACGTAGTGCCGAGAATGCTACGCCCCCTGAGAGTCCGAACTCGGGAGAAAATCGTCCTATCACACTTATCAATGATAATTCAGAATTGAACAGAAAGAAGTTTTGTTTGGAATTACTTTTAATTAATGTATAAAGTGAGAGGTCGTAATACCATTTTGTCCATGTAGAGAGTTTTTATTTAAAAGTTAAGTGACTAAAAATTGCTAGTTTTTTGAAAAATGCAAAGGAAAATTACAATTCATTTATAGGTGTTGGGTACCCCCCCCCCCTTTTTTTGTTGGTTGGAATAAGATCAAACACTGGCAGTTTTTAGCATTTGGTTGAAAATGTACCCAAAGGTTAAAGAAAGGTCAATTTTCCTCCATCTCCCTCTAACCAACCCCACAAAATAAGATTCTGGAGTTAATATGATTTATTGCAGCCTCCACTTAGATACTGATATTTGCTTTAAATGAAGATGCAGATCTGTAGCTCGCTGGTCTGAAAAAAAAATAGAATGGACGTCCATCCTAAATTCAGACCAACGAGCTACAGATCTGCAGCTACTTTTCGTGCATGCAATATATTGGAGCTAATGAGAGAAATTATTCAGCAATCCATTACTTGAGGTCTCTGTTTGCCCTGCTCCAAATCTGTATTTTTTTAATGTATTCTTGAGCTTCATTATTGTTCGTTGCAGTCTCATTTTCATTTATTTAAATTAATGGTCATTCGTTGCATGTTTCTTGAATATTTAGCATTTACATGTATATATTACTTTTCAAAGAAAAATGTAAATCAGTTGTACATATAAAATAAATTTTCGTGAATAAAATTTATTAAACACCCTTTTTCCAAATAACATAGAGTGGCCAATATTCAACGTTTTTTATCAATAGCTCCTTTTCCACGCCAATGGCTTCATGGGGAACCAGCTTGTGAAAGCTGAGATGTTCTGCTAGTTTCTTTTTATCTCGAATATTATGTTCTGACCAAGGCATTATAATCGCAAGAACATCAAAATTAACGAAAAATTCGTCCGAACAAATCAGTAATTTCTCGGCATTCTGATGAAAAGGTTCAATGCGAACGATAACTCTTGCCTGTGATTCCAGTGTTTCAAGATTTACTAACTGATCAAGTGAGAATCCATCTTCTTTGACACACGAAATTTCCTCATCTATGACAAGTATATGATCTGGGGAGAAAGAACTAAACTGGTCAGTTTGCATTGAAGAATTGTTTTGAATTATAGTCACATAGGGTTGTGCATTTGCAAACTCCACAGATGCACAGAGTCCATAAATATTTCCTATATTAGATTCTACACTTATGACAAATTTACTTATTTTTGCGGCTAAAATACTGAACCTTCCATCTCCTGCGCCAACATCTATCAATACAGAGTTGGTATGGAAGGCAAGACTGTTGTGAACAAGTTTCAGGAGTTCGAACTGTATCTGTTTTGTAAAATCTTTCTTTTCCACAGTATTTTGATTGTTTGCCACCGTGTGTAAAAATAACTTTCCAGCAGATGATTCAACACTGTTCTGTAATGTCAATGGCTTCTGTTGACAAACATTATTTCTTCTCCACTTCGAATTCTCTCTGACAAAAACTACAACCGCGTTCGAATCGTCATTCGGAGAGACTCCGGGCTTGATGGTTGAATTCTCGACGACTTCCTGATCGTCATAATCACCGAATTCCGGGTCTTTAAATCTGTCATAGTCCAATGAGTCTAGGCGGGGTAGGTTAGGGACCGCAATCTGTACTTTGTTTGGTGTACTTGGATGAGGAAGTTCACCCAAAAACAGGAAACAGACGAAGAACACGGCGCCGATACACGACAGCACACACACAATCGTCCGTTTCTTGGAACACCTTATATGCATGACACATTCACCTGGGATGAGAGAACATTAAATATATGTTTTATATTCTCAATCCTAATAGAAAATAATTTGATTATATTCGCTTACATATACATACCTTAATAATACGAAATGTTTTTAAAAAGTACTTACGTGTTCTTTACGGGAAACCATGGAAACAACGTACCCTTTTCCCCCTCTCTGTGCCTCAGTATTATTTGTCTTATTTAAAAGTCAAAATTCCCATTTCTCTGTGAAATATATGCTCATCTATTAAGAAAGTGACATAAGACTTATACAGCAGAATGCATGATGGTAAAAATAAGAGAACTACATGTGTACAGCAAACTATGAAGGTTAATCTGGGATAAAATAAAACGATAAACTGTAATAATTAATAGAATGATTTTATATACATTATTTGATGGTTTATTAATGATATGATGGATAGACAGATAGTACAGAATTTTATCTTACCTAACACCGTAACACGTCACATGTTTTTCTTACTAAATATGTGTCCAGTCAAGCGTGGAGGTGAATTTGTTCGGCTATGCAAAACTAATAAATATTTTAATTAGAAAGATGTCATTGTAAGATTGACCCCACTATTCCCCATTCTTATAGGAAGCTGGAAAAAGAAATTTTGGTACGCACTTTTCAGAATGTTATCAAGAGAATGAGATTCATTTCAGCAAACTAAAACAAATGAAATAGTTTATGAATGATGTATCAAGGGTTCATTTAGTCAATTAGCTGTCCTATGCAGAGGCGTAGTCACAAACTTAAAAGTGGGGGGGCTCAAGTCCAGAAATTCTTTGACAAGCAAAGAAAAAAAAAA
>PRKT01000169.1:477857-490303 GCA_003671525.1 Saccostrea glomerata | reverse complement strand
TTTTTTTTTTTTTTTTTTTTTTTTTTTTTTTTTAAAATCTTATATGTTCTCTATTTCTTTTAAACTGTGTTTTACTAATACCTGTCTGTATGTATGTTTTAATGCAGGACCATATTGAAAACTAGCATTGTTGCTAAAGTATGTCATCCTGGATAAATAAAGGCTTTATTACACAGGCGCTTGTTTCATACAGTGAGCTTAGTTTTCTACTATATAATAACAGTAGAAAACTAAGCTCACTGTATGAAACAAGCGCCTGTGCTTTATTATTATCATTATTATTATGTCTTGTCATACGAAATACATGTGAAATATTAAAGCCCAAGTGCTCCAACAAATCAAACATTATGGGCAAGGTTCAAGTTTTTGTGAACAAACAGTCAACAGACAGATGAAAAGCTATACTCCAAAATCTTCAATAATGAAGATATTCTTTTATATATATATATATACATGATTTTTTTTTACAGCATAAAAAAATGCGGAGAGGTTATAAATACATCATAGTATAATTGAAATCTCAGGAAGTAAGCTGTATCATATTACCTGGATGAGTGACGCAGCAGACTGACTTGATATGGTCGTACCGTGACTTCTGGTAGTTGGGGAGGATACACATCACTAACTGGGTACTGGGGTTGACGGTCTGCTTCAGCATCTTGTCATAAGTTCCTATGTTATCATTCGTCATCTGAGGTCTAGATATTATAAATATAATGCATTCACAGCTGGTAAATTACACAATTTTAAAAAAAGTGAATACTTAAATTGTACTCGATGATGAGATATCTTATTTTTTGCCATTTCTTTTTGTTATATTCACAGTATAACAATGATTTGTCTACTGAAAATATAAGAGTTTACCACAGAGCCTCTATTTTAAATGCATTTTTATTATTTCAAATATTATTTGAAAGAGTGTTATTCACATGAGAAAGGCAGTAATTTTTATTCAACCAAAATGTGAAGTGGGTTAAGCTTTAGAAAAGAAAAAAGTGTCTGTGTGCTGGATAAGAGAGGAAACAGAAATAAGGGTGCGCTATTGTATAAAAATTAAGATTTTCAAAGTTTCCTCTTAATTGTGAATTTCCTTACTAATAAATATTTACATTTCCAATGTCTTTGTCAAAGATAAAATTAGTAATTGTAAAAAAAAACTTTTTTTCTACATAAATTTACAGTTTCAGCCATAGGTGCGCCGGTAAAAAAAAACATGCCCCGGCAGTACAAATTTAGATAGAAGCAGGACTTGTAGCAAGTGAATTGCAGAATCAGGTGCATGTAAATATAAGGAATAACTG
Organism: Saccostrea glomerata; assembly: GCA_003671525.1. Classification (NCBI taxonomy): domain Eukaryota; kingdom Metazoa; phylum Mollusca; class Bivalvia; order Ostreida; family Ostreidae; genus Saccostrea; species Saccostrea glomerata. Next base: position 489,002 of record PRKT01000169.1, on the reverse strand, counting down.
TCAGATTTTTTGGTTTCATGAAGATGATCAATCAATTGGCTTGTGTGATAATTTTATAATGCAAAAACGCTGACGGCGTTTATGCAATTTGTATCACAAAAGTCACTCGACATATATCATGCTATATGAAACCAAAAAAATTGACAGATATTCCTTAAATATTATTATTTCAGATATGACTTACAATATATTGTAAACAGGATGATTTTTCACCACCTGTTATTTTTGCTTTATCACACTTGTAAGCCATTTCACCCAGTCACAATTGTATTTAGAAATTGTATGGTTTTCTTTGAATTTGACCCATATTTAATTCCTCAACCAAAGAGTGGAACAAATGGAGCAAAACTAAAATAGACGTGAAAATTACTTGTATAATTGATAATAGCAATGTCTTTCCTAATGATTTAATGACATCCCAAGTACTCAGAGACACAGAAAAATAGCAATCAAATGTTTTGATTTTGTGCATATTGGACAAATGGTCATGAAAATTTTATTCCTCACCTTGCATTCACACCTGTCTATTACACCAAAAGTTTATACTTATCATGTGCAATATACTCTAGAGCTGGCCAGATAATACACAGAATAACTGAATGTCTTTTTGACAGGCTTACAGTTTTGAAAATTATTTTACAATTTTTTAAAGTTAATTCTTATTTTTTACTGAAAAACACAACTTTTTGATATAAATTTCTTCTGGTATTCTTACTTATACTTACATCATAGGATAATCTATCTGTATCCCCATTTTATGAGCCACATTCTGTAGCTGACTGATAAAGCTGCCTGTAACATTAGAACAATAGCTGGGACAGAGCAGCACCCAGCTCGACAGCTTGACAGGAAGTGACAGGTGCATGTTGTGCATCTCCCTACCCCAGGAAACCTCATCCATCTTGAATTTTAAATCTACTTCCTGCAACAAGAAAAATTCATTACATTACATATGTTTATATTGATGTTTTATGTATACTTCAAATGTTTCAATGTGAGAATCATTCACATCTGTATATGATGAATCAAGATGAAATCTTGATTGATGTAAACAATTACCATTTTGCGGGGATCTCTGACTTTTACACCCTCTCTGGCGAGAATCCTTCCTTTGACAGTCAACATGTCAGTAGAGAATGACAAGCCCTCCATCTCTATCTGGAAATGAGGGTTACTGGAAATAACAAATGAAAAAAATATTATTCTTGACCAGAAGTGATTTTGTTTTTAAAAATACCCAGTCCAGAACTGTTTAAAAGTGATGTATACTTCTTGCTTTCATACTTTAGCATTCAATTTTATGTCTGCAAAGAGTACCCCACCTCCAAAATGATGGCATTGTTTCCTTATGTTTTTAAATGAAGCCTTGCCTTTGCCATATGAAAACGATTGAAAGTTGTAGAAGCTTAGCTGTGCAGTACAAAAATCAATTTTTAATACAGAAAATGGATAAGCAGTCCAGCTAAAAGATTTTGTTTTTAAACAAACCTGTTAATTCTCTTTACAAATTGCTGAAGACTGGCTGCTCTATCATATGCCTCCACGCGAGTTGTTTGGGCAATGTCCCTCATGACACGAAAATCTGAGTGTTGTTGAGCTGTTAGCCCTACAAATAGGAAAATATCATTTCTAAGCTCAGAACAACCAGTCATGAAGACAGATTTTATGCCAAATTTCTGTGAGATAGGTACTTCATGTTTAGAACTACTACTGAGCATACTCACCAGTAAGGTGACACAGCTGAGGAACGAGGTACACAAACTCAGGGCGGCCCGGTCTTCTCTCTCGCCTCGGAACACGATGTAGTATCAATGGCTGTACCGTGACGTCACTAAGATTAATGTTATATTGCTAGGAAGAGAAACATCGCTCACATTTCATTTCTAAATATTGGCTTAAAATTTTAACATTACCACGTACTTCCTGATATTTTTGGACAGAGCTGTTTTATTTTTGTATTTTCTCTGATAACAAGCCATTCAGGTACATGTATAAGACTAACCTGTTTGTAGTAGTCAATGTAGGTCATGCTTGTTCCATCAGCCCTGGGAAATGAGTCGGTGGGATGCTTGGAAAAGTCAACATCAGCAATTTTATAAGTTCTGTTGTTGTACCTAAATAAATGATCAAAAAAGATCATATTTCAGCTCATGGAGAGTATAAAATGATCATAAAGTAAATCTAACAATAATTTTTTTTATGAAATTCTATTTGTTTTTTTCAATAAGTAAAAGTTGATATCTTAATGGTATTGTTAACTACCTCGTTATGACTGTACATCCCACATATCTAGTCCTAATCTGCATCTTATGATCTTCTTCATCCCTAGCTAAGTTATAGACTTCCTGGAAGAGATTCCACATTGTGTCGTCTCGAAGAATTTTGTGGCTTACGTCAGCACAAAGGAGCATTCCACTCTCGTAATTAGCAATGCTTGTTACATAGCCAGGATAAATGGATAAACTGTCAAGAAATAAAATAGGCACTGCCTGGAAACTGCTTGAAAATATTTGAGTCTGAAAACCATGCCACTGTTTTGAGATTCATAAAAAGCCAAGATATTTTTAACCCAATTATTATAATTTTTAATTAAACATAATTTTACTAAAAGACGACCAGATAATTTGGAGAGTGTTTGTTTTTTTCAGTCTAGGAACTTAGGGCGAGTCTTGGATGCTATTTTCTGTATGTTAGACTTACTGGTGATCAGGGTATTTCTTTACAACCTCTGGACTCATGTCATAATAATTTCTATTTGTTATAACTTACCGATGATCAGGGTATTTCTTTACAACCTCTGGACTCATGTCATAGTAATTTCTACCAATGAATGTCATCCCAAGTAGATTTTCCAAAATTCTGCAACAAGAGGGTCAAGTTAAGTTTCTATGCTTATTAAACTTTCTATAAATTAATGTGCAATAAATTATCACTTGATTTCAGTAAATACTAATTTTCATAACACCATATATTTGTGAGTAAGCAGGCAAAATTTTCAAGAATTTTTGGTTTTTGGTGTGTATAATGTATACAAACAAATACATGCGATAAGGAAAAATTTGTGATCAGACAATCCTGGTCTACAACACGTGGAGCAAATGAACTACAGCACTGCCAATGGTAGAATTCAAGTCTCACCTTCCTAGCAGCACACAGTACAACTTCTCTGTCTCTGGGTCAGCCCCGGACATTTCTCTGGTCTCTCTGATGGTCACTCTGATTGGTGAGTTGTCGACTGGTGACCCCACAGTGACCTCTGTGACCTGAAATAGCCAACAAAAACAGTAAATTTTAAAGTATTATATTTGCCTTAAGCCCTTTGTATTCTAATTAATAAGTATTTTCTGCAGAAAGAAGTTTATTCTAAATCAAATACGTCAATGAATGTCTTATTTATATACTGTATACATCAGGTTATTTTTACCACCTTATTTTCACCATTTCACACATGCAAATTTTTTACCCTTTTAATTTTGTCCCGTTTTAACTTTGCCTATTTTCTGATTAGGGCAAAAAAAAGCAAAAATAAAATGGGGACAAAAATGTCCCTGTAAACAGTATCTTCATAAAAAGCAAATTCAGAAAATGCTAAATCAAATGAACACAAACTTGTTCAAAAATCAGCTTTTGCCAAATGCCAAATGTTGTACATATTGTGCACACCAAACAAAAATATATTTACTGTACCTTATCTGGCATTCTTTGAGGCAGGTAAAGTATTCCTCCATCAAAGATAGTAGTTTTCTTCCTAAATTGTGGAAGTTGATGGAACACTTTCTTCTTCATTCTAGTGGAGTCCAGAGGCGGACTGAAGTCTATGTGGTACTGGTAATAGATCCAGTTCTTACTCTCTGTAAGGCGGAAATAATTGGCCATCAGCTCAACGGGCTGTCCCGAGTGACCTAAAAAGCCAACAGAAACAAAATAGAAACAGAAAGCAAGATCTCAATAAGACACAAGACACTGATTGGTTTGCTTGTGACAGCCGGTAATTGAACTTCTATTACAAGGCAAGTGTACAGGTGGATGGTTTTCTTTTTCTTTGGGCAAAAGAACACATTAAAATTCCCTAAACACCTATAATTACAATGTAAGAACCCTTTACATAACTGGACATAGATGTGCCTAACTGCCTATTCTTATTCTGATTCTTATCACCTACCGACTGATCTCTGAATCTGTAGATTTCCAATTCCTCTTCTCGCATCTTCTAGCTGGGCTTGGGCACCTCTGATAGCCTGCTCAGGTCCAGCTTGGGCACCTCTGATAGCCTGCTCAGGTCCAGCTTGGGCACCTCTGATAGCCTGCTCAGGTCCAGCTTGGGCACCTCTCATAGAACGTCCAGGTCCAGCTTGGGCACCTTCCACCTAAAAAGAAGTGATAGAAATTAATAAAAAAATTCTTTAAGGGTTTCCCATTGGAAAAGTTTTTGTGTGCACACTCATGAGCCATCTTGAAACTCCTATAGTATAAATGTCCATAAAAATTGACTGTTAGGCCTCTACAATATGGTCACCTGGCCTTTTCACATACCTGTACTGGGGGCTGTTGGGCCCGTGTGCTCTGTTCACCTGGCCTGCTCACTTACCTGTACTGGGGGCTGTTGGGCCCGTGTGCTCTGTTCACCTGGCCTGCTCACTTACCTGTACTGGGGGCTGTTGGGCCCTTGTGCTCTGTTCACCTGGCCTGCTCACTTACCTGTACTGGGGGCTGTTGGGCCCGTGTGCTCTGTTCACCTGGCCTGCTCACTTACCTGTACTGGGGGCTGTTGGGCCTGTGTGCTCTGTTCACCTGGCCTCCGAATTTCATCGTCTTCTGCTCTTCTTGCTCTCCCTCTAGCACGTGCTCTCCCTCTTCCTGTCATTTTTGTTGTTTCACTTCAAAACTGAAAATTATAAGACAAATAGATATCATGGATATGTTAACCTTGTCTAGATCTAGACTTTATGTTACCTGAAATTGTCTCAATAGATTAAAGTAATATACGCCGTATGGATGCCGATTTGTATGTGAAACAAAATGATTAAATGATTTGAAACACATCAAGTGTAATGAAAAAATAATATTTCCACAAAATTTAACTATAAAACTCGTTGTAATTATAGTAATAACAGAACAATAAAGCAATATCTGCAATCAAGAATTCAGTCTTTTCATGAATATTGATAAAGGAAGTGCGTAAACAGTAGGTCTAAATATAGACACGTATGTCCACGGGAAATTATAGACAACGAGGCACGTTGCATTTTGACAACGATTATTAATAAAAGGTTAATATGCGTCATAACAGAGTATAGATGGTTGATACTGATTACATTTAAAGATAAGTTATATTAATAGTAACACGCCATCCATGTCAAAAGTGAGTTGTATCTCAAAGGGCTTACCTCGTTTTCTTGACGCCGTGTTTGTTTATCAATCTAAAAGTAGCGACGGCGTCACGTGGTGGATTTACTTAAAAATAGACATTATTCTCCTTGCAGGATAATAAATAATTATAATTTGATAACTTTATAACGAATTTTATTTACAGCATTTTCGTTACTTTTATTGGTAAACAAAATATATAAATTTGCAGCCGTATTTTAAAATGGCGCACGTTATAGCGTATATTACTTTAAGAATCACCTTAAAACATAGACTATTTATTGGTTATCAGGTCCAACACAATCCCTTAATTAAGCTTTATAGCTTGAAATAGTTTTTGGTCACACTGATTTGAACAAATTTAAATCTACCCAAACTTGAACCTTGAAAGGGTAATTATATTTTTTTCCTAATATAATTTTGAACTTTTATTGTGCTCCCTCCCTACCATCTGGGGTCATAATTTTATCAATTCTGCATCTACACTATACATGAGGATGCTTCCATATAACCATGCAATCTTGATAAGGTTTTTCCTATATTCCTATGTAAAACATTGATGGTCCATTGTGGCCCCACCCTACCCCAGGGGTCATGATTTAAACAAACTTGAATCTACACTACCTGAGGATGCTTCCATATTAATATGGCCATAATCATGACTTTGCTGTTCTTGAGAAAAAGATTTCTATTAAAATTAAGATTTTTCCTATATATTCCTAATATAAAACTTCGATTGTCTATTGATGCTCTATCCTATAAAACCCCCTCCTTACAGTCATAATTTCAATAAAAATGAATCCAGACTACCCAAGTATGTTTCCACATGTTTCAGCTTTCCTGGCCTAGTGGTTATGAGAATATTTTCAAAAGATGCCATTATAATTTTTCACTAAATAAATTTTTAATCATTTCCCCTTGGAATTGGGGTTTGGCCCTATATTTTCTTAACCTTGAGTCCCCTTCGACTAAGGATACTCTGTGGCAAGTTTGGTTGAAATTGGTCTAGTGGTTCTTGAGAAGAAGCTTAAAATGTGAAAATTAGATTACAGATGGACAGACTGACAGATGAACACTGGGTAATATGTGATCAGAAAAACTCACTTGAGTCCTCAGCTCAGGTGAGCTAAAAAAAATAAGAAAAAAATCCAAGTAAGCATGTCAGAGTTGTTGATGGTTTTATTTCTTAATATCAAGCACTTGATTATAAAGGAGGTCAGTTATGGTCAACGATATTTTAAAGCACAATGTAAAGCTACAATGAAGCGCATTGAAGTGGTAAAATTTTCCGTTCGAATGGAACGTTTTGAGCTATCTTTAGAACATAACCTACTTATTTAGCCAATCAAATGCTTCCATTTCTCGCGAAGAATCGATTCTTCATGGTGAAGAATTATTCTATTTCTGAAATATTTAACAGTGTCTGATTGGTTCAGTTGACAGTTATATGGGTGTGTCTTCATTGGTTTTTGTTCAGCACACAAAAAGAAACTATTCAAAGCCACGTGCTGTTTACAATGATATTTAAACTTTCTAGGCCTTGCTACACTTTTTTCACACTGTAATTTTTTGTCGCCTTTCTGAATATTAGTTTTTTTTTCATATTTCGGTAACATACAGAAAATACAACGCCATGTATAACAGAGATGAACCTTGTCTTTGAAGACAGATTTAAATCACAATTTTCATCAAATTTTTATTTGACCCTAGACAGCGGTACCCACTCCTGCTGACTAGGGCCTTGTCATCTTAACACAACCAATTTTCAAAAAATATGGATTCTTGTTACAAGAATATTCATTAGTTACGTAGCTTTAATATCTTCCCCATACCATTTCCCAAGTAAATCACTTACGTAGCATCTTTTTTGAACTTTTTTTCAATACCAATGTCTTACAGTTCCATTTTCCCCCGTACAAAACTACATTACCTTCATATTCATATACTGCAGTAAAAAGTAGTGGATCAGCTTTTCAATGAATATTCAATGAACATTTTCGATAGTAAAAGTTATGTCTGGAAAAAAGCCCCCCCCCCCCCTCCCCTCGTTGCTACGTGCCTGAATCAAGCTATTTCATATAATCCCGTGCTAACCTGAATTGGTTGCATTCTGAAACCGCGTGTGTTCGATAGTGATTGCGTGCTCGATATGTACAACGAGCGGTCAAGTTGACCATTATATATGATACAGCCGTGGGAGGAGTTTATTTATAATCCATTCATTTGATTGGCTGAGGTTCTGTTCTAAGTCAGTAAGATCATATGAAGAGAAATCTTCGTCATGAAGAATGGGCTCCGCTTCGCTCCGCCCATTCTTTATGACGAAGATTTCTCTTCATATGATCTTACTATTACTTAGAACGTTTATTGTCATCTTATGACACGCCCATTTCCTTAGAAATTGATAAAACGATCAATTTGTTTATTCGAATACCTGTAGAACAGGTTTTCCATAAATATAATAGCCAATGAAATTGACGGTCTAAATAAATACAGAGTAAACACGTGTTCGACCGAAACATGTGTTGTGGTAACTTCAATAGAACATGATAAGTTCAAAAATATGTACATATTCGTTGCAATTTGTGTTTTACAGAAGCGGAGAGTCTCTAACTCTCTCATCTTTTTTAAAGATCGTATTGCTTGTCGAGAAGTATGGGGTGTCCTAAAACATAACGACGAATATTTCTTTCTCGTTTCTAAAAATATGGGCTTGTCATTCTGTTGTAATTGACGTTCAAAACATGACTCAGCACATTTCATCCAAACGGAAAATTTTACCACTTCAATGCGCTTCATTGTATCATACTTAGTCCAATTGTCTCACCGCACACAGAGCAGACCTAGCTACTAATGTACATGCAGTTCCTCAAAAAATAGAAATTCTTAATTTAAAGTATTCAACATCTGCAATATGATAGAACTATTTTTAATTTGGGATATGGCTATTTGATAGCCCATTATACAATTTATGTTCAAAGTCAAATTAAATACTTACCGTTTTAATTGTCAATTTCTTTTCTGAAAAATAAAACACAGATAAATAGCTTTATTGTGCTATTTTGAATAGCTTAATATTAAGCTCCGTTGCTATTTCAAGCTCTTGGTAGATAGTCCAACCAAGAGTTTGTGCTAGACATGTTTACATCTCATCAGAGGCATAAAATATCAATCATGTACGTACATAAGTATGTCTCTGATGTAATCGATACCATAAAAACTCAAATAAAAACCGGTCCTACTAAACAGAGTACGCTATAGTACGATATAGTACAGTACTTTAGAGTACGCTAGTCATATTTTATAATTTAATGCAATTAAACTGCCTTTTGCATGTTTTTCTACTTTAGTTTAACATACCGAATATATATTTTAAATAAAATTTCTTTGTTTTCCTTATTTTAGGAGTTATTTCAATTTTTGATTTCAGGTTACGGTTTATCGTTTGTTCCCGATCCAATTTCACTTAAACATGTTGAAATGTTTCATTCTGAATGTGCAAAATATTTACATATGCAAATAATTCAATATTTAGTTGTTAGTCTTTTATAGTAAGTAAGTCTTTAAAATTTGGTAATCGAGATTGGAGTGTTAATAATCTTTATAAATGCGTTGAATTATGAATGTTTTTTCTTGTTAGTATTTCATGTTAGTTTTGTTACAGATATTTTTAATCTCTTTACTTTTAAGCACGGGCTAAGCGAGGTTTGTTAGTCTATAGACAATTATCCTAGGAACATTATCTACCTATGATGTGACCACGATCAACAGTCAGGGGCATAACTTAAACAAGTTATTTTCAAAAATAACTCAAATGAGTTATTTTTTTGTCTCAATCTGTTACTTCTCTTTGTATGACCTACTTTTTCCAAGCCTTAATAACTCAAACACGTTATTTTCCCAAAATAGCTTCAATAAAATAATAACTTGTTTAAGTTATTTTGTGTCATTCCTCCCTAACTTCACACCCCGTGCACCAAAGGATTTTGCTCGTGCACCAAGACAAAAACAAATGTTTGACTAAATTTAAACCTTGCTTAATGCAGGAAAAGTGTTCAAAGTCTTGGGAAAAGTGGGGATTTTTTTTTTATTTAATGATAAAAATTGGACATATACATCATGTGGATAAAACCACAAAATAAGGAGTAAAATGCTGTTTATCTCCACCTCCTCACCAATTCTCCATTGGAGTCGGTGAACTCCATCTAGTATTACATAATGGAATCCCAAAATGCAATGCAAATTGGCAGGAAACACAAAATTTCCAAGAAATCAATGTCCAAGTGGTAGGATATAAAAATAACTTATTTAAGTTATTTTTATAAGAAAAAAATTGTGTGTGTAAAATAATGTAAAATAACTTATTTAAGTTATTTTTTTTTATAACTTGTTTGAGTTATGCCCCTGACTGTTTATATTTATTAATTTCCGGCTGGACATTATCATTATGGACATTGATCAGTCAGGGGCATAACTCAAACAAGTTATAAAAAAAAATAACTTAAATAAGTTATTTTACATTATTTTACACACACAATTTTTTTCTTATAAAAATAACTTAAATAAGTTATTTTTATATCCTACCACTTGGACATTGATTTCTTGGAAATTTTGTGTTTCCTGCCAATTTGCATTGCATTTTGGGATTCCATTATGTAATACTAGATGGAGTTCACCGACTCCAATGGAGAATTGGTGAGGAGGTAGAGTTAAACAGCATTTTACTTCTTATTTTGTGGTTTTATCCAATTGGTGTATATGTCCAATTTTTATCAATAAATAAAAAAAATTCCCCACTCTTCCCAAGACTTTGGACACTTTTCCTGCATAGAGCAAGGTTTAAATTTAGTCAAACATTTGTATTTGTCTTGGTGCACGAGCAAAATCCTTTGGTGCACGGGGTGTGAAGTTAGGGAGGAATTACACAAAATAACTTAAACAAGTTATTAATTTATTGAAGCTATTATGGAAAAATAACGTGTTTGAGTTATTAAGGCTGGGAAAAAGTAGGTCATAGCAAAGAGAAGTAACTTATTGAGACAAAAAAATAACTCATTTGAGTTATTTTTGAAAATAACTTGTTTAAGTTATGCCCCTGACTGATAAATGACCATGCACCACGTACATAAATATTTGGCCACCCAATACTATAATTACAATGTGCATTTAATATAACTGCTCTGTTATTCATGGTTTCAGGAAAAAAACCTTGACTTTTACACTTACCTCTTTGGGCCGTCAGGTTTTCATGGCGATGGCAGACAAAGGAAAAACGAATGGTAAAATGGGAATGACTAATACAAAATGGCTGGCGGTTAGATCAGACACTCCATGTGGTCAACAACTGGCCAGGGTTTCAAGAGGTCGAATCTATTTCGAGAGAATAAGCACAGACACTAGGAGCTTGTATATACTGTATATACTGAATGAGGGGATACCAATGTACCTAATATAAAGTTAAAATCCTGTAAAATTAATACAACTTTTTAAGAACCCTTTTCGTGATTTACCTTAATATCTGTGGTGTCATTAACCTTGTTTCTCACATCAGTCAATCCATCTTAAATTCTTCGGTCTCATATCCTGCTTAAAAATGTTACCTGAAGCGAATCGATCCAATCATATAATAACATCATTAAAAATCTCTTACCTGAAGCAGAACGTAATATTATCATGATATAAGCCGTGGCGTTCCATAATATTCTGTACTAAATGAATAATTAATACATCATTCATTAATTTCATTTGTCACCTGGGGCCGAAAAAATATTCTTATTG
>PRKT01000169.1:450731-477387 GCA_003671525.1 Saccostrea glomerata | reverse complement strand
AAAAAAAAAAAAAAAACCACAAACAAACCAAAAATCCCACCAAAATTGCCCAAACTCGAAAATCCTATTTCGCGGGGGTGGGAGTGGAGGCCAACATTTTTCAACACAAACTACTCGCAATATCAAATTTTCTTTAAATAATAACTTCATTACCTATATCACTACTGCAGACAAAAGAGGGGGGGGGGGCAGCCTTTCGATGAACATTTCAACATTATGTTTGAAAAAAAGCCCCCCCCCCCTTCTGTTGCTACGTGCGTGACCGATATTACACATAGGTCAATTGCTTATTCATGAAAACGACTGCATTTCATTTAAGGAATTTTTTGTAATGAAAGAAAAAGTGAGCAAGCTCACATACCCATGCACCCCCAAATGCACATCTACACTTTGTGTCCCAAATACCTGCAGATGTTAATAAGTTTGACGAAATTGTGTGCAGCAGTTTATGAGGAGTTGCGCTGACGAACTATTCATCTCTATATCCAAGATATAGCCAAAAATCTAAGTTGAAAAGTGCAGAAATTGCCAAAAAAAATTAAGGAATCGGACTTTCCTGGTAATATGCACATCTACACAATGTGTCCTAAATATCTGCAAAGTTTGACGAAATCGTGTGCAGCAGTTTATGAGGAGATGAGCTGACAAACTTTTCATCTTCATATTCAAGATATAGCCAAAAATCTAAGTTGAAAAGTGCAGAAATTGCCGAAAAAAAATTAAGGAATCGGAATTTCATGTTAATATGCACATCTACACAATGTGTCCTAAATATCTGCAAAGTTTGACGAAATCGTGTGCAGCAGTTTATGAGGAGATGAGCTGACAAACTTTTCATCTTCATATTCAAGATATAACCAAAAACCTAAGTGTAACAGTGCGGAAATTCCCGGAAATATGAAGGAACCGGAATTTCCTAGTATATGCACATCTACACTTTGTGTCCTAAATATCTACAAAGTTTGACGAAATCATGTGCAGCGTTTTACGAGGAGCTGCGCATAGCCGCTTGGTTTCAGGATGTTGTATTTTGTGCATTATGTGTTTTTCTAGGTGTGTCTGAATACCCTCACCAAAATGAAAATAAAATTTCGCTGAAATTAGCACGTTTAAAAAAAAAAATTCTACATATTCCTACCGGTGTCAGGTGCGATCTAGCTTCAAAAATGATTGAATAACGCCTTTCAAACGTCTGTCGATTTGAACTTGTCGCGTAAAACATGCAGTAAACCCAAAACGTCCTCTAAACCAAGTGAACAACTCGAAAGCAACGGAAGCGCAGATTTCGGACGATAAAGAAATTAGAGGCGTCCCGGAATTATGGCATGCTCAAAAACCTGTTACAGGCAATACCTCAAATATGAAGGTTCTATCTTATCTCTATTAAAAATCATAAGACAAAATAAAATTTTAAAAAAGTAGCCTAAACTTTAAAGTCATGGGGTCAAAATCATTGTATGTATATTTAAGAAAACCACACCTCTTCTCATTCTTAAGCTATAACCAAGGTTTTTATTTAAAGGAATTCAAATTTCAAAGTCATCGGGTCTATTTAAAGGAATTCAAATTTCAAAGTCATCGCGTCAACTCAGAGTGTATTTAGAAAGATCTTGTCACAAGATATCCACATCTGAAATATATAAGGTCTACCGTTTTTCATTTTCAATAAATATGACCAAAGACAATTTTTTTATAGTAACAGAGGAGCAGTCAATCGAGATTTACATCGCTGTAAGAATGTCCCATTACTTTGTTTGCCGATTACTCATCTCGAAAATATAGGTCAGATCCAGCATCACTGCAAGCACAACACTGTACATCCCCAATCGCAACTTCTCGAGCCTTTCCATTAGTGGAAAAACAACCTCGAATGTATTACGTAGACATGACAACCCTGTTTTCACCATCTTTTGAAATAAATGCATGGAAACTTCTAAATCTGAGGAGCATGGAGTTGAACTATTCAATGTAATGATATTACGTAAAATATATTTTAGATGGGATTCTCCGTCCATCCTATATTTGAATAAACATGAAGATGCGTAAATTTTTGACATTCTGGAATGTTAATACATTAAAGGTTGTTTTTCCAACTTGACAGAAAGACCGAGATATTGCGATTGGTTTTATTCATCCCTTTTAGTTTTGTCAAGGTGATTTATAATTACTTTGTAATAGACTTGCTCCAAAAATTTGTATATTAGACTTGAATTTCAATTATGTTACAATTAATATAAATAATTCTTTGGTTTTTATAATAACACACATCAAGAACTTAACTTTTTATTAAAGAATAATAAAAAAAAATATTCATCCTTAAAAAATTGCACATCTGATTCGCCACATGAAAATTGAAACATGTATTAATGCCAGTAATGTATTTTTTCTGTGTTAGCTATTTACTTTACCCCTTCCATGCATTTTTCCACCTTTCAAAAAGCAAAAATTGGACATATTGGAACAAAAAAAGTTACAACTTGAATAAATTCAAAATCAATGCTTAAAAAGTGTGATCTTTTCCTACTAGCTATAACACCATACTGTCCATATGGGCAAGCACCAATCCATCATAACATGTATGATAACAGTGGTTAAACATTGCTTAAATCTCTTCTGCATAAGCAAGTATTACATAACGTACTACATATACATGGCATCTACTTCTACATAGGTAAAAACTAAAATTTATGAACACATAATGGTACATGTAAAATATTTGAGGTATGTTTTGATTTCAAAAATATAACTTCTTAATCAATATCCAGTCTTCTTTTCCTTGAAAGAGGACAGCTTTATCCTCCAATCCTTGTCTGTGTCTTCTTCCATTGGAATCGCACTTTACTGTTCCTCACTCTATATCACTCATCTACTCTTCTTTGATCGCTTACATCTCCGTTTACAACTTTTCATCGTAACAGTCAACATCAGTTCTGATCGCTTCATCCTGGATTCATGATCTTCCATTTGATCAACTCAACAATTGATCACATGCTGAACTGACAAGCTTACAGGAAGTACAGACGGTCCGACAGTGACATATGAGGGTCCTTGTGAATTGACTGTCCCACCAAGAAAGCCAGCTTGTGGGCATACTGACACGGCGCTGGTACACGGATGGTCCCCTATAACAAAAATTATCACATCATTATTATAAATTTTGAATTTACAATAAAGATTTATTCCTAACAATGAATGAAAAAGTTCCATTTTACATAGTGGTGCAAGAATAGAAATGTTCAAAGAATGACTAAACAGAGAGGCTGTGAATTATTGTTTATGGGACTTACTGGCCAGTTGTAGTACAAGTGCGTCATCTTGTATGCAAGTCTTTGCATGTGGTCCGGCTTGAGGCCCGTTGAATCCCAGATCACGTTGTAGTGGGTGGGGGTCACTGTACCCTGTCTTACCGACTGAGACACCAGGAAGAAGTCATACCTTTAACACAAATAGAACCATTACTATCCCCATCTTCAGCAATCCACATAGCTTGTTCTTAACACACCTGTCCATTTCAATTAACCAAATTTATTTTTTATTCATCTGATCTTGCTTTGGAAATATGGAAAATCCATTCCTTAATGATCATAACTCAGTGACCCTGACCAAAGTCTTGCAGCGCAATAGTCTACTGAACATATTGGTCATGCAACTTCAAGGGTTGTTTTTAGAATGATTTTCCTTTTACTTGTACAATTGAAGGTGCTTTTCCAATATGCTCTCTTCATCACAACTCTATAATTCAACTTAGCTCTCTATTAGTGAACTTAAACTCTGGCGTTTTTTTTTGCCTTTTATCTACTGCAATTTCGTATGTTTTTCATAACTATAGAAGCCTAAATTCATTAATCTCATTTTCTTTTCTTTCCATGTTTTGAAGTAGTAATATTTTAAATAAACTATGGCGACTTTCTAAGGTTATTACTGACCAGATGGGTTTGGTGACCTGGGTGTCCACAATAGTTCCTGGAGGTGGATTCGTCAGAGATGGACCAGACTTGGCAAAGAACCTTGTGTTGATTCTCTTCTTAACAACCACCACTGCTACCTTGGGACTACAAAATCAAATTACATGTATATCACATATAACCACAAATTCCTAGTTTAACGAGTCATTAATTTTATCATTTGATTGACAACTGTATCACTTTATTTCTTATTGAAAACTCAAGTTCCTTTTATCTTCAGTAGTAAGCAAGCAAAGGGTGTATCAGCATCTTGCTCCTTCTAAAGACACATTAAGCATTATAGAGCTGAACTGAATTTGATACAGAGGAAGACCCTATAGCAGTTGACCCCGTTCTTACTTGTAATCTTGTCCGCCACTTCTCTTGAAGCACTCGTTTAGCTGTGGTACCTCGTGTTCGTACACCGCCCTCAGCTGTCCATCACCCACACCGTCACGGAATACTATGATCCTCTCAGGCAGGGCACCATTCACCTCATGATATTTCTCTAACGCACCTAAAATTTATATCACACTGATTAAATCTCTGCAATTAAATACACTTTAAATCATTTTTTTTTTTTTTTTTTTTTAAACTATTTTATACTTTAAGTAAATCAGTTTCATCTAATTCCTTAAGAATTTTTTTTGAAAATAAAACTATTATCCTCTAAATAATGTTATACTTTCAATGTTAACTTCATCTGCATGCATTATTGATTATTCAGGAAAGAAATTTTTGTGTTCATATTTCGGCTCAATATGAAATTTATCATTACACAGACACATTTGTTCAGAAAGTATTTTTGAATATAATTAAAAATGGCATGAATTCCACTTTCTAAACCATAATTACTTTATACCAACCTTACTGGATATTTACAACACTGCCAGGACTTTCCGACCTACATATGATTAACTTGATTACTACTGAACTAACCTCTGAGTGATGTGACTAATCCATTGATTAGCTCCTCTCCAGTATGTTGGAATGTTGTACGTGAATAATAGCGAGTAAGAGTTTTGTTTAAGGAGCAGATCACGCCCCCTACAGATCGGCCTTTCTTAGCTGAATCGTGATAAGTATCGACACCTACCACCATCAGATTTTTCAACTGGAACAAAGGAGACCTTTGGTTAGTAAATAAACAATGGTCTATTTGGACCATAAAAATGATAATTCTGTTGTCTTTCTGGACAGCATGAAATTTATAATAAAGATTCAATATAATTCAGTTGTCTTCCTGGACAACATAAAAACTTACATAAAATAAATGTTCAAACTAACCTATCCAATAAAGCATGTTTTTGCTAAACATCTGCTCTTTTGGTGGGCAAAATTTACCAACTGCCCTTCTCAAGCATTTAGTATTTTCCTTCTTTTTAAACATGAGAATTCTATATGTACTAATACACAGCTTATCCATGCTTTGTTGGACAAGCTAACATATAATTAAAACTGAACAGATTCAAGGAGCAAAATCAGGTCTGCTGCCTTTTTTCTGAAACAAGAGGCCCATGGGCCACATCGCTCACCTGAGAAGCTTTGACCATTCTGTTCTTTACCAGATTTCCCCCTTGTTATACATAATGCACTACACTACCCCATTATCCTTCTATGAGCACATATGTTTCAGCTTTTTTGGCCAAGTGGTTCCTGAGAAGAAGATTTTCAAAGATTTTCCTATATATTTCTATGTAAAACTTTGATTCCCTATAATGGCCCCACCCTTCCCCCGGGGGTCATGATTCCTACAATTTAGAATCTACACTATACCAGGATGCTTCCACATAAGTTTCAGCTTTTCTGGCCCAGTGGTTCTTGAGAAGAAGATTTTCAAAGATTTTTCCTATATATTTATATATAAAACTTTGATTCCCCATTGTGGTCCCGCCCTTCCCCTGGGGGGTCATGATTTGAACAATTTAGAATCTACACTACACCAGGATGCTTCCACATAAGTTTCAGCTTTACTGGCCCAGTGGTTCTTGAGAAGAAGATTTTTTAATGACCCAACCCTATTTCTGTCTTTTCTTGATTATCTCCCCTTGCAAGGGGATATGTCCCTTTATTTTAACAATTTAAATTCCCCTTCACCCAAGGATGCTTTGTACCAAGTTTGGTCTAAATTGGCCCAATGGTTCTTGAGAAGAAGTCGAAAATGTGAAAAGTTTACAGACGGACAGACAGACTGACGGACGACGGACAAAATGTGATCAGAAAAGCTCACTTGAACCTTCGGCTCAGGTGAGCTAAAAAGTAGGAATTCAATGGCTACCTTGCCAATCTCATACAACAATACACAGGGCAAATCTTAAACAGCAATATGATGTTGTTCTTTTTCATGCACTCGAATTGTAACAAGTACATTTTAACAACAAATTTTTGTTTTTGTGGTTTTTTTTTTTTTAAACATTTGATTTGTAGCCAGTATTGTTGCACTCCAGATTTGTCAGACTTCAGATCTTGGAGAAAAAAAAATAACCACAATGTTAACAACAAAATAAACAGTACACCTATAACCGGGCTCAACGACATTGAAACCAAACATAGAGAACATACACAACAAACGGACATTGTCTGAGAACGTCCACAGACAGGTCTAACAGTGTACACAAACATGCTGTTAGCAGCAACAACTTGAAGATTAGTACAGTTAGTGGATTCACATTTTATGTAGTTAGTGGATTCACATCTTATGACATCTCTCCCAGAACAGCCTTGACAGCAGGCATCTCGGAATCTATTCTTGTGGAATTTCCTTACCTTTAACCTCTCAAACAAGTACGCATCGATAAATACCCATTTGCCAATTCTCAGAAATGATAATTGATTATCAGTTAAAAGGAACTTCAAACCTTTCATGCACACTTTCAAACCATCCATCAGCTCCTGCATGGAGTGTTGAAAGGTGCAGCGAGAGTAATATCGAGTTAGTGCTTGATTCATGGAAGCAATTACTCCCCCAACGGAGCGGCCTTTCTTACTAGAATCATGGTAAGAATCTATCCCAACCACCATAAGGTTCTTGAGCTACAGTGACAATCACAAATGTAGTAAAAAAAGTTCTTCAACATAAAAAACCATAAGCAGATATCACATCAACCAGAAAGCACTATAAGGCCATATAAAATTGAAATCTTGGTTCTCAGGCCCGCGCGCATCCGTTTTGAGGTAGCCGCATTGCCGATTTTATTGTATTTTTGATAAAATAAAAAGTTGGTATTGCGGAGACCAATCCGGGAAAAAAATTTCCTACCTCATTTGTTTCGTAGTTTAATATTCAAACATCACTTCTGGTAGCCATTTTACAATGAGATTTTGGCTTCTTCGTTTGAAAATACATTCGAGGACATTACCTATGATGTTTACACGCTGTTAAGCAATGGATAAAGCAGGAATTTTGACCAGAAATGGAAAGTATATCTGTGATTAAAAAAATTATCTTTATATTTAAGAAAATTCGGAAATTAAAATTAAAAAAAATACCTCCCTCATCTACTTGATTGCCAATAAAATGAAAAATAAAATGCCGCCCTCCCGCATCTGTTTTGGAGAAAATTGGCCTGAGAACCAGGGAATTAAATTTAGATAGCCTAATATACATGTACAATATTATGTGTACACAGAATTATATAAAGTAAACATTATTTACAGACAAACATATTGTTAAATTCTACAACATGCACCACTCTACACTCTAGCTGATGAAGCATTTAATTCTACTTACAGGAATTTCCAGACACCATACTTCTCCTCCTAGCTTACAATTCAGTTGAATGGCAATTTTGGTTGCCACAGACATCAACATCTGTTTTTTTGAGAGAGTTCTCTGTACAACACACTGACTTGGTACTGCAAAATAAAATTGCTACTGTGCATTCAACATCATTGCTTCCCCTTTTGAGAGGTCTTACCTATTTGTTATACTTAAAACTTCTAACTTTTTAAGAAATACAGTGCATGTAAATCATCAACAAAGCATGTACAATGCCATCCCAGAATTTTTTTTTAAAGTTGAGCAAGTATCAGAAATTCAGAATAATAAATAAGTGCATATTCTTGAAATAATGAACAAAGAAAAAAGTCTTTTCACAACATATCTTCATAGAAGAGCATTGGAGAATCACAACATACCTGGATGGTCAACACAGCAAAATTTCTTAATAGCGTCGTACCGATCCTTACGATTTGTAGGCAAAATGGTCAAGGCCAACTGGGTTTGTGGTGTCACGTATTGCTTCAAAGCAGTGAGATAGCTGTCATTCCTATCATCTGGCAACTCACAACTGAAAATGTCAACAACACTCCTCAAGCAAAAAAATACCTCCAATCTTTTTACTCCCTTTCTTTCTTAAACTGTTAAAATATGATATCAAATACATTTTGGTGCAAAAAATCATCTCTCCTCCCCTTTCTGTACAAGAGGAAATTCTTTGTAACTTCCTTCCAAATTAGAACTTACATTGTGGGAGAGTTGATTTGCATTCCCATGGGCGGGCCGACTCGGCTGAGGGTCTGGACCAGGTCCTGAGCCTGGGGACTGTTTCTCCTGGTGAACACGATGACCCAGTTCTCCAGATTCACCGGGGTGATCAACTTCTTCCCTCTCATGTCTCTGCTCCAGTCTGCGTCTTCCTGTCTGTAACTTAACTAAACAAACAAAATACATTTTTCTTTTTGTCTATAACTCAACTACAACAAACAAAATATATATCATTCAAATTTAATTGTACTCCACTTATAAGGATTACTTCTAATTTTGTTTGTAAACAAAAAAGATCAAATCTGAAAAATTACCTCGGCCCCTCCTTTCTGATAGATTTTCTCCTGGGGAGCGATGTGAGCATTCACGTTCAGCAGATTCTGAGAAAACCTTAGTCCCCATCCTCCCATCTCTGCTCGCACTTTCTCATTCCTGTCAGAGCAAATAACATATAGGTTTGAAGGGCAATTAACAAAGTATAAACCAGAATACTAGTCCATCAAGAGTCGACTTCTAAAGACACACCTATACAACCAGTTTTTTAAAACCAAAATATTATGAATTAAAAAATTCTTGTCAAAATTTGACAATTAGCAAGATAAATTACCATTAGGAAACATTTTCTAAGAAAATGATGTTGTATGTCACATTTCAGTAGTTATTATTACTAACTTATTGATTTGGTCAATAAAGCCTTGTAATGTTTTATTTCTTCCCTCTGGAGCAACTCTGGTGTGAGCACCTACATCTTTCATGACATTAAAGTCAGCCCTGGCCTCATCAGTCAGTCCTGAAATGAAAACCTATCAACTTCAGTCACTTCTACAAATACCTTTGAACTGTGTTCACTGATACCGATTGGTAACTACTGCATTACCTGTAAGAGTACAGAGTTCTGGTAGAAGGAAGATGGGTTCTGTACGTCCCATTCTGATGTCCTTTTTCTTGGGTCTTGATACTACTAAAGGCTGGTTCATGTCCCTAACTTCTATGTTGTAGTTCTACAATACGTATGTCAAGAAATCAAGCGCCAGATCTTGAAAATCAAACTAGAATTCACATTAACTTCTTTGTAGTGTTCTATTCATATGATACATGTATGCAAGTACAGCCAAAAAGTAAACTTACCTTCTTGTAATATTCAGCTAAAGTAATGGAGACATCATTCCTCAGCTTAAAGGCAAAATCTGGCCTCTTGTCCCAGTCAAAGTCATCTACACGGTAGGTCTTATTGTTATACCTGTAAGTCAGATCATTAATCTAATGACTGGAGACCGTACTCAGAATGTTAAATACTGAGAG
Organism: Saccostrea glomerata; assembly: GCA_003671525.1. Lineage (NCBI taxonomy): Eukaryota > Metazoa > Mollusca > Bivalvia > Ostreida > Ostreidae > Saccostrea > Saccostrea glomerata. Next base: position 467,655 of record PRKT01000169.1, on the reverse strand, counting down.
AATTTCACTTTGTGGGTATCGGGGATAAATGAGATTTGTTCCTCCTTTAAAATGTAATTGTACTTTTGGGAATTAAAATGTATCACTGTTTATTGAGTTTCTGCTTTTAATTGATAAATTATACAAAATACATTTGAACTTCAGCATATTTGTTCCAGATTTATGCAACATGTAAAGCTCGTGGATAGCAACAGATTTATTTAAGTTATTGAAACATTTTTTCTCTGCTATATTTCTATGCTTAATCACAACACACACATTATTTTTAACTCTCACTGCTAAAAAAGCATCAGGAAAAAAGATACTGATAAAACTAATTTATAAGTTACCTTGTTAGAACAATAGAGCCAACAAACTTTCGGACACAATCATCGTAGAAACTTTCCCCTCTTTGGTTGTACATGTCGTACATCAGATCCAGTAATGTATCAGATCTGATGATTTTATGACTGATGTCTGCACATAACAAGGTATCAGTCTCATACTTAGCAATGGCTGTTACAAACCCGGGCATGACAGTCAGTCTGAAAATAAATATTTCATAAACAACTGTTGTGTTCACCATTACATTAGCGACACTTTAAAATCACTTTAATGATGAGAGTTCAGCTTACCATGCATACAAGTAGCTATGTTTCTGAGAATCAGGGCATTTTACTTTTTAGATATGCTTTAATACTAAATAATAAAACCAATGATCACAATAAATGGTTCCTGTTCTTACTTGTGTTGTGGAATGTCAACCGACAGAGTGGGATTGAAGTAATTACGACCAATCTGCTTCATTTCAATCATGGCCAATACCCTAGGCAAAAATAATACAAAATATATTCACTGAGAGAAGAATTTATACACATAGAAAGATGGTAATACTGCTCAATAAATATGTATTTGACATCAAATATTCTTTATTTTGTTTTTACTGACGTTTTTTTGTCGATGTACCTGACTACAAATAAATATTATCTATTTTATCCAACTTTCCATTAAACTCCAATATCTGTTTCTACACAGTAGTAACATAAAAGTTTTTTTGTTTAATGTTTACATCTCCGATACCCACCTTCTGAAGATGATGTTGTAGACCTGCATGACTTGGGGTGAGGAAGGGGGCAGCTCATTGGTCAGTGTGATTGTAATTCTTATTTGGGCGTCATCTGTCTTCCTCTGACTGTACACCTCTGTCACCTACAAGTCATCAACAATAACTCGTAGAAAAGAATACCTATCCAATCTATGAACAAATCAAATCACATATTCAGTAATAGCCATTACAGACACTAAGATTTTTAATAAATTATCCTTTTTCTTGTATCAGATATCTTTAAAGGTCCTTGAATTTCAAACCTGATCCTGAAGACGTTTTGGCAAGTACAGGATCATCCCATCAAAAGCTTTCGTCTTCCCGAGTAAATTTTCATGGGTCATTAATAGAGCCATGCGCATTTTTCTGGAGTCAACAGGAGGGTTGAAATCCACATGGTACTGGTAGAGATGCCAGTCAGGTGCCATTTCAAGCTTGAAGTAGTTTGTGACTACAGGTAACTGGATTCCCGATGTTCCTGAATCAAACATTTTATGATCACTTATCTTTACAAACTACAAATATTTCATTTCTATTTTCCAAAATCGAAGATCTAGGAGCACTTATTTCTATAAGTTTTCCTCTATTATTATTCATATTTTTAATTCTGAATATAGAAAGTGATCATGCACTGTATTTACCTCTCTTGTCAGTTAACCATGCAGGTTTGCATTCTGGATCACTATAGTAAATCCGATCTCTCCTCTCCCCTGCATCTCTTGTCCCAATGGACATTTTGGCCAAGGCCTCGGCTGGAACATCACCACTTCCCGTAGCAATACCGGGCCGTGGCTCCTTGGCACCACCTCTGTAAGATGCTCTCCCACTAGCTGCTGGGGGACCACCTGCCGGAGCGGGGGCAGGGGCTGAGGAAGGCTGTTGCTATATATGAAATGTAATGCAAAATAAGTAATCTGGCAAAAATAATTTGAATTGGTGAAGACATTTCCGTCTTTTAGTGTGTGTGTGTTTTCAAATTATCAATTCTTGAGTGAAAAACAAAGTAATAAGGAATAACATGATAAAGGTTGATATTGATTAACATTTATGTCTCTAATAGAAAATGGAGGGGCTTTTGTTTGGTGAGAACTGAATCAGTATCAAACAATAACAATGTTGATACATGTATTAAATAATGTGCCTACCTCCCTTGATGGTGGGGCCTGTTCTCCTGGGCGTCTAGCCTGATCCTCAGAAGCCCCTCGTGCTCTACCACGCGCTCGTGCTCGGCCTCTTCCCGACATGTTTATTTAACACTGTAAACAAAACAATTCAACATGTAGTACAATTATAATTCATGCAGACTAAATCATGCATCTTCAGTATTATCTTCTTTATCTCATGCATCTTCAGAGTTTCCGAAAACTATCGGTCCTACCGGCAAAACCGATAGAAAATCGAAATGTCCGATAGAACTCGCTAGATTATCGGTCCGCGTGACCGATTGTTGCTGTCGTAACAATCCGGATTTTTTTCGCTGTACCATTAGAGGTTTTGTCTTTTTGAAGTCGTAATCTCAAAAACGCTTTAGAAAGATACTTTTTTAATAATATCTGTTAAGCGCTTGTAATACTTGGAAACATTACGCCATGTCATGGCCTATCAGGTTAGTGCCAGGTTCAAAGCCTGGTATAAAACGTAAAGCCCCCCCAAGAAAAGAATACGGTGATTGATAAAAAGAAATACGAGGAAAATCGGGTCAGAGAATTTAAAGAAGAATGGCAGAGAGAAAGGGATTGGCTAAAATACAGCGAAGAAAAAGGGATGACATGCTCCATCTGTATCGAGGTAGGACAAACAAGGTCATTTCCAGAATCTACCTTTACTTCTGGATCTAAGAATTTTCATTTCTCAACAGTAGCAGATCACGAAACTTCTTCTGTTCACCTAAAATCCTTATAGATTACCAAATCACGATTAGCGGCAGAAAATCGAGAAACAGTTGCACATAAAAGTGTAATTTCTATGAACAATTCTGTGAGAAACCAAATCATAAACAAATTCAGAAATATTCACGCATTAATCAAATACAACAGGCCAATATCAGATTTTATATGGCTAAATAAACTTGATGAAACTAATGGGATTTCCCACGGGAACACGTACAACAACCAAAATGCTGCCACCACATTTCTTGAAAACATCTCAGCTTGTGAAAAGGAGAAATTGGAAAAAATGATGGATGTTAAATTTTTTTCACTTACAATGGATGGCAGTACAGATGGGAGTACAACTGAACAAGAAACTATATTTATTTGATTTTCAGTCCATGGAAAAATTATTACATGCTTCCTGTGTATAGGGGAGCCAGAGTCTACCAGTTCCTTAGACCTTTTCAAATTTGTGGAAAGAATGATGAATGAAAATGGGCTAAATGATCATGGACATGTACAGAAATTTGTAGGATTTGGAAGTGATGGCGCGTCTAACATGACTGGAGTGAAAAATGGATTAGTAGCCAGGTTGAAAGAGGGCCACCCTGAACTAATTGGTAAAAAAATTAATTTAGAATCCATGAAAAAAAAATTATTGCAATAATTTTTGTTTTATTTATTGACGACAGCTTTGAAATTTCGTATTTCTGCAGGGGTCCTTTGTATTGCTCATCGCCTGAAACTTGCATTTCGAGATGTATTCAAAAAAGACAAAATGTATGTACACAGTTATCAACTCTATTGTTGGGCCTTTTCCATTTCTACAAGAATTCGTCAAAGCAATGGAAGAGCTTAAGAGAATGCATCAAGGTTCCCCCCCCCCCCGATATCCAGCTCCAGAGCTTGTTGGACATTTTTTTTCACAAATTATATCTATTACACTTATTCATCATGTTTCCCATAAGGAAAAATCGTTCAAACTCCAAAATAATCGCTCCACAAAAAATACCTACCTATTTTTTTACGGAGCGATTATTCCTTTTGTACACATGAAGGATATGTGTAATAAATAAAAAAAATGTCCAATAAGCCGCTGGACAGAATAGGAGGGGGGTTGTCCACACGTACCTGAGAGAGAGAGAGATTACTTCATTGTATTTTTATACTCTTATTTCGTATAAAATTAACAAGGTGGAATCTATGTTCTACAGGTATTACTGTCAATAATATTTTTTTTAATCTTGCAATATATTGTAGTATTCAAAGTATTAAAAAAATGCAATATCAATGTTATTCCATTCGCAACAATAATAAATTTACGACAGTTTACTATAGTTTAAATTAATTTTTTTTAGCGTTTTCAAAAAGACTCTCAAAGATCACTCCAAATGTCATAAAGGTTATATAATTATTCAATATGCAAACGAAAGTTAAATTTGTCTCTTGTAAGTTATCATGACAGCAGTCAAAATATAACTTTTTATCACGATTAATTTCATTTTAGATGCTAGATACAAACATTTTTGCATTTATATCGAGCATTTCTTTCCTGCCTATTGTTTTTGAAAAAAAAATGGTATCACCTTATCATCTTGTGCAACATTAAATTTGCAAACATTACATGGAATTGTCTATTACGATAAGGAAGTTTTATTCCATTTGTGTTTTGTTCTCAACCCGTTATCAGCTGATAAAGAATTTTATCCAACTTCCTGATTCTCTAGTTCTTGACAGAAAAGAACTTAAAAGCAATTTCATGTTTTAATTATGAGAGGCTCTTATGAAATACATTTCCGTTGCCATCTCGCGTTTCCTGTACCTGAAACATTTTTTAAATCACTACTATGAAAAGACTTTCTTGAAAAAATAAAAATTCAGGGAAAAAACGCAATAGGGATGTAACTACTGGGAATATGTAAAGTATACTGACAAGGAAAACCATTTACTATTTCATTGATTTATACGACAATAAAGCATTTTATTTACATAATTCAGCAATCATTTTTTTTTTCTCTTTTAATACTAGTCTTGTAGTGACATTTGTGTATAAAGTAGGTAGAAGACAACAAAGAAGATGAGCTGATAAGGCGGGCTGCTAGAAAAGCAAAATTTGAGGATTTTTAAAAATGAATTTTGGTTATCCAACTTTTCCCAAAATGATGGTAATTTTCCCAATTTGAACGGCCCCGGCCCTAGTCCCAAAAAGTGGTGTGAGAGCCCTGGTAAACATCTGTTTGTTGGCAGTGTTCTTTCCTCGAAGTCTTAAATTTTCCTTTTATGCTTCAATAAATATACTACATACTATCGTCTTGGGCATTAACAAATACATACAAACAAAAGGTATGCGTTTCTATTATTACCCAATACTTTCTCCGATTTGGTTTGTTTACAATATTGACCCCCAGATCATCTGCAAGTTTGTCAACTTTTTCTACCCTCGTAAACGATCGAACATATTTTTTTTTAAATCAAATTGGCTATTCAATAAAACATTAAGCTAACGTACGTGCAGTGTTACGTATACCTTTAAAACGCGCCTCATGCAGAAATCTAGGTCTACACTTTCCCACAGAAGCTCCTCGCGATAGTAATCACTGAAATGGCCGACCAACTTGCCATGCAGCCACGGAAAGAAGCGAGTGATTTGATTGGATGCTTTTATTACTTCGTTTTTTTCCGACGAAAACCCCGCGAAAACATCAAACATGGGAAAGATACCTCTCAACTAGCTAGGATTTCCATCCAGCATGCTAAGTTTAGCTTATTTTAATATCAACATTAAGCAATCCATCACAAAATTAAACTGCTTTTACAGGTTTTAATTTTAAAGACCTGCTTTTGTGATCTCCGTCTGCAGCTGGCTTACTACTGGACCACGTGAACCCGGCCACATTGGCTAGCTGCTGCATTCATGAATACCGACTTTTACACATGCTTTGCAGCTTTGTTGACAACTTGTTTGACATGTACAAAACTGTGCAATTTTTTGCTTTGAAACATAGAATATTTACGTAGAATAAATGCAACATTTCAAACCTTTTAACTGCTAACCGGTTTTCACTTCTGCCACTTCTCACAGCATCACACAATCTGCCTCTGCTAAACGTTTGGGGTTTTGTGACACGTGGTACAAGGGGTCTCGGTATTACGTAAAAAACTTGGTTTAGCCGCGGAGTGGAATGATGTAAAAGCGCCATGGGTCGTTTTAATTTGTTTATGTCTTATTCTAGATTTTTTTGATTTTGTATAGAGCTGCGAAGGAAATGAATTCTTCTAAAAAAAACTGGAAAGGAATTTCCAAAAACAGTTGAAATGCGAAAAAAAGGAGGCGTAGCTGTGTGCCAAAAGTGAAGATAATTTTATTTTTTCCTAATATATTTCATTGACAACAATATTTTGTAAAATCGCTGGTATGACAACATTTCTTGACAGATTTTATCAAAAATTTCTTGATAATCCAAGAAATTGTTGTAGTTAAAAAAAATAATAGTTTTTATCTGATAAGCATTGATAATTTAAAAATATTGTAATTTAAGTGTGACATGAATTTTTAAGTCATATACTCACAATGAATTATATAGTCAACATTGATCTTGAATTTTAGAACTGATGTTTAGTGATGAACTATATTTTACTACATATTAAACATGTAATGATCTTTTAAAGAAAGATAACTACACATTTTTCTGTGTACTGAAATAAATTATTAAATTGGACAAAAATTGACCATTTACCAATGATTTTAAAAAATGTTGTTTTCAATGAAATATATAGAGAAAAAATAAAATTATCTTCACTTTTGGCACGCCACTGTACATAGAAGCTTATCAATTCTTGTCTCATGGGGCTTATACTCTCAGTCTGATACTAGTACTACGTACTATATGAGTAAACATTTCATGTACAGATTGCGACCACCCCGGGCCCATTTTGAAAAATGTTGCTATACGTGTCAGGGGCGGATCCAGCAATTTATGAAAGGGGGGGTTCCAGGGTTGTGTCCCGCAACCTCCCCCCCTTTACACACTCTCATGTAGGCAAAGATTCACACACAAATGTATGGAAAAATATAAGATTGTGGAAAATAATATCTTTGTTCTACGTCCTTTTTTCTTTGAAAATGTACCCCCAGTCCGTATAAACAAAATTAACACATTAAAAAAAACTACCGAAGCCTTAAAATTGAATGGATTTGAAGCATTTCCGAAGAGTATAATGAATTTTCATAAAGAATTTGAAAATCGTTTTTGGGTTGGGTATAAAACAATGAATTAAATTTTAGTTCCTTCATAAGATTTACTTTTAAAAAACGGCACCTTCTTGTATATAGCCAACACACACAAATTAAGATCGCAGGAATCTAATATCAAATTTAACCTCGCATGTTACATATCATATATAAGATATAACAAAAAATAAGTAGAATATTTTCTACCATTCACTCATAAAAAGTAATAGTGAGGGTGAATGGAAAAACTAAATGTGTGAGAATCTATCTATTCACTACATATTTAAGTTAGACGTACAAATACTTATTCTCGGGAAACCCTCTTTCTCTCTCTTTCTCCACTTGGCAAAAAATAAAAGGGGGGGTTCCAACCCCCGGAACCCCCCCTCTGGATCCGCCAATGTACATGTATAGCAAAATTATAACTATATTCACTTATAATTATAGGATCTAAGGATCATTAAAGAACCATGAATTTCTTTCTTTTGATGAATACTGACAAATAGGAGACTCAATTGAGCTACCCCCCCCCCCCCTCTGGATCCGCCAATGCGTGTCTAGGATCTATTTTCATGCACAATTAAGTTCATTAATATTTATGAAACTAAAATAATTTTCTTTAGTATCTGATATCTGTCTGTTTTGCCCGGCCTAAGGCGATTATTGAAGGGGCGTAGCAACAGGGGGAGGGGGGGGGGGGGGGGGGGGGGGCTGAACATAACATATATACATACTTAAGGACATACACACAGTAGGTCGAACTTTATTGTCTTTTGCCTTGGAGTTGAAGAGTACCAATACGTAAGGGAACTCCGAGGCACCGTCTGTTACATGTTTATGTATATATATAGATGGTTTTGTACTATTCTTCTAAAACAAGTTCCGATAAACATAAAAGCTGGATTATATATGTTTAGTATTTTTTGTATATTTTCCTTTAAAATGTACAAAAGTTTTCATCCATTTATATCCTTAGACCTATTAAAATCCCTGATTTTTTTCTCTACAAACATCTGATGGAAATATAATCCTAAATTAAGAATATCTTGAAAAAAATACCAGTAGGTATTAGGTATATGTTGCGTATGTCCTCCAATGACACCCGCATCCTCTATCAAGGATACAATGTTGGGACCACTCTAAATAAACTTGAATTAACACAGTATACTTCCTTTTCTCTGTGTGTGCAAAAACTATGATATTATCTTGAGCTTCGATGAACACAATGCCACTATTCTCTATTGAGAAGTTGATGTCTCGTTTTAACACTCCCCCTCACAGCTGGGGGGGTTTTAAAACGAGACATAAACTTCTCAATAGAGAAGAACAATGTCAGGTGTTGTTTTTATGGGATGATGGTCGGCAGAGATAGGCATGTCACTTCTGAACTTTGAACCTTTCACCCATACACAGTGATCAAAAGCTGCACATGAGTGCGTTCTAGATAAAACATCGAATATTCACCGATGGTTTCACCATGAACGTTATATATGAATTGTAACATCTCAGGTGAATAATGGTGTAACAAGGAGAGTATATTCAAAGCTCCTTTTTTTCTTGCAAAAGATATACATTGAGTGATGTATTTTAATTATATTTTATTTCATCCTGGATGGTTTAAATATAAACTAGGCTGTAGCGGATCGGTGTGATCGCTGCCAATTTAAGATTGATTGACCGACTTGGATCGAGCCACCTACATTATACCATGCAGTGTACAAATGAGGGATTTTTGACCGAGGATTTCATAACATTACACAATATTTTCTCAACATTTTAACAGGCACGTAGCAACAGGGGGACCAGGGGGCTGGTCCCCCCACTTTTTACCCAACATTACTTTTACTATTGGAAATGTTTCATATGAAAATAACTAATATATCCTAAAAAATTAAGAAAAACAGAGAAAATTCGGATTAGCCAATATCCAGTTAAGTAAAATTATTTATTTAAATTTGGTAATAGCATGCTATAGATCCGATATAGTAATATGTTTTTATGCAAAAAGAACAATCATTAAACTTTTGAAATAGAAGTAGGTATCATATGATTGGTAACAGTATTTTTTTATTCTTAATGTCAAGGAAAAAGATATTGACCTTGACCTGACCTTGCCTCTAATATAAAACGGTCAAATTTAATTTCACTGATACTATCACTTACTAATATTGTCTTCTTGATTCTGTGAAAATTTCATTAATTTCTAAATATTAGAAATATGAGAAGAATCCTACCTTAAGAGAATGCAGCAAGGTTTGTTTTCATGAGAAATTTATTGAACAATTATATTTGTTATTAAAAAAGGTATCACATACTGTAATTGAAAATTTACATTTATCAATATATTAATAACTAATCAATTTTCAACTAGGTGTTGGACATCAATGGAACCCTACCACACAAGATCAACAGTACAAGGTGGCTCCCATGGGGGGGGGGGGGGGGGGGGGCTGTGGGCAACTTTTTCAAAGACAAGTTACTTTCAGTTCCAATTTTCTCCCACAATTCTTCGATATAACACTATACTTTCCTATAGTAAAGGTAATGTTGGGGGAAAATAGCTGTGATTTTGTTCTTCATTAAAAAGTGGGGGGGCACAGACATACTCTTGCCCCCCCAGATCTAAAAGTGGGGGGGCTAGTGCCCCCGCTGCCCCCCCTGTGACTACGCCTATGAGTTGAACTATATAGTATATATATTATTAATATTTTTACAGCAAAAGTCAAAGAACAATGCAGATATTGGAGACAAAGCAATTTCTTGGATACTCTCTAAAAGGAAATGGAAAAATGGATATGGAAAAGAAAGCATCAGAGATAGTTGGTGGCATAATCAAACAAATGGATCTTCGGTACAAGGATGATAATGAAGAACTTTTTAGTTCTACCCTTATTGCTAGATTCCAAAATTGGCCTACAGTAAATGAGTCAGGTAAACTACCGTAATTTTCGGGTCATAAGTCGATGGGGTATATAGGTCGTAAGGCTCATTTTCAGCCCTAAGTTTTGAAAAATCCTAAGATAGGACGAACTTACTATATAGGACGAGGCTTTGTTTCCCGTTTTCTAAAGATTCTTATGCAGATACAACGTATCAGAACAGGTAAACCTCTATAATTACCGGGGTAATTCCGTGACATGAACGTATCAAGAAAACAAACAGGTATTTTAATGAGTACAGCATTTGAATAAAGTTTTTTTAAAAAATGTTGTTAAAACTTCGTTGAATAGTGTTACTACTTATTTTTCTCCAACTTGCCTGTTCAATGCCTCCGTAGTTTCATACTGTTGTTAAACCAGAGGCATAAATAACACGTAAATACGTTATTAATTTACAGCTATAATTCGGGAAATACCCGAGAACAAAGAATAATAATTCTGATTTCAGAACAACATAGACACATTCCTAATATATTTTATTCAGACATTATTTACCGGTGGACAACAATTGCTTCGATGTCCGCCATTTTCAGTTTTGTTCTTCAGGGATTTGCTAAAACCCGCAAACGACCATTGAATGTATATATAAAGCAACAGTAAAGAATTGAAATAATATTACCACGCTATAAGTTTAATTATATATTTAATTGAGAGTACCGGTACATTCACAATTTGACAGTCATTATGAATTTCATGGCTTTGTTTGTTCAATGATGTGTAACACTAATACCCCATAACGGCACGTGGATTTGCTAATCATGCCCTGAAGGTATTAAACCAACACAGGTGTTAAAACATTTGCGCGTACACACAGTGTAAATCCTTTTATCTGTGAGACAATTAAAATTCTGTTAGAAGCCAATCTTTGTATAGCGCTAATTCGTTTGACCGGTATTATAATTAAATAATAAAAAAAATATATAGTAATGACAATCGGTTTATTTGGTAATTAAATTTAGGAATTGACTGGCAACAATTTATTTCACTCATTTTACACATAAATAAATATAAGACTGTCACAATAAAAAAAATCAATACTATTTCAATTTATCAATCTACTAATAAATGGTAAAACACTACAGTTGTGATCTTGAAAAATTTTCCGTATTTTAAATTTTGATACGGTTGCGGTTTTACTTTTAGTAAACGGTAGCGACTTCCTAAATTCACAAGATGGCTACTGCATGATGGCAATGGATAACACGTTGAGGAATTATTTACTTGTTGAAGCACAGTTTTTTCCTTTGTCATCAACGGATATGTAATGGAATTTATTTTGTAAGAAAGCTATAGAATAAATATTTTATTGCTTACCTGGGCATTAATTTTTCTGCGTAAAATAATGAAAAAAGTTATGAAAGTGGGACAGATTTGCTTTGAAATTGACATAAATTTTATTGATTTTGGGGCATTTTTCGTAAACTTGAGCCTTAGAAAGGTCGAAATGGTATATTGGTCGACCTCAGCGGTTCTGAGAAAAAAAGTATCGACCTATAATCCGAAAATTACGGTAAATTTATGTTGGTTTGTTTTGACTTTAACTATTTTGGTTTAACTTTTTTTGTATTGTATTCTTTTATTTTTAATTTATTTTTTGTTATTCATTGTTGATTATCTTTTTCAGTTGACTAACAGATACTGTATTAACATCACAAATCAGAAAGCGAAGGTACAAATTTTGTGACTCATCAATTTTATGGAAATGTTCTAATTCATATGATGAAAAATTAATAGAATTTATCAATTAAATCATTTTTAGACTTTGGTGTTCAGGAGGTCTCCACAATATCCAAGTTCTTTCAATGTACATTGGACCAGGTCAACTCCAATAACGATGACTTAATTGGAGAGTGGCAGACACTGAAAAGTTTAGTCTACAAGAGGTATTTCATTTTTCATTCAGATGGGATTTGCATGGTCATATCAATTTAACAAAAAATAACAACAACAAATTTATGATTAATACATTATTGAAAAAGAGTTTATTATTTTTCTCCAGGTTTTCAGGAAAGTTACGTGATGTGAGCTGGGAGGATGTTTTCAATAGTTTCTCTGATTGAGGAGTCTCAAATGTTCTCAACATCATTGATCTAGTACAGGGTTTATCACCAACAAGTGTGATTAACGAGACTGCCGTCAATCAGATGAAACTATTGAAAACAGAGAGAAGACATCGTCTAAGCAACCAACATTTGAATGACTGCATGGTCATCCAACTGGAATCAGCACAAATTATGAACTTTGATCCTCAGCCAGCAATTGACAGATGGATGGTATGAAATCAAAATTTTAAAAAAATAGTTGTTTCCTCATAAATTTTCATTTCAGTTTATGAGAAAATCCATTGTATTCTTTTTATAGTTGACAGGAAATAGAAGAACCTCCTACAAAAGATCATCATTCAAGAAAAGGGAGCAGGTGCTTGCAGAAGCTGAGACTGTTACCAAGACTGTCACAGAGACTGAAACTGAGATTGAGAACACTGAATCAAATATTATTGATATTGAACAAGATGCTGAGACACGTCAGAGTGAGGCTGTAAATGAGAGTGAATCAGAGAGTGAAAGTGAATCAGAGTGTGAGTCTGACTTTGAACAGAATGAAAGTGAAAATAAGAACAGAATTAGAGAAAGTGTCAGAGAAATGGAAATAGAAAGAGAACTTTGAAATAAATTATTAAAAAATTGAATACATTGAATTTATTTATTTTTAAAACACTTAACTCACCTGTTATGTACATATACAACATTGAAAAACAGTAAGGTATGAAAACTTATTCTGTAATTAGAAGTATATTAAAATTTATTCGGACTGATAGAATTTGCTTCGGACCAGTAAAATACACCATGCCATCAGTCCGAATGACTGATAGAAAAAAAATGTTTTCGGAAACTCTGCTTTTTGGTAAATGGCCTTACACCGACCATTCTTTTTACAATATTTACATTTGCAAATATCTTTCTTAGATGAACCTATTGAAGAGAAAATATGTTCAATTCTGTGTGAATGTTATTTGGGGTCAGAGGTCATAGCGCGACCGAATCACAGAGCGAGGTGATATTTTGTTCGTGTCATAAATGCAATTTAACTCGAAATGCATGTGTTCATCTCAAATGTAAATATAAGTAATAAACAACAATGTTAAAAAGTTCATTGGGAAATGAACTTTTAGTTGGTACGTGATCAAATCTACTGAGAAGCCCTCTAAGAGTCTTTTAAACATTGTTGTTTATTTCTCAAGTGGATTCTTTAGTAAAAATCAGCCCCTCGTGTGTAAGCAGGGCTCTCGATTCTCTAAAATTGGGGCCGTTCAACGCCCCGTTCCCAATGCAAAAAAGGTACCTTTTTTCCCAAAAGAAAGGTGTAAATTTCCCAATTTTCATAGCAAAATATTAATAAAAAAATAAAAGTCCATGAAACTTAATCGCAAAAAAAAACCCAAACAAAACACACTTGAAAATGAAAGTGAAATTGTACCGCTATTTTATTAGTTCGCGCCAAATGCATTCGTAAACTGGTTCTAGGGAACCAGGTTATTGTTTTTACCGAAATTTGTACTATATGAGTTCAGAGTATCTTGTCATGTAGTTTCGACAAAAAAACATCATTTTAATTGGTTTCAAAAAAAGACATTTCACTTTAATATTAGTAAGCTGCACGTAGAAACATACCCATGCACGCTTCGGCATGATCAGTCTCGCGCTGTATTGGTAAGCAACTTTGTCCATGTGATCGAGGAAATTCGGGGCAATGTGACTAGCGACTGTCACTCAGAAAGACAGATAACCGCAATATGAACACTCAAAAATAATAATGACAAAGCTAATGTACTTTCATAAATAGCCTACGTACCCATGTTTGATCTGTATTCAAAACCATGCAGAGTTAAATAGATGTCAAAATGCTAGAAAAGCAAAATTTGAGGATTTTTAAAAATGAATTTTGGTTATCCAACTTTTCCCAAAATGATGGTAATTTTCCCAATTTGAACGGCCCCGGCCCCAGTCCCAAAAAGTGGTGTGAGAGCCCTGGTAAACATCTGTTTGTTGGCAGTGTTCTTTCCTCGAAGTCTTAAATTTTCCTTTTATGCTTCAATAAATATACTACATACTATCGTCTTGGGCATTAACAAATACATACAAACAAAAGGTATGCGTTTCTATTATTACCCAATACTTTCTCCGATTTGGTTTGTTTACAATATTGACCCCCAGATCATCTGCAAGTTTGTCAACTTTTTCTACCCTCGTAAACGATCGAACATATTTTTTTTTAAATCAAATTGGCTATTCAATAAAACATTAAGCTAACGTACGTGCAGTGTTACGTATACCTTTAAAACGCGCCTCATGCAGAAATCTAGGTCTACACTTTCCCACAGAAGCTCCTCGCGATAGTAATCACTGAAATGGCCGACCAACTTGCCATGCAGCCACGGAAAGAAGCGAGTGATTTGATTGGATGCTTTTATTACTTCGTTTTTTTCCGACGAAAACCCCGCGAAAACATCAAACATGGGAAAGATACCTCTCAACTAGCTAGGATTTCCATCCAGCATGCTAAGTTTAGCTTATTTTAATATCAACATTAAGCAATCCATCACAAAATTAAACTGCTTTTACAGGTTTTAATTTTAAAGACCTGCTTTTGTGATCTCCGTCTGCAGCTGGCTTACTACTGGACCACGTGAACCCGGCCACATTGGCTAGCTGCTGCATTCATGAATACCGACTTTTACACATGCTTTGCAGCTTTGTTGACAACTTGTTTGACATGTACAAAACTGTGCAATTTTTGCTTTGAAACATAGAATATTTACGTAGAATAAATGCAACATTTCAAACCTTTTAACTGCCAACCGGTTTGCACTTCTGCCACTTCTCACAGCATCAAACAATCTGCCTCTGCTAAACGTTTGGGGTTTTGTGACACGTGGTACAAGGGGTCTCGGTATTACGTAAAAAACTTGGTTTAGCCGCGGAGTGGAATGATGGTAAAAGCGCCATGGGTCGTTTTAATTTGTTTATGTCTTATTCTAGATTTTTTTGATTTTGTATAGAGCTGCGAAGGAAATGAATTCTTCTAGAAAAAACTGGAAAGGAATTTCCAAAAACAGTTGAAATGCGAAAAAAAGGAGGCGTAGCGGGTGTTATACATAGAAGCTTATCAATTCTTGTCTCATGGGGCTTATACTCTGATACTAGTACTACTATATGAGTAAACATTTCATGTACAGATTGCGACCACCCCGGGCCCATTTTGAAAAATGTTGCTATACGAGTCTAGGATCTATTTTCTCCCCCCCCCCTCCCCCACGAAATAGGATTTTCAAGTTTGGCCAATTCCCCCTTTTTTTATGCTTGTCAACTTTACAGGTAAGGTAAAAAAAAAAAAATTCTCTGGTTGGCCGCCCACTTTCAAAAACGATGCTACGCGCCCGTATTTCCATGCAATTGCTGAAATTCTTTATGTACAATTTTGTTTTCACTTATCCCCCCAACCCCTAAGAGATTAATTTTAAATTATGTAAACTCTTCACCATAGTATGATATATATACTTCAATACTAAAGTGAACATCTTAATCATTGTATAGGCCTAAATAAACGTTGCATTTATCTCTAGCATGTTGAATGTTTTTATCTGTCTTTTAGGTATAAATATTTGCTTTTGCCTATCAAAATATATTACAAATAGGCCTACATCGATTTCATAGTTCAACTGCCATGAATTTGACTTCATTTTGCAAATTTCTCAATGCATTGATGCATGAAATATGTAGAGATAACGAGTAGTATGTTCGAGCTCAAAAGTACGAAAACCTATTAGGATCAATCTAGAGAGAGAGAAAAAATTAAAAGGCGTTATAACGCCTTTCGAAAAGGCGTAATAACGCAAAAAAAGGCGTTATAACGCCTTTTGAAAAGGCGTTATTACGCCTTTCCATTCCAAAAGGCGTTATTACGCCTTTTTAAAAGGCGTTATAACGCCTTTCTAAAAGGCATTATAACGCCTTTCCATTCTAAAAGGCGTTATTACGCCTTTCCAAAAGGCGTTATTACGCCTTGCTTAAAGGCGTTATTGAAAAGGCGTTATTACGCCTTTCTGAAAGGCGTTATTATGCCTTTCTAAAAGGCGTAATTACGCCTTTCCAAAAGGCGTTATTACGCCGTTATAAAAGACGTAATTACGCCTTTCTAAAAGGCGTTATTACGTCTTTATTTTGAATAAATGACTAAACATATTTAGCCCAACCGAGGAGTGGGTTGGGGGGGGTGCAGAAATCTTACCTTTGGGACATGAATTTCACAATTTGATATAGGACTATAATTTCTCAAAAAATAATTTAAAAAGATAACAATTAGATTTCCAGGAAAAAGATTTTTAAATGCGTGATATATTTTCAATGTTGAACCAACTAAGTCCTTCTTAAATACCAGACACACATCTTCCAAAGATCATTGATTTCAATTGCTCATTATACCTATGCAAATAGTTTGCCTGCTTTTTTCCAAGAAGAGAGAAAAATGTCTTCAAATGATCTGAATTTTAATACATGGCAAGCAAAGCTCCAAGATACATCTGCCTATATCGTATCTTCACAAGTAGAGTGTTGCCTTCTCTTAATACGAATGCAAAAAATTGTCAGTGAGATGTGCAGGAATATAGAGAATTGCAAAAATAAAGATGGTTTTAATTAAATCTTTCATATATTTATTAACATAAAATAACGCCTTTCCATTTTCCTTTTCAAGAAGGCCATTAGTACGAGTGCGAATTGGGTACCCCCCCCCCCCCCCC
>PRKT01000169.1:413392-449805 GCA_003671525.1 Saccostrea glomerata | reverse complement strand
GGGGGGGGGGGGGGGGGGGGGGTTAAAAGCACGGGCCATAAATAATGGTTCTTCATAAAGAGTTATAACCCTTTTGGAAAGGCGTAATAACGCCTTTTTAAAAGGCGAAATAACGTCTTTTAGAAAGGCGTAATAACGCCTTTTTTCGCGTTATAACGCCTTTTTTCGCGTTATTACGCCTTTTCGAAAGGCGTTACAACGCCTTTTAATTTTTTTTTCTCTCTAGATTGATCCTAATAGGCTTGCGTACAAAAGTCTATTAAACATTACATAATAAGAGCGAATCGAACAAACACGGACCTCCAAAACATCAGAAGCGGGGTCAGGCACCATGGAGGAGTGGGAATCCCAAGTGCCGACCGGTCACATCCGCTGTGTGCTCCTTTTCATGTCCGGAAAAAATCCGTCGACAACTCAGTGTGTAAATTATGGACTAACAATCAACTACACTGGTGTGAAAAAAGTCAGTCATCATTTGGCTTAAATGATAAATTGTATTTTCTGTACGACAAGGTCATTGTTTCGAACATAGAACTTAAAAAATGATTACTTTAAACGAGACTGCTGATATTTTTGATTCATCAATTTGTTTGTCTATAACTTACCCCGTTTAGAAACTGTTCATACGTAGAACATGCTCTTCCGTATCGAACCAACTGATATATAAAACTCCGTATACATGCAGGTGATGAAGGTATGTTTTAAGGAAAGTTGATGATTCTGATTTTTTTTTTTTTTAACAGAACATAACATATATACATACTTAAGGACATACACACAGTAGGTCGAACTTTATTGTCTTTTGCCTTGGAGTTGAAGAGTACCAATACGTAAGGGAACTCCGAGGCACTGTCTGCTACATGTTTATGTATATATATATAGATGGTTTTGTACTATTCTTCTAAAACAAGTTCCGATAAACATAAAAGCTGGATTATATATGTTTAGTATTTTTTGTATATTTTCCTTTAAAATATACAAAAGTTTTCATCCATTTATATCCTTAGACCTATTAAAATCCCTGATTTTTTTTCTCTACAAACATCTGATGGAAATATAATCCTAAATTAAGAATATCATGAAAAAAAATACCAGTAGGTATTAGGTATATGTTGCGTATGTCCTCCAATGACACCCGCATCCTCTATCAAGGATACAATGTTGGGACCACTCTAAATAAACTTGAATTAACACAGTAAACTTCCTTTTCTCTGTGTGTGCAAAAACTATGATATTATCTTGAGCTTCGATGAACACAATGCCACTATTCTCTATTGAGAAGTTGATGTCTCGTTTTAACACTCCCCCTCCCAGCTGGGGGGGGGGGGGGTTTAAAACGAGACATAAACTTCTCAATAGAGAAGAACAATGTCAGGTGTTGTTTTTATGGGATGATGGTCGGCAGAGATAGGCTTGCATGTCACTTCTGAACCTTGAACCTTTCACCCATACACAGTGATCAAAAGCTGCACATGAGTACGTTCTAGATAAAACATCGAATATTCACCGATGGTTTCACCATGAACGTTATATATCTCAGGTGAATAATGGTGTAACAAGGAAAGTATATTCAAAGCTCCTTTTTTTCTTGCAAAAGATATACATTGAGTGATGTATTTTAATTATATTTTATTTCATCCTGGATGGTTTAAATATAAACTAGGCTGTAGCGGATCGGTGTGATCGCTGCCAATTTAAGATTGATTGACCGACTTGGATCGAGCCACCTACATTATTCCATGCAGTGTACAAATGAGGGATTTTTGACCGAGGATTTCATAACATTACACAATATTTTCTCAACATTTTAACAGGCACGTAGCAACAGGGGGACCAGGGGGCTGGTCCCCCCACTTTTTACCCTAGGGAAATGTAGTGTTGAATATGAAAATAAAATGGTACTGAGAGAAGCTGACATTGAAAAAAGTTGGCCTCTATCCCCCTCCGAAATAGGATTTTTCAAGTATGGGCAATTTCTTTTTTTTCTTTTTTTTTTTGCTTGTCAACTTTTTCAAGTAAGTAGAAAAAAATTTCTCTGGCTGCCCCCTTTCAAAGACGATGCTACGTGGCTGGTTTTAATATCCCTTATCCCGATAAAGTGACATTAATTTATCAGTCGCGCCTGGGGCTCTTTATTTGTGTCCTTTAGCTTTTTTCAGATTATAACACGACTTTTCTCACCTTCGTTAATTATTTGAAACTTTATCGTCAATAAGATTTTTTTAAAATTAATTTTCAGAAATAAAACTCACATGTATAATTATGATCAGTTTGATAAAGTTGGAAGGGGAGATTATATTTAAATATTTTCATTTCTATTTTATCTCTGTGATAACTCTTTGAAAGTTAGAGGAGTTGATCTCTTGATAATTCTACCTGAATGTAAAGGAGCTAAGGAGATCTGTCTCTGGCGCTTAGGAGGCCAAATATGCCTGTAAATCTCGTGCGGCTGCCTTTGTGTTTGTCGTCAGTGGGTGAAGACTATTGAATCGGCATGGGAATCCTCGTGTAATTTAAATCTATATCTACATTTTTAAAATCTAAATCTACAATTTTATTTCACAATGAAATGGAAATATAAGAAATCACCTTCTAATTAATATAGTATGCCAAGGACATCAACGATAGTGGGAAACATGCAAATTACTTAGTATCCCATGTTTCCCACTATCCCGTTGACGCCCTCACATACTATACCTTAAACCTTTTTTTGTCTTGGACGTTAACGGATTGATCAAATATTTTTGTGGAAAAATAGATGTTTTAGAGCAAAATATATGGCCTTTTAAGCGGAACATTCGCCAGTCTAAAGCTATTAGAAATTTATTTTTACTGCATGGCCATTATTAAAATAACATGTGTTTTCTTTCAATCTCTTCTGTCGAAAATAAAACAAATTCTAAACAATTAGCTGCAAATGTTGCATTAAAATTACCAGATTAAATTAGCTAAATTTATACATACAGCTTTTAACCATTAAGAAAAATCTTCTGCATATGTATGAATTTTAATATGTTAATGGAAAATGTAAATAAAACTCAAGTGGACCGTTTGCAGATTAGTCAAAGCGAGGGCATATTAAATCTCATCCGTCTTTCAGTCTATATAAGTCTGTCAGTTTGTCCGCCTGTTACAAAAACTTAATTTTACCTTGGTCGTAACTTCTAAGTGAAAAGGGACACGTCGTCGCAAACCACGGCCAAAGTGTACGCTCCTCTCCCACCTGGAGAGAGCTATATATGCGGACTCCGGACCGTCGCTTGAGACGATGAAAGGGACATGGCATTCATATTTCACTTGAATGTTCGAGATATTTTCAAATGGACATGAATTTTGAACCCTCGACTTTGAACTTTAACCCACTTGTTAAAAAATGAACATTACTTTGAATTGGTCATAATTTTTGAAAGGGAAAAGATAAGACTTTCATAATATACATGCATATTACCTGTGAAAAGACCTTTCCAAATATACTATAGTAATATGATTTTTTTACCCTGTGACTTTTATAATGAAGTTTGACCTTCTTTTCAAAAATGTTATTTTCCTTATAACTTTTGATTGAGAAGAGATCTAGCTTTCATATTTGTGTATTATCTGTGGCAAGATGTTTCAGGGCATGCTTTAATTTTTGACCCCCTTTACTTTCATGTCCTAATTTTCAAAAGTTATAACTTTTATGATTACTTATTTTGAATGGCATATATATAACAGGGTGGTCATAATTGACACAACATGTAATGAATAATGGCATCCCACCCACTAAACACCGAAAGCGGGGACCACAATTCTTTGAATTTGCTTGTTTATCTACTTTGAAATAATTAGTGATTTTCTTATTTTCTTGTACACAAGTTTTCCAGAAAGGTTTATTTCGTCCCAGCGAGTAATCCAGGGACTTGGCGTAATCCTGAAAAAATATTTACAAATGACACTTTCTTCTCCTCTCTCTGGCTCTGTGTATGAAATTATCTTGTTAAGATACGTGTATCTCTTAGGGATACCCATCCCCAGCCCGCTCCCAAGTTAGAATTGATATATAGATCGGGATCGGCATTCTTATCACTTCCTCTCGCGGTTCAAGGGGCGTCACTGTTGATTGTTATTGTCTTTGTGCATGTTACAACTAGTCTAGGTCACCTACACGTTTGTTGCATCGATGCATGGTCTCACACCAAACGTCTAGGAGCATTCCACTATAAATATTTTTACTTCAGAACGAGGCTTTTAAAAATTGCCACACCTGCTTGGTAAATATTGTTTATTCACTGTAACCATAATAACATTCGGTATCGAGTCACTCGGCAGTAGAATGATCGTCACGGTGTGGTTATCTGTGGAGTATCTGAAAGATCTCTGTAGGCGAAAGGTATACACACTTAAGGATATATGTAATACTTCAGTAGTACTAGGGTAGATCTAACATATCAGGGTGAATATGATATTATTCACTGACCATTTCCAGTGGATCCTGTGGTGAGTGTTCTAGATGTAGACACATGAGGGACACATGTATTTTAGTTTAACCTATATTTTATTTTAAATTAGAAACATATAAAACAGTTAAATGAATTTCAAATAGGATTATTAATCCATTTTCTGCAAAAGATTTCTTTCTACTTGGTAGTAGAAAAATAATACTGTTGAAAAAACATCTATTTTGTGTGATAATACACCATTTGAACAGGAGGTATGACCAAAAATCAGCTGTTACTTGAAACTTGAAAAGAAGATTATTTATCTTATGTAGTAAACTAGTAACGTCGTTATAAAGTTAGTTTAGCTCATTCAGTCTCTGGTTTGAATGGGTTAAATCGTTTACAGAATTATTTTGAATTACATTGTGGATGAGAAATAATAGAGAAATACAATGTGGAAATTGAGAACATTTTCCCTTCATCAGCTTATTTTTGATAATTATTTAAAAGTTTATACATTTCTGCTTCAGAACAGAGGGTTTATGGGAAATAAAGCCACGTCTGTGGCACGTCTTTCATCTGCTATGAAGCCCAAGTGCCATGTAAAAGCACGCTGTGAAATTTACCCGCGGAGTGAAGTGAAGCGATTTCCTGTTCCTGATGAGAAAGTTCCCTGGACCGTCAGTTTTCCTAATTATGCACCAGTGGATTACACAGCAGCATCAATCTTAAAACGACCGGTCTACGCTGATCCTGATATACGGTATATTAAAACTTAAATCAAAGCAAAATTAATGTTTCAAAAGCCTACCAATTTCTGTATACATCCAGGGTAAATTCACAATTGGCTTGATATAGTAGTTGATCAGCTGATCGTGATAAGTCTGACCAGGGGTCAGTGTCAAACTCAGTAGTAATCAAGTCTGACCAGGGGTCAGTGTCAAACTCAGTAGTAATCAAGTCTGACCAGGGGTCAGTGTCAAACTAAGTAATAATCAAGTCTGACCAGGGGTCAGTGTCATACTCAGTAGTAATCAAGTCTGACCAGGGGTCAGTTTGGGTGTCTTTAACTATAGGCACACAGTAATGCCATTACAATGTACAAAAATTAACAAACTAATGAGAAACTCACCTTTTATTATGAATTTTTTCCTTTATTTTTCCTCAACTTTAATTAAAATTCCTTGAATTCTTTCTTGTGAAAGTTTCACTTCAGCATAACTCTAGAAGACATTAATCCTAAAATAAATAAAGAATTATCTGTATTCTCTATAATAGAAAATCCAAGATTACTTAAACTGCTCCAGTTTTTATAACCACATAAATATAATGCCCAGGTAATTTCCTTTTGATAGATAATTTGATCTTATAAGAGAGATTTATTTTTTTCAGGGAATGGTGGATGCTGGTGAAGTTGTCACGGCAACAGTTAGACGAGAATTCGGAGAGGAAGCTCTCAATTCCCTGGAAATGTCTCCAGCAGAAAAAAAGAGAGTAGAGAAAGAATTAGACGAACTTTTTAATTCAGGACATGAGGTAATGGGTGAACTTATTCTGTACAGTTTGTAATCATATAATTCAAATGATTTATTATAGTACATTGGAGAGGCAAGTTTCGGATGCACAGTTCTGATACAAATCTGCTGACAGACAGAGTGAAATAGGCACTTCACGTTATATGATTTTCTTATCGCAAATTTTTTAGAATGCCTCCCACCTAGTATAGCATGATTTATTACATGGGAGCTATTTTTTGTGATTAGAAATATACATGTTATAAATTTAATTGTGCATTGTAAATAAAAATTATGCAACTCTCCTGGTAAGGTTGAGTGTCATAATCATTGGAAAGAAAACATGAAATTGCCTTTACTATTTATTTGGTTTATTGTAGTCAAATAAAAAGGAGAATTACACAGATGTGGGTTTATGCAACCTTTGTAGTGGATGAGTGAAGTCCCTTATGATCATTATTTATTCAATGACAATTGTTTAAAAAAAAATGTTTATTTTCAAAGTTTGACAGAATTTTTGATTCAACACTGGTGAATTGTTGAATGACATTCTCTCTTTGTTAGGTATATTGATTGAAATATCTGCATTGTTACACCTGTAATTCTACCTGGTTTAATGCATTGTTACATTTGTAATTCTCCCATGCTAACATCATTGTTACAATTGTAATTCTACCAGGTCTACCGAGGGTATGTGGATGACCCTAGGAACACAGATAATGCCTGGATGGAGACTGTAGCAATGAATTTTCATGATGAAGATAGCTCATGTTTAGGAAAAATTAAATTGTGTGCAGGTACAGTGAAATTCCAATCCTATACATATTTGATTAAAAAGTATGAGAAAAAAGGATATGGTTTCATGACTATATAACGAGCATTTTATTATCTACAAAATTCCTTAGTCGTCTTTACTTTTAGTTTTAAAATATTTGAATTACCGATTTACCCCTGAAATTATTCTTTCACAAATATTTAACTGTTGCTTTTACTGTTGAAAAAATAGTAAATCTTTAAGGTCAGTTTTACTGCTTATGCAGGGCATTGTATTTAAATGATGCAGTGATCAAAAGGAGCTAAAATACATATATGTCAGTTTCGGGGTGGGTGAGTTTGAATGTTTGTGTAACAAAAATGGCACTGTAGCTAACTTGGCAAAAATATGATCGATATAGGAGTTATCTTTCCTGCAGAAGGAGTTTCCCTACATTGATTCCAAGTTTTAGTTACTGCAGATGTACTTTTTTTCCACGGGGTCATAATTCCGCAGAATCTCACTTTCTGTTTAATCCGCATTTATATTAAGTATGCTTGGACAAATTTCCGCAGAACGTTCGTGACCGCGTATATAGTGTAAATTAATACCATGCGGAAAACAGTACTTCTACAGTATTCGATAAGAATCAAAGGTGGACATGGGATTCTCTTACAAGTTTAGTTCGGTATTTTAAATTTCTTGTCACTTTATAAGCTTACCTGAGCAAAACTCTCAAAAAAGTTTTTCTGTAAAAAGGAAAACAAAAGATGACACTATATATGAATGTGGATTTTGTATTTTTTCTGCAACAACTGTGGCATAAATATCTATAGTAACAACCAAAGAAAGCATTTTATTGTTGAAATCAATTACTTGAATTTATGTGGTTAGTATGAAAGGTTATTGTGAATGCCATTATTTGTAAGGTACATTAACATTCTGTATGTTGTGGAATAAGGTAATACAAAGAGTATATCACTTTAGGACCACTTACTATGATTATAATTATAGCTACCACTTAATAATACAACCAACTTCTTGTTATTTTAGGTGATGATGCAATGAATGTTCAGTGGATGGACTTAAGTGGTAAACTAGACCTCTATGCAAGTCACGTAGAATTTCTAGAGGAGGTAGCCAAGAGACACAATGCTAGCTGGTGACATTACGCTGTGTCTGACTCATATCATCCCTACCATGTAAACAGTTACCATGTAAACTCATAGAAAAGCTACCCCTATAAGATAGACCTCTATAATAAAATAAAGTAGAAATCAACTCTTACCAAAGTTACTGCTATACTCCTATATCATTGAAGTCTTCATTAGACAATACTCTGTTTATTTATTACATCATGATTTGGTGGTTATTAGGATTTTTGCAAATACTTTCTTATTTAAAAATCAAATTGTATTGCTTAAGCAAATGTTTTTCAAAGATGTGTTTTATTTTGTTTGAAAGTGAAATGTCTGATTTGAAGTTATAAAGAAATAGAAATATTGAATGAAAATCTACAAATGCATGTACATTTGTTTGTAAGAAATATTTTCATCATACATATTTTTTTCATATACTTTTCATATGAAATCAGATTGTTCATCAGCAAACATAATTAATTAACCTAGTGCTTGAGTTTTAACTGCTCAGTGATGTGTAAATATGATGAATGTACTTTGATTTTGTTGTCAATTATTGTACTTAGGTGTTACCTAAGAATTTAACACAAAAACGTTAAAGTATGGTTAAAGTTGTCATGACAGTAGGCTGCACTTTTGCAGCAAAACCATATTCTGCCAACTTTTGTACCCCAGTACAGATCACAATGAAGCAACCTTTTTTATATTCTTAGTTTTGTTAATAGGTGTTGTATATTCTGATTTTTCCCGAAAATATGAAGAATACTTAGATGACTACAAATTATCATGAGTATGTATGGATATGTGGGTTACTTCCAAATTAATGAGGTAATGCATGGATATGTATGGTAGTTATCTAGAATTGTTGAGGAGTTTATAAAATCAACAATGAATCTGGTATAGGCATATTATTATAATGATTTACCTTTATATTAGATTTCTTCTAAAACAGTAGATTTATCTTTAGTAATGAAAAAATAATACTGTACAATAAAACTGGCGTAGTAGGAATATGGTAATAGGAAATTTAGGTTTTTGATATTAAACTGATTGTATTTAATTTTTTTTGTAAGTATTTATTTTAGAAATTAAATTCATACAAAATCTTGAGCATCCCAAGGCAAGTTTTGTATATAATGCAATCTAGAATATATTTGCTACATATTTGAAAGTCATGCTAGAAGAAATACCGGTATGTAGTGTTTCCTATGTATACATTCTGGTATGTAGTGTTTCCTATGTATACATTCTGGTATAACCCCAACTGATCTAAAACAGAAAAGGAAAGTCAATTTAGGGTCCACAGGACCTCACTATTACTTAGTTTAACTGACTAACAAATCTCATATTTTATATAAATGGTTACATGTTGTGTTTTTATGTTCCGCATACATGTTATTTCATTGTTATAAGCAGCTTCTAATGACATTGTTATGTGTGTTTAATTCATTTGATCAAATGTTGATAATTAGTTGTGCAATCATTTTTATAGAACTCTACCTTTGTTAAAAAAAAATCAAAATAATACAAGATATTCACTAAAATTTAATGTTATTAATTATGATAGAAGGTACTTTCAGCAATGGTTATCATGTAATTCAAAAGTTCCGGCACATGAAACATTATTTTTTTTGTTGGTAAAACTTAGACCACTCACATCGTTTTAATTGCTATAATTATAAATTGTTATGATTGTAGATTGATCTTTAATAAATTTTAAAAATCATTATTTTTTTTTTCTATATTAAAACACCAATACCTCCATGCAAAGAAAGAATCTTAGATCTCTTAGTTGAGATATAAAATACATGGTTGTCTCATTATTCCTTCCACACAATGTGCTGAGATAAAGAATACACAGTTATCTCATTATTCCTCCCACTCATGTTGCGATTTATTGTTTCCTATCACTGGTGAGGGGGGTTGTGATTTACACACTTCTGTAAACCAGGAAGAGATATTATGATAGATATTTAATTTTAGTTATCACCGAAATAACCTTCAAATAAAGCTATAACCTGTGGTTTGTCGGTTTGTCATGTATGGTTTCCTCTGTAGGGCTTTAAAGAGGTAGACTATTTTATAGAGGGTCTAGCTTTTTGTAAAATTTAAATTGCAATCACAAATCAGTGGGAGTGGGATATTTTCTATGCTATGTAAAAAACGATATAAATGAAGGATATGGAGAACTGATAACGAATAGTACTGTATTCAATATCAAAGTCCATAAAACAATACAAAATAGGAGCAGAGCAAAAAGGGACCTCTAAAACATCAGAGGAGGAATCAGGTGCCATGGAGGAGTGGGCATCCTATGCCGACCGGTCACACCCGCTGTGTGCTCCTTGTCATGAGCGGGAAATAACGAAAAAATCCGTCGTCAATTCAGTGTATAAATAATGGATTAACAACTTGTATGAAAAAACGTCGGTCAGCATTTGACACAATGATAAATTGTATTTGCTGACAAGGTCATTGTATCCAAAGAAAGCATCTGAGTCTCCAATGAAGGAGGAAACCGCGCATTGTAGAGGAAGGGTTAAATGCAGTAATTCTTTTTGGTAAGGGTACTGTAAGAGAAACTTCGTTTACTATTTGACATTTGGAGTATGCATTCAAGCTTTTCTAGGCTTTAATTTTTATATCCGCCAGCCTCGAAGTATGCTTTTTTGCATGATAGCTGCAATATCAATCACATCAGCACATATAAATGATATTATCTACATTACTAATACGTAGAGATCTGATAAACCAGTCCCATGGCCCTTGTGTGCTAACATTTACTAACCATGTGGCAATAATGCTCGATAAATTAGAACCTGTACAGTTGTGAACCGAACCCGCGATCCTAACTTCATCAAATCATTCCAGTCTGGGGAATATTGTCAAACCTACAAGTTACATTATATTTTTTCCACCCTTCTATTTCTTGGCTATTCCCGGGGGAGCTTCCCTCTCTATCTTACTACGTATTTTACAGCACAATTTTTCCAGTTACAGAATTGCTAAAGAATTAATGCTTTCTCCAAAATTCTCTAGAGAGCTAGCTACAGAGTGTAGATAATTTCCTCCAAATAGCGTATTTTCTTGAGAACACAGCCACCGAATTAGGACGGGGGTGTTGAATGTTATGAGTATTGACGTGCCAAGAATTAGTTTTCGAACACCAGTAACCGTATTATCTTTAAAACACAAGATAAAGGCCCAATATACGTGCCTAATGAGTCTGTCATTCCCTCGGTATTGATCGATCTTCAGAGAAATAGATATATCATGAAAATGTTATTTAAAACAAGTTTTCCATTTGTTCGCTAAGATTTGAATATCATAAACGTGTCGTTATATAATAACACCCAATTCACATCAATGGTGTACTTTTTAGTAGATGCCTTGGAATGAGTACCTTTCTGAGTTCGAAATGCAGTTGTTCTTTTTTTAATTTTGGGAAATATTTAAGTAACTTTTTTAGTGGATTCTCCTTGATTTTTTTTTTTTGAATTTTATCATCTTGTCTGCTGCTCGATTTTTTTATATACCTCTGGTATATAATTAAAGAAATATGTGGAGACACCGAACAATATTTGAGCTCAAAAGTAAAAAAAAAAATATTACAAAAAATAAGCAGAGAAAGGACTTCCACGAGAATTAGTAATCAGAAAGATCACATGAAAACAAGAGACCACTAGGTAACGTTGCTCACCCGATCAGGAAACCTCACCTGAGCCTTCGACACGGATGAAGAAAAGTTTGGCTTAAGGAGGGCGTGACCCTCTGAGAATCCCACACACCCTTTAACCGTTTCTAGAAACTTTGGAAGACGCTTACAAGATATTAGGTTCGCCATATAATTTTACTGAATTAAGAGACCGATAGAATTCCCAAACCTGGACACGAAAGTTTTCATAAAAGTTATATATATATATATATATATATATATATATATATATATATATATATATATATATATATATATATATATATATATATATATATATATATATATATATATATATATATATATATATATATATATATATATATATATTGGGGGCAAAATTGAAAAGAAAACTCTTAACATTTCAGAATTATTAATTAAACATTTCTACAAGTTTCTTGAAATCCCCAGTTGGTCTTCATGAAACCTAATGAAACCAACCGGCGCAATGCGTCCTTGTCTCGTGTTTGAAGCGTATAACTTGAAAAGAGCGTACATTGTCTGTTAATTAAGGGTATGAATATGGAAATATTGGTTAGGGTTTCCCTGATCACTGTCATTAACTATTTGTCCCCACTGCGGAATGTCGTGGGCTAATAATATAAAAACTTAAAGGCCCTCGTATGCAAAGAAGTCAATATTTCAAATAGTTGCATAACTGGAAAAGAACATATTTTGCATTTCCTTAGATTTAGCATGCGCAAATTCCTTTAATTGACTTCTAAATCTTGGATATCTGATCTGTCTTGAATGGAAAAGGCAAATTAAAGACAGACCACCAAATCACGAAAACATCAGATAGTAGAAGAAAAAGGAAGCTCGAAGAAATGAGGATAAATCTTTTCAGCAAAACTTTTTTTTTCAATGAATTGATTTCTTCCTCAACATTGGTCTTACTTGCTTCTCGTTGAGGGGCTGACAGTTTTTTGCTCTCCTGTGTATAATGCAATATCAGCGTTTGGCCAATATCAAAGTCCACGTGTATCAATTCCATCCTATCGACCTTATTCAAAGAAGACATATGAAGTGCAAACAACACCAAAACACATTAATCTGAAGGAGGAACTCAATTCCAGGGATATTTTGTCATTACATCGGATAAAAGTCCACTCCATCGAGCCATCATATTCCGAAAATAGGAGATAGATAAAATAATGTGATTGTATTGTGTATGGCGGAAGATAGAATGCGGTTGCATAATTTAATGGAACCTAAAACTTTCTGAAATGACATAAAGGTTTTCAGAATTTGTTTTATTTAAGCTCACCCGAACCAAATGTTCCAGTGAGTTTTTCTGATCGAAGTTTGACCTTTGTCTATCGCTGCTTTCTATCCGAAACAACGTCGTAAACTTTTTTAAGTTTTCAATATCTTTTCCGAAATCACTTGATTAGACCAATCTCAATTAAACTTTGCACCAAGTACGTTTTGTAAAGGGGGATCTATCTTCAACTTTCCTTAATTAATATGCAGCAATATACCTTTATCACCAGCTTACGGAGTTCATATATCTCAATTGATTCGATACGCTAGAGCATGCTCTTCTAATGAACAATTTCTAAAACGAGGTATTTTATTGACAAACAAGTTGATGAAACAAGACTATCAGCAGTCTCGTTGAAAGTCATCATTTCGTAAGTTCCATGGTCGATACCATGACCTTGTCAGGAAATACAATTTATTATTGAGTCAAATGATGGCTGATGTTTTTCATACTAATTGCTAGTCCAACATTAATACACTGAATTGACAAAGGATTTTTCCGTTACTTCCCGGTCATAACAAGGAGCACACAGCCGATGTAACCGGTCGGCAGGGGATGCTCACTCCTCCATGGCTCCTGAACCCACCTCTAATGTTTTGGAGGTCAGTGTTTGCTCTGCTCCTAATTTGAATTGTTTTATGGACATTTGATCTTGAATGCTGTTCGTTATCTCCATGCGTTTCTCCCATTTATCGATTCGATATATACTAGTGAACCCGAAATAAGTTACATGTAGCACAGATTCTGCTAATTAAGTGCTTTTGACTCATATTTGGAGGTTTTACCGACTATAAACTTTTAAGATATATTTTTCTTTTTACCAGAACAGCAAATTTAATTTCAGATATGCAAGCATCTCCAGGTAGTTCATATTTAAGCTTGTTCAAAACTTGACCCCATAGAGTAGGTTGTAGCCACGATAAAGGATTACATATTTTTCATGGAATTATATCAACTAAAGCAAAAATGTTTTGCAATCTTCCCAGAACCAACAGAGCCACAATGAGAATTCTCAGGTAAAGTCAAAATTCAATTTAACTTTGTTCAAATTCTGGCTCCAAAAGACAAAAATGGATCAAGTCTTAAAATGGATTATATAGGATTTTTTCAAAATAAATTAGTAATTCCCCATAACAAGAATGCCATGATGAATGATGAATGACATTGGTATGCAAGCTTTTTGGATAGAGTTTGTTGAAATTTGTTGACCCCTCCCCCCTCCGCCCAAGGAAAAGGGCGGAGCCAAAAGAAGTGATCAAAGCTTTACACGTCAATGTATATATAGGAAACAAGATGTGTTTGTGAAACACTGATGCCCCGGTATGGGTGTTTATAGCTAGGGTTGAAGTTTTTAAATGCATTTCGGTCAAGAGCAAGGTCAAAATTGTTGGTATGGAAATGAAGGTCTTGCCACAAGGAATACACCCGTGAAGTTCAAAAGCCCTAGTACTAACTATTCAAAAGTTATGACCAAAGTTTAAAGGTCAAACTCCAAGGTGAAAAATATTTATACCCATTGAAATGTCTTGTCACAATGAAGCCCCTATGAAAGCCATAGTTATTAAACTATTAAAAAGCTATCGACAAGGTAAAAGCTTGGTTTTTTTTTATAGTGGGTCAAACTCAAGGGTCATGGTCAAGGGGTCAAATTTGGTGGTACCCGGAGAAAGCTCTTTGTCACAAAGAATACACCTATGGAATATGAAAGCTATAGCCCCATCCACTCGAAAGTTATGGACAAGGTTCATTTTTTTTGGGACAAACAGAAAAACACATAGAAAGACAGGCGGACAGGACAAAAACTATACACCACGAATCTTCGATTACGGGGGCATATATATAAATGATTAGTATCACAGTGGTTTATTTTAGTTAGACGACAATTTTGTCCCAAAAGACATCGTCGTTTGAACAAAAATCTTGTTGCCTAAGCAAAATCAACAACTGTAAAATGCTCCCGTTGAATCAAATATTTTATGCTGTCCGGTTTATAAAAACATCTAGGAAAATTTATGTTTAGGCTCTGACACATAAGTCGATCTGAGGATGAAAATGCAATGTTAAGTCAAGACCCTGGTCCTCGGCTGTAGAATATTAGATATGTGACCTACCGACATAGCTATCATTTCTTATTAGTTACCACATTCCTCCTCCCTAAATTACTTGATCTAATCCCCACTCCCACCCAATGCCACCCTTGATTCTTTTTTCCTGACAGGACTTTTATCTGCAAGTCTAGGGATGGCCATCAGCGCCAAATTAAATAGGAAAGGAGGGGAAAATCCGGATCCT
Source organism: Saccostrea glomerata (assembly GCA_003671525.1). Lineage (NCBI taxonomy): Eukaryota > Metazoa > Mollusca > Bivalvia > Ostreida > Ostreidae > Saccostrea > Saccostrea glomerata. Next base: position 434,709 of record PRKT01000169.1, on the reverse strand, counting down.
GAGCAGGACTCGAACTCAGACCAGACCTCTGAACTCATAAGAGGGTGTTCTGACCACCGGTAAACGAACTTGTCCGAACGCCACACTGTAGTTAATATATGCGTCAATGAAATTGTAAATTTTACGATTGTTTAGAACAAATCTGGTGTAAAATTGGCGTAAAACCTTAATGATTTATAGATGGGTTGAACTGTCCCTTTTATTTAGTGGAAGCAATGTCCTTGAACAGTTGAACAACAGGAAATTCATTGTCAATTTTCGAAGACAATCTTTCCAGTACAATGTCGTTCCAGGTTACTTTTTGATTTGTTTCACACAAAGGCAGGAAACGTCCTATAGTTATTCTTTACGGTACACAAAATAAAAGCATCTCCCGCAGCAGTGGTAAGTCATCAGATAAAACAAACATTAGATGCATGGCATTCTGAGATCGTATCGTGGTAATTACATAAACTAGGAATTACATTGTGTACTTAATACATGTTCTGTTGACAACTCAACAGGTAAACATGAAAAATGGTCCCTAGAAACTCTAGTTCCACGAGGGCCAGAAAAAAGATCGGCGTTGGAATCATTCAATTATACATGTAGCCATAAATCATCTAACTTCAATATTTGGTCACAGGGACTTATCGATTAAGTATAATCGGGTGTAATTTATGATATCTCTACAATTACAGGCCAATTGATACTTTTTGTTTAACCAGAACGACTGAAAAGGGAAGCTTAATTATTAAACAATAGACTTTATTCGGTAAAAAGGAAATAATTGTACTTGGCGTATATTGAGTACAGCGACATAGAAAAACATTACAAAGATGTCTAAGACTATACTACACAGAGGGGATTAGGAATGAAGCGAATGCCTTGTATTTGACAATTTCTTTTACATATTATCCAATCTGGCTTTTCCTCTGTGCACAATCGAACTGAATTATGCTTTTATTTATCGCCTGTCTATGAATGGAGAATATTGATTGATTAGAACTGGACTAAAAGACTGGGAATAAAGAAGCAGAAGTTCAGGAGTTTTATGCAACAAGTGCCCGATCTGGCCGGTGTTTAGTGATAACAAGTTAATATCCGTAAAATCACTGAAACTGTCCACAGGGTTACAGCGCCACACGTCCAGAGGGACTGAGGGGTGTCACAGATCGTTAGTCGCCCCCGGGCAGTCAGCAAGCGGAAGAAGTAAGGAGGTAGGGAATTTTGTATGAGTTTTTGTCATTAAAAAGAAAATATAATTCTTTTGATAGTATTTATTACTAGTTATTAGTTGCTCTTAGAAAATGCAAATACATGTAATAACTAAAAACTAATTTGTAAAATAAAATATTTAAAAGGAATCGAACTAAAAATAACTCATATCTTTATATTTAGAAATATTCTTTAAAATCAGGAGGTCATATATATAACGATGAAGGTCATATATATGTGAACATATCCAAGGGATGTATCAATTGACTGCTGTCAGTTTTATCTGTACGACAGGTGACTTTGAATGAGGGGGATGGGAGTGGGGATGGGTTGTAAAATCAAGTAATCGATATCACGTTTTTGTAGAGCTATAGTATGTAAGTATTCTGATTGACTGGAATTTTTTTTGTAATCATAGGATAAGGTTTACGATTATCATAATGTAAATAATTATAAACTGTAAATTAAAGAAATTTTGTCTGTAAAACAATGGCAATGGCAGTTTTATTACAATATCTGTCTTTCCTTAATTCTTACTTTATGCTCGTAAAAATATTAGCAGATTTGTAAACAGATAGAAGCTCAGTAAAAATACATATGAGGAGTAGATGGACCTCCATTAAATCAATTCCCCACTACATCTCAAACATTGATTATTGTTCTTTAGGAATATATGATTGACACAAACCATATCTTAAAGTGCATCACAATATAGCTAATTAAGATATCTTCTCGGTTTATACTTTATTAAGTTTATGTACAATTAAGGTAAATGATGTTTTACTCTCCAGAACTTGTCAATATATCAACAGGACACGGTATGGGGTGGTTATAATGAGTAGAAACTTAATCTTTGCTTCCAACGAATTTATTCATTAGTTATAATGATCCCTCCTTAACACGGTGTTAGTTGATTTTCCCGGAGTTATATTCATTTTTAATGGATTTCGTTGACGATATGAAAAGACGGTCTACTTCACTGTACGCATCTTCTCCACAATAAAGAATACAAACCATTGTTAACAATTTTCTTTCACGTCCGTGTTGATAATTTGAAATAAATTCTAGAAATTTAAACATTTAATCCACGATAAGTGCAATAAAAATCAATGCTTTTAGTATATCACTTCCCTACATTCATTCTGTTTTCCCATTTTTGGGGCATATATAGGCCAACATCCCACAAAAGTGACAAAACATTTTTAGCCAAGCTAACAGAATTTTTAAACAAAACTTCCAAAAAAGATTTGCTTGTATTTCTTTTTTTTTAAACAAAGAGTTTTTGCTTTAATAAAATTCTATTTAAGAATAATAATGAGATAAAAATATATAAAGAGATGTACAATTTGTCGCTACAACGACAATTAGGCATTTTATTCTATTTATTAACACTACTCAGTTAATTTTTTTCTCTTTAGATGCCTTTTTTGAAATGTATTTTTTATCATTAAAGTCTTCTCGAATCAAGCTCAGAAAGAAAGTGCATTTATGTGAAAATGGTTGAAAAAATGAACAGGATTGAAATCATAATAAACTTTAGAAATAAAACAAATCTGGGAACAGAGCATAAAGACTGGAATTTCCAAAGGTGGGATTAGGTGCCTATGAGAAGTTAACATCACATGTCGACTGGTCATACGCACGGCATGCTCCTTGTCATGATTGAAAAAAAACGGGAAAATTCGTAATCATTGCTTTACAATACGTAAGTATGAAAAATTTCAGTGAGCATTGACTTAATCAATAATAAATTGTATTCACAGGAGAGGTTATTGTATCGGCCATACAACTTGCAAAATTATGACTTTAAACGAAACTAATATTTTTTTCATTGACTTTTTTTGTCAGTGGTTTGCCCAGTTTTAAAAATTACTCGACAACAGAAAAGTTAAAGTCATTATATTTATCATGAATTTGTTAGGTTACCATTAATCTTTTTTTTTTTTACCACTGACCTTGACGGTGAAAAGCAAAATTCTGAAAATTTTATTATTACACACCCGAAACCTTTATCAATAAATCTTGTTCATTTTGGTATCAATATTAGGAGAGATTGTTTTAAACTCATTCTACCACACTGATTTGCATTTATTTCAGCCGTAGATTTCAAGAGCCAAAAGAGTTAAAACAAAAACCAAACATGTGTATTGTTTTGTATAATATATGAATTGTTTTGTACAATATGTGTTTTTGTATAATAATAGTGTGTATTGTCTTGTATAATATTTGTAATATTTTGAATTTGTATAATGGGTATAGTTTTGCATAGTATTTTTATTGTTTTGCATAATCATATGACAATTGAGGTGACGTAGCTTTTATTATTTATGTAGTATTGTCAAAATACATTTCATCACCTCTATATATATGGTGTTAACATTTTCCAGCGGTACTACTTATTTCATATTCAAGAGCATGCTCCAAGTATGATCAATTTTTAAACTAACTACTGACCGATAAATTGATGTTACAGGGATTTTAGCAACCTCATCAATAGCCAACATTTTTGCTAGCAAATATAATCTATCATTTGGACGTGTTAAGCTCTTGTTTTTATCCGAGTTTGACTACGGATGTCCAGTCTTCCTGATTAATAAGGACTCACGACGGGTGTGGTCGGTAATTCAGGGGATTCTTAATTTTGCTTACTCCCAGGTACCTGCTCCCTTTGTTCATGTGTATTGTCTTGTTTGATTTGTGCATTGTTTTGTGTGATATGTGTTTTGTTGCCCTGTCTCTCTGTTAAATTTCTTATTAAAAAGGAGTTAAGGAGAGATGGGTGTGGCCATCTTTTGTGTAAAAAGTCAGCATCTGACTCAATGATAAATTGTACTTGCTAACAAGGTCATTGTATCGACCAAAGATCTTACTAAATATGACTTTCAATGAGACTGCTGATATTCTTGTTTCATCAACTTGTTTGTCAATAATTTAATTCGTTTTAGAAATTGTTCACACGGAGAGCATGCTCTTGCGTATCGAATAAACTGAGAGATATAAAGTCCGTATGCTGGTGATGAAGGTAATTTGTTGCATAAGTAAGGGAAGTTGACGATTGAAAAGTTAAAGTCATCACGTTTATCATAGAGCTTGGTCGTTAGATTACCATTAACGTCTTTTTCAAGTAAAATATCTAAATATGGAATAGATGTGTCAGATTATGCGGTATCTTTTATCTCAAGCTTACCAGGATATATCATATAGACATAGGAATGGAAATTACCATTGTTAATTGACAATACATCGTCGATACATAGCGAGTTAAAGGCCACAGCAAGTGTTATCTTCTTTTCATGTATAAGATTTTTTAAAAAATTCTGCTTCATATGATTACAAAATAGGTCTGCTCATAACGGGCGCAATCGGTATCCATGAGAATTCCAATAGATTGCTGGAAGACCTGGTTTCCAAAAACCACATAGATATTGTCAATCAGTAACTCAAGCATGCTTTGATGTCAACTTAGAAAACTTGAATGTACAATCAGAATCTTTTTTAACCAAATAATTTTGCAAATGACCAATGACAAGGTGAGTTCATTTACGAGTTCCATTTTTATTGAAAAAGCAGCTGTCAATGTTATAAAAAAGCCTGGACTTTTATTTATCGTGGGCAATGGTTGTGTATAAAGTTGAAAATTCATAAGTTTTTTAGCCGTAATTTGATTTTGGTGAAATCTTGTAATTTTAAATTTTCCAAAAGTTCCTTGAAATTTTGAACATTCACATCTGATTTACGTCACTTCTTGAATATATTGTTGCACTATACTTTTGAAATTTCTCCTTAACTACTGTTGATGATTAATTTCTTAGTGAGGAGTAAAGAAAGAGTTGAACATTTGGTTGAACATTTACTGGAACCCGCTATGTATCTTTGTTTTTAAGAATTTTCAAGTGTTTTTTTTTCAACCACGAAAATTTGACTATACATAAATAAGTGATTTTAAAGTTTGGTTTTTTTTCTTTTTGCTGTGTATGGTTTTTTTTAAAGAAAGTTTTTTTTCCGCTAAAATACCTTCAAGGACTATTCCTAAGAAGAGGGAAATAGACAGTATTTTTGGTATTAATTTATATAAAGTAATAATAACAATATAAGTATAATAATAAGCTATTTTAAATGTTTTTGGTTGTAACGTGCATTGGAAGGTCAAAACGCAAGTAAATTAAGAATTTCATTTGGATGTCATTTGAAATTCACGAATTTTTTCTAGGCTGAATATTTGGTCTTCTCTGGTTTTCTACGAAGATTACGATGTAATTTTTCGAATTTACGAAATGTCACATAAATGATCAGGAATATGACTGGAACAAATATTCTCTAAATATTGTAATACATATCAAAATCGAGTGTACATAACTATTTGCGTCTTACAATGCGTCGACATTCGATTTTGGTTGCGTTTATCGTTGTTTGCACTGCATGTTTTACTGTTTGGGTCAATGATAACTAAATAATTCCTGACTGATAGCGGCCCCAAGGGAACCCAAATTGGCAGCTATGTATTGGAGTTTCAATTCATATTCGGGACAATAGTTTAGAAAATGAATTTATGAGATCCATCGTAATAATGCATACAAAATGTCATCTGAAAATTGACATATTGCAAATATGAGATAACAATGTTAGATGGTCGATTTATGGGATGCATTCCCATACTGCAATGCTCACAGGGAGTAGTTATTAACTCATCACTGACATGGAAAATTCAATTTGTTATTACAAATGGCTATTAATAACATCCATAAAGGATGTATTAAAGAATTAAATATATACATGAAAAAAGGCTTTTCCAAGCTTCAAACATGCAAATGAATACTAGTAACTCGAAAAAATGAAACGAAAAAGTCTGTCCGTCCAATCCGTATGTCTAGCTGCATGGGTAGTGTGTGTTTCTCTCTCTCTCTCTCTTCCATTTTTTAACGTTTTTGTATGATTTGAAACAAAATTATTTTGTTCGATCTAAATCGATTTTGATGCAAATACATATATTAAATAATTCAAGATACATGATTTTTTCTGTTTTTAGATTTCATTTCTGAAAATAAAGTTTCTGCTGTAAATGATACAAAGGTTTTATGTTTTAATTCAGAAAATAATTTAGTTTGATTAAAACTGTCTAGCGTTTTAACCAAAAACGTATCAACTTCTATTGAAAAAAAATCCCTCAGGATTTTAAGAAAAGTGTTTGAGAGAGAGAGAGAGAGAGAGAGAGAGAGAGAGAGAGAGAGAGGCTAATCGACGAAATGTTGAAAACATTATATGATTTTCCGGAAATTGCATGCTATGGGACACTTCTTTTTAATTCGTGCATTATCGGTTTATTTGAGACCGACCGGGCATGAAATGAAAACGGCCAAATTATGATGATGGGAGAGCATGGAGTTCCATATTACACTGACAATCATACATTTCTCCCTAGATGAAATAGAAAATAAAATTCGTTTAAAAAGCCACCAACATAGTCCATTAACAGTAATGCACACAAAAAGCGCATATCTGCAGCTAATGTCTGGAGATTTTATGAAGAAAAGCATGGCTGTTCATTTTCTTGAAGTTTATGTAATTTGAAATATTTCGAATTATTAAATGTTAAAAGCTACAATTCATGAATTTCAGGCCCAAAGCAAAGTTTTTAAAAACTAGGGTGGGGTTGTGGTGTGGGGACGACCTCCCTCAAAAATCGACGAGTTTGAAAGGTCAAGATTTATAATGGAGATAACGAACAGTATTAAAAAGTTCATAAAACAATACAAAATAGGAACAGAGCAAACATTGACCTCCAAAACATCAGAGGTGGGATCAGGTGAACCGTCTTATTACATTTTTTTTCATAAAGATTCCAAATTACATGCAAGTGTCTTTTCAAAATCTTCACCAAGCCCAGCCCACAACCTGAAAATTAAATTGAACAATAAAAAAATCACACGTTTTTTTTTCGGAACATAAGATTTCGTGGTTATGAGGGAATATCCTCTATAATTTACTGAACATATGAACCATTGATATGATATTCCTATTGCTAGGATTTTGGCCTTGGTCATATCGATCGTAAAGAGAAAAAAAAACACGGCTAAATCGATTAAAAGAGCAATTTTTGACATATAACATATTCGTCCTCCCTAAGGAATAAATATAATATCTATCCCGATATTGATCAAATCTGGAAGCATTAATCATCAAAAGACGTACGCACGACCACAAAAAAGATCCCAGACCTGGATTCGGTACATATGTTCCCTCTGTAACGAGTTATCATCATCCTTGTATGATTTCTTGACCATTAATTATCTTTGATCCAGTGAGCCGTATAAAATGCCTTATTTTAATGCTCAACGAAATATGAAAATGTCATAGGATTTTACGGGAATCTTACCTAAACTGATTGTTAAACTTTTTACCTCAGTGCCAAGTTGTCTCTAGCAGAGAAAAGGTTGTAAAATTCAAAAAGCGTATTTCCTAAGTAAAAGTTTGAGAACAGTTTTTAACCTTTTCCGCAATTCATAATTTATAGATGATTTTTAATCAATATTTTTGAACGCTTTCATTTTCTCTATTTTTGCTATTTCTTAACTGGAAGAGGAATTGGCTTTTATCTTATAATAAAGATTCTCATTCAACATACAAGAACACTGAAGTTGATATTAAAACATTTTTTTTTTCGTTTCTGATTGACAATATTTATGTTTTCTGGAGATCAACCTTCCAATTCCAGTAATCTGTCGAAACTCCCATGGGTATCAATTGAGTCCAGCTATAGATGACCTTTTTTTATTTGTCTGAAACAAAATTTATTTTGCGAATTAAATACTTCTATATGAAAAAAGTCTATATCAATTCAACATTTAGATATTATTTTATCAACAAAGTTTTTTTTTTCAATGAACAATATTCAATTTCATTCCTACGTTGATACCATCTGTCCTTCTGAACTCGAAATAAAAGATACATAGTTTGACACATCTTATTCATAATTAGAAATTTTACTACAAAAACACATTAATGGTTATCTAACAGGAAAACAGCAATAAACGTAAATAATTAAACTTAACTATCGCTTTCTACCCTTATTTATATAGCAATTATCATTATCACCTGCACAAAGAGTCTACGTCTCCCAGTAGAGTCTGCTCCAGATACAAACAGTATCTAATACAAAGGCACGTTATTGACAAACAAGCTGATGATACAAAGCTATCAAAAGTCTCGTTTAGAGTAAATATTTGGATTATTTGGTTTTAAAGGTCCATGTTAGCTCTGCTCCCATTTCTTTTATCGATTTAATGGAGATTGAATGCTACTTTGCAGCACGTTTGTTCTAAATCAACCTATTAACTTGGGAAAAATGACCGAAAGAAATTAACAGAAGGAAGACAGACAGACGATAGATTAATCCTCATGTAAGCTAAGAAACTTGATGACATGCAGATTAAAAAATAAAGATTATGCGTTATATGCCATAAGAATCGATCCCGCCTCCTGCGTCCTGAGTAACTTCGATCAACCGTAGGACTGTCTTCCTGTGTGGGCCTCGATCGTTTATCCACAAATACATGTTCGTAAAAAAGAAAAATAAAAGCATGTTACCCGCGTAGCCTATACGATTTATGGAAGGAAATTCCTGGAAAAGAGACGAAAGTATTTTTATGTGTTGACGAGATGCTACAAGCAATGTCCGAAAGACTTCTTACACAATTATTCACGATCAAGAGAAAAACCTTGAAATAACCTTTTGAATCATATCTAAAACAAATAACTTTTAACCTTTTCTTTCGACAATCAGATAATGTAATTTATATTTGTTATATTTTTTCTTAAGCTTTGCGCTCGTGGTAATATTTTTAATAAAAAATACACCTTAACTCTTGAAAAAAAAACACCTCCCATATCAAACTACAAATATCAAAATAATATGATACTTCTATCTGTGTAAAATTTGATAATTTGTATAACATTGAAGGATATTCACAGGAGTGTTTTGGTAGGTATTCTCTCGTCATGCAGTTTATCCAAAAACAAGAATGATTAGCAATTTTGCACCAAATCAATGTACCGGTATTTACATTTAAAGACCAATTTGTGCCTTTATTGAGCTAAGCTATTGTCCAGAATAGAATTTCTATACATCTCGTTAAAAAAGTTGTAAATTATTGAATTCATTGTCGAATATTAAACGAAATTCAAGGTAACAAATGGCACATTTGATAATGTACTGATCAATGGAATATGGTATTCTGGTATCTAATTACTTAAAACATGCAATTACAAAAATGGAATCGTTTTCAGGGTTTGAAAAACGACAAGATGAGTGAGCTGTTGACATGAACTCCCCCGTTTTACTGGTATGGACCTTCCTGTCGATTCTGGTCTCCGCCCTCGGAACCTATTCCTTCATCCAACCCGTCTGGATCATCACTCCAAAACAAACCGGAACTTTCGGACTCATCAGCACATGCGTCAGAATTCTGGATTTAACCAATCAGGACTTTGGCAAACAGAAGTGTGAGTTTTACGGCGGGTATTTCAATCTGGGCAACCTTCCATCCGGGGCCTGGCAGGCGTCCTGTACCCTGTTCGGGGGCGGTTGTATCCTCTTGTGTTGTGGGGCATTCCTGGCCGTGTGTACGTCATGCATTCCAAACGAGGCTGTCAAGTCTGTTACGGTCATGGCAGGTTATGTCCAGTTTATAGCAGGTAAGGTATTTCCTAAAGCAGATTCATATAAAAGATATGGAGATAACTAACAGTATTCAAGATCAAAAGTCCATGAACAATACAAAATAGGAGCAGAGCAAACAAGGAATTTCAATACATCAGAGGTGGGATCAGGTGCCATGGAGGCATGAGCATCCCCTGCCGAGCGGTCTCACCCTCCGTGTGCTCCTTGTCATGATCGGGGAATAACAGAAAAATCCGTCGTCAATACAATGTATAAACAATGGACTAACAATTAGTATGAAAAACGTCAGTCAGCATTTGACTCAATGATAAATTGCATTTACTGACAAGGCCACTGTATCGACAATAGAACTTACGAATTGATGACTTTAAACGAGCCTGTTGAAACTCTTATTTCACTAACTTGTTTGTCAATAATTTACCTCGTTGTAGAAATCGTTCATACGTAGAGCATGCTCTTGCGTATCTAATCAACTGACATATGTAAACTCCGTATGCAGTTGATGAAGGTATATGCTGCATAAGTAAGGAGAGTTGACGATAGAAAAGTTAAAGTCATCATGTTTATCGTAGAGCTTGGTTGTTAGATTACTATTAACGTCTTTTTGAAGTAAAATATCCAAATATGAAACAGATGTGTCAGACTTTTGGCATCCTTTATCTCAAGCTTACCAGGATATATCCTACCTACATAATAATGATTACAACTTGCACTTCATGGTTTATGAATGACACAAATAGTTTAATACGCTTACCATTTTATAGTACGTAAAATAGAAATTAGAAAATTGCAATGCCAAAAACATTAGAGCTCATCGAAGCAAAAAAGTTGCAGGAAAAACGATTTTTTGAACTCAAATCGCTCCTAGGGTGGACATCTAAATTTTGAAACCTAATCAAAAATCTACAGGTCACTCCCAAAACAATCCAAACACAGTAACTAGGAATTGGTAACTGTGTAAAATGTAAAAGTTTGGTAAACCAGATTTCAAAGAAAACACTGTTTTTTACCCTCAGTTTGAAAACAGAAATCTCAAAACCTCTTTTGCACATGACCAAGGCACCATCAGTCATATTCTAAAAGATGATTTGATTGCTGCTTAAAATGTTGAAGTAGTTTGAGGATTAAATGTATCAGACCATGTTAAATTCGCGTATTAAAAGATTGAATGACAATATGAAAACCATCGATCCTTCTATATTTAATAATCCAGAAGTAAAAAAAGAAAAAGATTACATGATCAGTTAGTACTGGTCCCTGCTGACAAAGCAGGTAACAACACTGTATTCGTTTGTAAGGCTCATCATATAAATTTTATTTCAAAAGAACTTGGATTAAATTCTGCAAGTGGTAATCGAACTCATAGTTCCTTTTATAAGGAAGAAACTCTTCAAAATCATAAGTCAGTTTAAATTATTTTTAATACGCGTATTCCAAAGAACCAAAATAATTTTAAACTACTATATCTATATTTGATTCCAAAACTTAAAAAAAAAATCTCAACACACAAAGATACATAGCGAGTTCCAGTAAATGTTGACCCAAGCCTCTTTCTTTACTCCTCACTAAGATATTAATAGTTTGGAAGGAGAAACTTAAAGAGTACTCTGCAACGATATATTCGAGATGTGGTGTAAATCAGATGTGGATACTTTAAAATTCCAAGGAACATTTTAACAACATAAAATCACAAAATTTTACCAAAATCAACAGCTTAAAAACTTACGACTTTTCAACTTTATACACAACCATTCCCCACGATAAATTTAAGTCCAGGCTTTTTCATATCTGGACAGCTGCTTTTTCAATAAAAATGGAACTCGTAAATTTACTTCCATTGTCATTGGTCAATTCAAAATTATTTTATTAAAAACATTCTGATTGTTCACACAAGTACTCTGAAGTTAATATTAAAAAGATGCTTGTGTGTTTGATTGACAATAGCTATGTGGTTTTTGGAAACCAGGCCTGGGGGCCATAAAACTCACTTTTGATCTGAGTTTCACTTTCTCCTAAGGAATATATAGTGGAAAAGTGAGACTGAGATCAAAAGTGAGCTCGTCTAACTGTTAAGGCCCCCAGGCCAAGTCTTTCAACAACCTATTGTAATTTCCATGGGTACCAATTGTGCCCCGATAATAGCAGGCCTATTTTTGTATTGAAGCAGAATTTGTACAAAATCTTATGCGTGAAAAGAAGGTAACACTCGCTGTGGCCTTCAATTCTTCATTTAAATATATCGACGACGTATTGTCAATAGAAATGGCAATTTCCATTCTTATGTCGATAAGATATATCTTGGTGGGCTTGAGATAAAAGATACCATAGAGTGTGACACATCTGTTTCATATCTGAATATTTTACTTGAAAAAGTAAACAAGAATATCAACAGACTCGTTTGAAGTAATAATTTCGTTAGTTCTATGGTCGATACAATGACCTTGTAAGGGAATTCAATTTATCATTGAATCAAATGCTGACTAACTTTTTTTAATACAAATTGTTAGTCCATTATTTTTACACTGAATTGACGACGGATTTTTCCGCTATTTCCCGATTATGACAAGGAGCACACGGCGGGTTTGACCTGTCGGCTTGGGATGCTCCCTCCTCCATGGCACCTGATCTCACCACTCATGTTTTGGAGGTCTTTGTTTGCTCTGCTTCTATTTAGTATTGTTTAATGGACTTAGATCTTGTATACTGTTCGTTATTTCCATATGTTATTGCCGATGTCAGTAATAACAATGTTAAACATATTTTGCAACGTTATCGTGTGAGATCCAAATGTGTGCTCTTTTTATCGGAATGGGGTACTTTACCGGTACTTTTTTCTGAATATCTAAAAGAATAATATCTTTTTCCTTATTAAGCTTTGATTTTCTCTACATTTTGTTTGATTGATAGGTTGAATGGAGTTTTTCCTACAGGCGAATGTGTTATTTTTCCACAAAATTTCACCACTTGCCACCAAAGGGTTGTAAAATTTTTACCAACACGAAGCGTTTAATTTTAGAAAGGAGGGTTCTGAGACAATCACCCGGTAGATCATGGTTTTTTAGCATTCATCTGGTATGACAAAGGACTTCATATGGCGTTCACATAAAATAGGATGTTTTATTTTTTTAAGTTATTATCTCCATCATTTTATAACTGTATAGAGTTAAGGAATAAACCAAAAATAAATATACATAACCTTTTAAAGGCATTGGCGATAAATACATGACTTAGAATATGAAAATTATGGAAATTTTTTGACACGACCTAAATTTCTATGAATACAAAACGTAACAATAAAATTATTATTGGTTAATATGAATACAAAAAGTAACAATTAAACTATATAATTGGTAAATATACAATTACGTCTGCACCTGTTTTATTAAAAGAACTTCGATTACCATCCGACATTTTCCTCTTTAAGTTTTTCTTCTGCTATTGCTTCAAAGTCGAAGACTAAATATGGAAATATTGAATTCCAATTAGTCTGTCAAATTAATGCAAACTCTACTTGTGTTGTTGTTCTGAATTAAATCCTATTCAATTACAGACGCCTCGTTCTGTATCTGTAACTGGCGTGCGTGATATGTAGCCCTGAAATATAATGAGTTTGATTTATGAGATGAATTTCCTGTGATTAGTTAATTCTTTTTCTAGTATTGTTTCCAAATTTGTCATGGAATCAATTCGTAAACAATCCAGGATGGTATTGGCTTTCCTTGAGATTTGTTTATTCAATACTTTGATTTGACAACCAATTACATTTCCACAGTAAACTGTCAAAAGATCATATATCGTGAATATTGGTAGAAAACTTGTTCAATCTAACAAGTGTAAACGTAACGTTACATTAAATAAATATTTTTGATTAACAATTCAATCCTTTTTACCAATACATTTACCTTTAAATTTAAGTTTTAAGTTATTTTATTTTCAATTTTAGTCTTTTGAAGGCTGTTGTTACGTTAAATCAAAACTTTTGGCAATAAATTTTACAAGATAATTTTATCTTTTTATATTGTCATGATTTGTGTATAGAGTTCTTTTTGCGAAATCCTGTTTTGGTTGTTTTCAACATACATGTATTTAACTGACAATCTATTTTATCCAAAACAACTTACTACTACCTCTTCATAAATATAACATTAAAAATTCGACTTGTAAGATAGTATTTAAAACACATGAATGATAGCTATATAAATAGGATTCGTTTATGAATTTGTGAAGAGCAGCGAAAATTTTATTCTTCAAGTCCAATGGTAGATTTTCAATTTCTGAAAGAAGAAGTTGTACAAATTGTATTGTGAAATGTTGTTGCAGATCATTTGAAATATACCGCTTGCCCTTTTTCAATGCAGAGAATATTCGATCTACTCTTTCTTTGCCTTAAGAAATGGTAATTTTTGAACAGGAAGACGAAACGACAGTTAATTTTTGCTGTTTTTAAACGTAGTTTCTAATTTTGTTCAATAATAAGAGTGCCGATGCCTTCTTCTATTATTGACCTCTATCTGCACTTTCCATAGATACTTGATAATTGTGAGTAATCTAAAAGGTTATTTTAACATGGCAAGTATAAATGCGAAGCAATCATCTCATTTTCTTGTTTTCTATAAGCTTGGCTTCAAAAGAAACATTTCCTTCTCAAACAAAGATTGCTGGAAAAATCCTGCAGTCGAATAAAGTGGAATAATGGAGAAGAAAAGAAAGAATCAAATGCAAGTTATCTTCCTGACCCTTGAAAAATTCGTGTCACTGTCAAATTCGTTATGCTTTTGAAGTAAAGATGTTTATTTAAAAATATTATTAACTACTGCCAAATATGAAAGCTAATGGGTTCATTTTTGGTCTCTTTTTTTCTTCCGCATACTATCAGCAGTAGTAAGAAAACGGTTTAATAAAAAAATGGTCATGGACCACCCATACCCTTTGGAAAAACACCTAACTAAAAAATGTGGGTAAAAAGTACATGAAATGTTTTTAGTGTGTTGTTGTTTAATTTCAGATTGAGAATTGTTGAATTTCAACTTCAAGATTAAAAAAAAATGATATACATGTACTTAAATTAGACATGCATGATTATTTTTCAAGCAGTATAACAAATTTAACAGTGCAGACTAAGACATATCACTTCCTTTGCATTGATATGAAGTCCTAGAACTTAAGTGGGAAAACTAGGATGGTTGGGAAGAATTATTCCGATTATATATTTTGGCGTCAAAGATCCGGAAGTCTGGAGTAGCCTTGTATCAGATGACGTTGAATTCCATACTCCGAGCGGAAATCTAGATGCTCCTTTGTTCGAATTCATTAAGCGTATTTTACATAATCTCCGTTTTAATTGAATGTTATCAATATCTCTTGGTGCCAACAGCAGTGGCTGGCGTTTTGATGTTAATTTTTTTTAATGTTCAATATCATGCTAGTAAAGGAACAATTTGAACCTTATCTATTTACCATGTAGGCAAATTAATAGCAATGACAGACTGTACTGATTCTAAAGGATTCGATATTAAATGTAATGTATCAAAGTTGAATTTATCGACTATAAAAAAAAAAACAAAAATTACATTCTTCAACGAAAATCTAAAGTGCATCATGTTGTTTGCAGTCAACACCACTATTGAATGATTTTTTTTTCATGCAAAGTCGTTTGAAGAGAGATAACTCGAATTAGTCTTCTCAATGTAAGTTTGTTTTCGGAGTTATTTTGTGTCTTCTCCATAATTTCACATAGAAAAACAAACGTGAAATTATGGAGAAAGACACACGATAATTATAAATGGTTATAAAGCAAAAGTAGGAAACTTTCGATATTCCGAAAAATCATAGATCTTATATACTTGTACAGTTTCTGTTTAGATTGAAATAATCGAGCCGGTTGGCACGAATTAAAAGATTATAAACTGACGTCCTTTACATCAGATTCTGTGCATCACTTTCTTTTGCATTTCATTCCATTCTCAAGTCTTCATACAAAGTACTCTAATGTACCACTATCAGATTTAGAGAATCAAGTTTTAAAATTCCTTTAACCAACATTAATTTATCTATTTATCTATTTATTTATCTAACCACTCATAGGTATACTCATTTACAATCTTTATCATGTATGTTTCTCATACTAATTGTTTGTCCATTATTTACACACTGAATAACTGACGGATTTTCAGTTATTTTCCGATCATGGCAAGGAGCATGCGGCGGGTATGACCGGTCAGCAGGGGGTGCCCACTCTTCCATGGCCCCTGATCCCACCTCTGATGTTTCGGAGGTCCATGTTTGCTCTGTTCTAGTTTTTAGTGTTTAATGGACATTTTGAGCTTGAAAACTGTTCGTAATCTCCATATAAATATCTATATTTCCTGTAGAAATGACTCGATAAAATGAAATGAGATCTGTAAAGAAACCTCGTTACAAAGTTCCTTTGTGAACTTCATATTTCTTGTTATTTATGGTTTAGTTATTTAAAATTCAATAAAATTTATCTTCAAATCAAATGTACCATTCTCCAATAGGTATATTATTACAATAAACAAAGCTTCAATTTATTTGGAATTAGATGCAACTGATTTGAAGATTGAAAGATATTTATATGCCTTTAATAACATCATATATTTGTGACAAACAAACAGTATTCAAGCTCAAAGTCCATAAAACAATACAAATGGGAAGCAGAGTAAACACGGACTTATTAAACATCAGAGGGGGATCAGGTGCCATGTAGAAGAACACATGTCCTGTCAATTGGTTACTATCTCCGTGTGCCTCTTGTCATGATAAGGAAACGGTAAAATTCGTGGACAATTGAGTGTGTTAATATGATCTACAAGTAGTATGGAAAAGGTCAGTCAGCAATTGACCCAATGATAAATTGTATTTTCTGACAAGGTCATTGTATTATCTATAGAACTTGCTAAGTGACGACTTAAAACAATAGCCTATTTCGTTTTAGAAATTGTTTATAGGTAGCATGCTCTTGCGTTTCTAATCAAGTTATAGCTGCAAAAACTGTAGTATTATGGTTACAAAGTTTAGTTTTTAACTATAACGCTTTCAGCTCCCGTAATGCAAATTCCGTGGTATTTTGCAATTTTAAAAGGCACAAGATTTTCTGCTTTGGACAATCAACTTATTTTCATTCCCTAAATCTAGACATATTCCATAACTAACCTGTATATTTTATCAACCTCTATACCCCTTAAAGGTGGCTCTACATACCTATTCACTAGCTTGCTTTGAATATTTATCCCATCCAACAACAAAATATTCAAAAACGAGCGCTTAGTGAAAAGTAAAGATGGCTCTAAAGGGTTAGGAGGAGGAAAAAAATATAGTGCTTTATAATACAATATGTCTAGTATAAGGGAGTAAAAATGTTGATTGTCAAATGCTAGAAAATGGAGAAATACACCCCCAACAACGAGCAGAAAATCTTGCGTCATAAATTGCACAATATTTTCACAACAGAAACTGAAGCTTTATGATCTAGGACTAAACGCTACAGTTTCTACAGCTAATCAAGTGAGAGACAAATCCAATATGCTGGTGATGAGGGTATATTGCTACTTATGAGAAAGGGGAGTTGACGATAGAAAACTTGACGTTATCATGTTTATTATTTAATGTTTTATTGTTATGTTACCATTAACGTCTCTTTGGTTAAGTATCAAAATATGAAACAGATGAGTCAGACTTTGTGATATGTTTAATTTCAAGATTACTGGACCAGGTGTATAATATAATATACATCAGTTTTATAAGTTGTGTTCTTACTAGAAGATATGTACAGTAATAATATACGCAAAAACTAAAATGAAAAAAGATTTATTTAATAGAATAAAAAAAATAGATTCTCCTCCTAAAATACTGGAGCCCTTGTCAAAAATAAACAATCATATTAACACGTTGCATAAGCAATTTATGTTCACTCCTACCATCTTATGATATATAAATTATAATCACAATAATAATCTGTAGATAGCAAAATATCTTTCGTATGATTTATATTGCTGTATTGATTTCTAAAGTACATTTCCTCTATTTTACTCTATAATCTTATGTTATGCTTCTTTTCATATAAATGTAGGATTTGCTTCTCTTTTTCCATAACCAAATGATGTTATGTTAAACTCAGTTGTCTTCTCTCCAATCATACTCAATTTTCGTTCATGAAATGTTGTTTTTTTCTGATATATTTGATTTGATTTTATAACTTCTTTTCATTTTAAAGGCCTTTTTCCATGGACATTTCTGTTGTATTACACTACACAACAGCTCAAATGTAAAGTATGGCCAAATCACTGATTAACACAGCAAAAGTGTACGACTTTTATTTTGATGCTGATTAGCTGATAAATCAAAAGTTCATATTTAAATCTTTTCTTAATCATAATAAAAAGTATCTTGATTCTGAGCAAATTGCATCAAAATAATCATTAAATTGATAAAGTTCAAACACTTTTTCTGAGTGCTGCAAATTCTACTCTGTTTAGATATGAATGCATTTTTTTTGTTAACTTCCAAAACGCACAATGCTCAAATGTTTCTTTTTTTCTAAAATAAAAATCATTGAGTTATTAGAACATAACGGTTAGATAGACCCTTTTTTCATGTTTTAGCTGTCAATGACAATCTCTATTGAGTTTCACAAGACTCGATCTTTTTTTGGTTCAATTACAATTACTAAAGATTTTTTTCAGATTAAAAAAATGTCCTTTCCAAACAGAGATCCACAAGATGTCCTCTGATTCTCTTCGTTTCTTTATATTGACTCATTTAGTTGTTGTCAGATACATTAAAGTACTACTCCACACACTTCCTTTGTACCATGAGGATAATTATTTTGTGCAAGCCAGCCAATTAAAACAAATTACATGCAACGTTTCACAGTAAAACGTATAGTGATTGGTTCCTGGTCCTTCTTAGAAATGAATCACCAGATCACAAGGGGACAGAGGAATGCGGGCCAAGAAAGCAATGTGTTGCTCAAAATCATCTTTCATTCAGCTGACTGTCGCTTTATTTAATCAAATTCTCCATTACTGAGAATTCATTGCAAATCCCTTGGGAGCTTTTAACGCTTGCGAAAAAATTGTGAAAATATTTGATGATAATTAGTTGAATGTATTGACACCTGCATCCGATATTAGTCGCACCGTAAATGGATGACATCGAAACTGTGTCTTATAATCCATTTCAGTTAACTAACGTATCTGAATGGGAGTAAGGGAAATGTACTCACTATCTGGACGCGGGACAAGACAGAGCGGTCCGATAGAACGGGCTATAATAAGCTGTGAGTCAGGGAATTGATATTATAAACGTGGACATCAGCCAATCCAATCCCCGGGGAACGATTTTGTCACGAGAAGATATTATAAGGGGATAAGAGAAAAAATTGCTCATTTTAACCTTAATTGTAAATTCAATGATTCAATTAGAAAAATGAGCAAACGAGTTAAAACAACGACGAAATAACGGCTTCGTTTCAAGCCATCTGACTCACTTAATGTGTTCTGTTGGCTAATCTTTGTCAATTATCTCCTTCTATAATTCATACGAGTAATTTTATCGTTTTTCTCCAAATAACAAAACATCGATTTTTGTTTTTTGTTTAATTAGCTCTGAATTATTGGAGTTATTTGATATTCTTGCTCTGGAATTTTTCAAATGTTACTATGTGAGGACCTACAAGTTGTGGCATTATTCTGGCTAACTTTGCTAGATTGTAGATTTCTATATGACGCAATAGTAAAAGACATTTGACTTTTTTTTTATAACAACATTGATATTTACATATCATATATAATTTTTTATGTTAATTTTAATTAACACGGCTTTAATAATATTAATCTTCACAGTTTTTAATGCTGAGTTTTCCTGATAAAAGCTTTTTAGCTTGTTTAAATTTATTTTTATTTTTCATCCAATTTTATTTTTTTCTTTGCAGTGTTGGTGATGATTGCTGGCCTGTTCATCTATCCTCTGGGATTTGATTCTAAGTTTATCCGGAAGCACTGCGGGGAGAAATCCCTCATGTACAACAGTGACCAGTGCGAGGTGGGCTGGGGCCTCGTTCTGGCCATCGTGGGGACAGCCCTGGCCATGTTCTGTCCAGTCCTGTCTCAATACACAGACATGCAAACCACTGACCTTGTCTGATGCCAAGCATCATTAAAATCATATGCATTTATATATTATATGTCATTCTTTATACATGTACTCGTTAGATTTCATTAAATATTTGGAAACAACTTTGTAAAAAACTTGTTGAATACCAGGATTTTTTTTTTCTGAAGCCGAATCAGTGTATGTACATGTACAGCAATATACATGTATCTTCATCACCTGTATACGGGACTTATATGTCTTAGTTGATTTCAGACGCAAGAGAATGATCAACGTATATGTACAATTTTTAAAACGAGGTAAATTATTGACAAACAAGTTGATGAAACAAGAATATCAGCAATCTCCTTTAACGTCATCATTTTGTAAGTAATATGGTCAATACAATGACCTTGTCAGCAGATAAAATTTATCATTGAGTTCGAGTATAGGACAGATTTCCACCAGCAAGTGATGGTGTCTCCATATGAGTGAAAAATTCTTGAGAGGGGCGTTAAACAACATACAACACTCATTCACACTCGTATTTCATTCCTTTAATTATCAATTATAAACCTATTCTAACATTACATAATTTGTTTTGAGAATTGTTTATCTAATAGGTTGTTCCAGGCATACTTGGTCGAGTCTTTTTATTGTAACCCACTCAATTATTCCTCATAAAAATATCTCAACACATTTTAAGACTAAACTACGAAAGCCCAGAAGGCTCATTCGAGATTCGAGATTCGAAATACGAGATTCGAAATTCGAGTTTCGAGATTTAACATCCAAATTAACCAATCAAAAGGCAGGTTCAATTTTGATTACTCCCCTTTATTATGTTTTACTATCAAGAAATCGTTAAATAAATTCATATCAAATGGGTCATTTGCTTAAAAGATAATGCAAGAAAAAAAGATATATGTATTAAAACGAAATAAAAAGGAATTTTAGGTTATATTTTAGAAAACATATATGAATTCTTATTTTTCCTCATTAAACAAAACAATATATAGGTATATAGAATATTATATGGTCTTATCGTTGAATTGCGGAATTCTTAAGACGACATTTTTTTTTTAAATAAGAACATTGATGAGGGAGAAAATTATTATTTATATGAAATACTTATGAGAGTACATTTTTTTACATTGTGCCCCCCCCCCCAATAATTTTATAATTTTGCCTACATATAAAATACAATAGAAATCATAACTACTATATGCTTGTGCCCCCTCAATAAAACATCTGATGACTTTTTTGCTTTGTTTTTGGTTGTCAAGAAATGTTTGGTAGTTGAAAACTGAAAATGTATGGCTGTGCCCCCCCC
>PRKT01000169.1:344439-411679 GCA_003671525.1 Saccostrea glomerata | reverse complement strand
TATTATGTCAACAACCCTGTATCCAAAGTAGATAACACGATATATATATTCTTTATATAAATCTTTTATGACAATTTAAGAAGCTATTATTAAGTAATTAAGCATATCTTGCAGACCAAAATCTAATATTTCTTTAAATTTCGTTTTGATAATATATTACACTTTTTCTTGCGTTGTAATTTAATCAATTGACCTCCTTGGTATTAAAATACTCCACGATTTCTTGATAGTAAAAAATAATAAAGGGGAGTAATTGAATCTCAAACCGCCTTTTGATTGGTTATTTTGGATCTTGAATCTCGAAACTCGTATTTCGAATCTCGAATTTCGAATCTCGTATTTCGAATCTCGAATCTCGTATTTCGAATCTCGAATCTCGAATGAGCCTTCTGGGCTTTCGTACTAAACACAGGATTCATAAACTCCGGTAAGGCATATACTCCTGAATAAAATCAGATACTTTTCATCCTGAAGTCTCTGGTTTCATCGTTCATTTTAACCCGAACCAGAAGTTGTTTCCTGTCTGAAGTCTTAAAATGTCGTTAAGTAATTTTGTAGGAGTAAATGAGTATATGAAGTTAACAGAAGGCTTGACCAAAACATCTAGAACGACAGCATCGAAAAGAAGAAAAATCTCTAGAAGCTCTATTTATGAGATACTATTAATGATTAATTGATAAAATACCGCACTGGCTTGAAGATGGGGTGCCTGAAAATGAGGTAAGTGCGTTGTGTAGTAGGGTATAGTAATAAGTAGGGTGCCCTTAATACGGCACACTTATCTTCAGGTAAAAGGTACGACAACATTATTAGAACTTTTTTGCTTATATTGTTTACGAATAAGCAAGGATTTTATTTTTCTCTATGATAAATTTTCTGGAATAGGATGCGGTAGAATTTCTTATTATACCAATGGGAATGCAGTTGTTTTGAACATTTCTAACATCAGTAGGCGTTGATACGAGCAAATCCTCACTGTACATGTATAGAGATATATCAATCACGTAAGAATCAACAAAATCACTATAGTGGCAATAGCCAATTTTGAACAACGCAGAACATGCTGTGCCTCTGTATTAATATATAAAAGAACGACAATAGTACACTAGTTGTAATGGAATGAATAAAACTGATCATAATAAAAAAAAAAATGGACTGGTTTCCCATCTTTTTATAGAATTCTAACATTAATTGTCGTTTGATTATTGATAAGTTTCCGTTTAACGACGAACTCTATAGTTCCACGGCAGTGACATCCGGCGATCCAGCACTGTTCTAGATTTTCTGACATTCGGTTGTAGATGATTAATTAGAAAACTACTGAATTTTATAGAAATATAATAATAGGAAGAGGTTCGGCGTCAGGACAAATCAGAGGATTCCCTTATTTTATTGTCATTAGAATAATCCGCGATATGACACAAACACATGCAAATTCAGTCTTTGTGATTTGTTAAAGCCAAATCTTCGAGTTCAGACACCCATGAATTCAGGTGAGGAAAAACATTGTTGGCATCATGTAATACGGCATATGACCAGACTACCTGAATACTGACATTTCTATTAGTGAATACCCAAACCATAATGCTTCAGTTTCTTTGAACATTTTTTTTCACATTTATTTGATTTTCGATTAAGACAAACACAAATTAATGACGGTTGATCTCGTACAGTTTTACAAAATTAGATACCACGCAATATGACAAGAAAAAACGGGAGAACAAAGGATTATATGTTATTCCTGGCTGATAAAACATAATCATTCCATCGAATAAAGCATTAATTGGTTAAAAAGCAATTTCTGATTTACATTACATTCTTTGGTCGTCGAGGCTATATTGAAGTATATCGGCAGAACTGCCCAAAATGCAGACACAAGACCCTGGTTCAATAAATTCAGGAATGTAGGGACGCATTTTTGTAATTAAGATCATCAAAGCAAGAGTAAGATTTTTTGTACCACAGGAAGGTTAAATGCAGATTGTTTCCTATCTGTTCGTAAACATGTCTCCTTTAAGTCTCTATGCAGCTCTAAATGAAGTGATTTGTATCAAAATACTTAGTAGTAATCATGTGCAGACATGCCAACATGCAAAAGAGATATCTATGGAATAACAGTAGTACATAATAAAGCAACAATATTTAAATTTATCGATTTATTGGAACGACACTTATATAAGATTGGATGTTTCTGGTATATTTTGGACTGATTATTTGTTTTGAGAGGATATTTCTAACGTGAATACGTGAATAAGCTTATAATACTAGAATATATTCAATTACTTTATTCGACTTTATGAATATAACAAGGGATTCCAATCCTTTGGTAATATGAAGATATTAAACAGTTTAACCAAGATCAATATCAATTAAATAAATTATTGAGATAACCAACAGTATTTGAGTTCATGGTCCATTTAAACAATACAAGTCGGGAGAGGAGAAATTACGGACCTCCAAATTATTACAGGTGAGATTATGTGCCTGGAGGAGTAAGCATCCCCTGTCAACCCGTCAAACCCGCCGTGTGCACCTTGTCATGATTGTCGCAACAGAAAAATGCTAATTATGGTTTAACAATGAATATGAAAAATGTCAGTCAGCATTTGACTTAATGATAGATTGTATTTACTGATAAGGTCATAATATCGATCATAGAACTTGAGAAATGATTTAAGAAAAGACTGTTGCTCTTGCACATTGAATCAACCTATATGCAGGTGACATATATTAATTGCTATATAATTGAGGAAACCTGACGATAGAAAAATTAAAGTCATCTCGTTTGTCCTAAGTTAAGTTTAATCGTGAGGTAATTATTTTTATCTTTTTCTAGTAAAAAATCCAAATATAAAGAAGATATTTAAGAATATGTGATGTCTTTTATATATTGGATTCCAAAACTTTATAAGGATCCTGACAACAAAGATAAATTGCGGGTTTCAGTAAATGTTCAACCAAGTCTCTTTCTTTACTCCGCACTAAGATATTGACAGTAGTGAAGGAAAAACCTCAAAAGTACTGTGCAATAATATATTCAAGAAGTGGTGTGAATCAGATGTGGAAACTCAAAAATTCCAAAGAACTTTGGACAATTGAAATCACAAGAGTTTACCAAAATCAACCGCTTAAAAACTTACGTCATTGACAGCTGCTTTTTCAATAAAACGAAACTCGTAAATTTACGAACTTGGTCATTTGTCATTTGCAAAATTATTTTGTCAAAATACATTCTGATTGCACAGAATGAAATTCTTTAAATTACCATGAGATCCAATTATGCTCTGTTATTAGCAGACTTATTTTTGTATTCATATGAAGCAGAATTTGTGCAAAATCTTATGCGTGAAAAGAAGAAAACACTCGCCGTGGCCTTCAACTCAACATTTAGATATATCGACGACGTATTGTCAATAAACAATTGTAATTTCCATTCCTACGTTGATACGATGTATCCCGGTGAGTTTGAGGTAAAGATACCACAAAGTCTGACACATCTTTTTCATACTTGGATATATTACTTGAAAAAGACGTTAATGGTAATCTAACAACCAAGCTCTATGACAAACGTGATGACTTTAACTTTTCTATCGTCAACTGCCCTTACTTATGCAGAAATATACCTACATCACCTGCATACGGTGTTAATATATCGCAGTTGATTCGATACGCAAGAGCATGCTCTACGTATGAACAATTTCTAAAACGAGGCGAATTATTACAAACAAGTTGATGAAACAAAAATATCAGCAGTCTCGTTTAAAGTCATCATGTTGGAGGTTCTTAGGTCGATACAATGACCTTGTCAGCAAATACAATCTATCACTGAGTCAAATGCTGACTGACGTTTTTCATACTAATTGTTAGCCCATTATTTAGACACTGACTTGACAACGGATTTTTCAGTAATTTCCCGATCATGACAAGGAGCACACGGCGGGTGTGACCGGTCAGCAGGGGATGCTCACTCCTCCATGGCACCAGGTCCCACCTCTGATGTTTTTGAGGTCCGTGTTTGCTCTGTTCCTATTTGTATTGTTCTATGGACATGGATATTTAATATTGTTCTTTATCTCCATATCTTTCATTATTTTCAAATTCACTGGGGTATATAAAATTATTGAAATTTTGGATAATTCTTCGTTGATATATCTCTATGTCAAGGTGAAGGAGACAGTAATTATCTTCTTTTACTCACAAAGAAGTTGTAGAATAAATTCTGTTTCATATGAATACAAAAATAGTTCGGCTTATAATGTGCACAAGTTGCATATGCTAACATTGGAATTCCTTCAAATTGCTGGAAGACAATTTCCAAAACCACATATTAGATATTTTCAATCGGAAACTCCAGCATCTATTTAATTTCAACTTCAGAGTACATATGTGTGCAGTCAGAATTTTTTTTAACAAAACAACTTGCAAATGACCAATAAAAATATAAGTAAATTCAATTTTTTATTGAAAAAAAGTAGTTGTCAAATGTCAATTATAATTAAATACATGGACGTTAATTATCGAGGGCAATGATTGTATTTGAAAGTGTTGAAAAGTGAATGTTTTGATGCTTTTTATACAACCAAGAGGAAGACAAAGAAGGGTTTTAGACAAGGCTCAGTGGATGGATCAGATACCATGGAGGAGTAATCATCCCCAGTCGACAGTTACACCTGCTGGAAGCTCTTCTTCGTGATTGGGTAAACGGATAAACACGTAGTAACTTAAGTATGTTAAAAAATAATGGCCCATGATTTTAAACTAAAAGCCCCAGTCAACATTCAACCTGAAAACAGGTTGTATTTGCAAATAAGATTTTTATTCCAATCTCAGAATTTGATAAAGAATTACTTTTGATAACATATGCCTTATTTCTTTAAGGAACCCCAATTTCCCAATGCATATAAAGTTGAAAAAATTAAACATTTAAACGATTTTTTTTAGGTCTACTAGGAAGTTCGTGACTGAAACATTATATTTACAGATGAAAATATAACCTACAGCAATCATTGAATTACAAATCACAATTATGTATTTCATTCTGATTTGAAAGAGAAAATATTGTTCAAGGAGATGTCATGTTTAGCAGATATAGCGACAATTGTTCAAGGGTAAAATTATTATTTTTTGCCTTTTTTTACGTCATTGAAAATTAAAAGTCAGTCTTCCATTCGAGGCAGACTCAAGCAATTTAACAGAATTCTTGAAATAAAAAGACCCGAAAGCTTTAAAATGATTTTCGTCAAAGTTCCCAACTACAATGTTTTTCCAGGAAGCAATAAGTTACTATTAGCAAGAGCAGTCTCTACACATCAAGAAATAGGCTAGGAATCTCGATATCAATTGGCATTCAACGAATTCACTATCTTACAACATCTTGTCATGTCTTTCACAGCAAACACTAAATAACATATAGCAAACACTAAATTACAAGATGACTTGTTTCGTTATTGCTTTTTATGATACAACAAACAACTTTTTACAGATAACAGAGCAAAAAAGTGAGAAAACTTTACTGATATAACGAAATGAATTTCACAAAAGCAAAAATTTAGCGATTACAAATGCCGTTAAATCCCTGAAGAGCGATTGCGTAATTTCAAAACAAAAAAAGTTGCGAAAAGTATTTTGTCTCAGTATGATAATTTAATTTGAAGCGCACTTGAAAAAATAAAACTTTCTCGTCTTGTGCTTTTTTCAAAGAAAAAAATACACTGAATAAATACAGTCTTTTTATGATGTTTGTTTTGACACATTGAATTAAGCGAATACAGTTGTTCTTGGTAACTAGAGTCTTGATTTTTGTTTACACATAACACCTTTTAGACACGTTATAATTATACAGCATTAAGCTCTAGGCTCTTCATCAGCAGCAGGAAGCGTTCACCGAAAAGGCCAATAAAAACAGAGGCATATTCTCTGCACCAAACACTGCACATCTGGAGAATTTAGAAATGTCAAAACTGAATTTTGGTACCTTTGATTTATTTGGCTCACTCTGCGTACGATCTGTCGTCACTTGAGTAGCTATATTCTGGTAGTACTTACTTCTCGCTGACTCCGAGGTACGACTGATCACGGTTGGCAGAAACATGGAAACCACCCTCCCTCGCCCATTGGTCAACGTCATTAATACGGAGATATCCTTCTCTAAATCTACAACAGACACTCTTTAATGAATATTTCACATGTTTGACGAATAAAGATTTCAAAGAGCACAAGGGGAGGCCATCAATCAAAGTTAATTGTTCTCTATCGCTGCAGGTGGAATTATGATTCACGGATCTAATAGCCAAACATTTATGATAGAGAGATAATGAAGATTTTTATACTATCTTAATCACAACGAATGTCCGCGGAACGTGAGTTATGGGGAAAAGGTTGCTGAATTGACATATTCTTAAAAGTGACGTTGATTACAATTTCCTTTACTAAGTTCAGCAAAAGTGATTGATTTGTCAAATCTATTTTTTCTGTGCAAAATTGAACATCCTTCAACTTTTTTGGGAAGTACTTCAGGTTTTACTAACTTATTCTGAAACATGATAAGAACGAATAAATGATAAAAATAGAAATCTGAGAGACTGCATTTCATCTTTAATTTCATTGTTTCAATAAATCAAAAGTGACATACTTATAGCTAAGTCACCCTTTCAATTCCATACCGCTATTAAAACTTTTCCCCTCATTATCAATAAGATATTGATCTCTGACCTCATTTAAGAAAACTCCAAATCTACTAATGTGTGTATTTTTAATAAATTATTGATCAAACGTTGGAAGCATAAAAAACCCACAGAAGAAACCACTGTGATTAAAATTTAATATAACTACAAGCAAATATGTGCATATCTAAATTATTGTTTTTTTAGAAAAGTTATATGAAATTTGTTAAATCATTTTTAGTTATTTATCATAACAATTTCATTTAAGGCATAACATTTACAAAACAATCATAGTGATGTTTAAAATATTTTGTGAAGTTTTGAATTACATTTTTATTAATTTTAATGTATTACAAAATAACAATTCGAGTTCTTAAGTTATAACTGTCATATTTTACGTAGGTCCAAAGAAATATGGTAATTCATAATTTGAAACACCATGCAACTGATTTTTGTACACTGGAATTGTCAGCATTTTTCGAGAAATATGAAGACAACGTACAGTAATCAAGTTCAAAAGTAAATTGGAGCAATACAAAATGGGAGTGGTAAAAACGTGGACATCTGAAAAATCAAAAGGAAGCATTCCCTGTCAACCGGTCACATCCGCTCCTAGTCTTGATCATTTGTCGTAACTGCATGCAAATAATGACAAGAGAATTTGAATGAAAAACATCAGTTAAAATAAGTTTAACTATAATAGAATATAGTTTCATAAAAGATTATATCGGCCTTAAAATTTCTGAAATGTTGACTTTAAAAAGGGCTTTTGATCTCCATGTATCATCAACTTATTCATCAGTAGCTTGCACCAATTCAGAAATTGTTCCTACCCAGAGCACGATCTTAAGTATCGAATCAAGGAAAAATAGATAATATCAATTTATTTATTAATCAACTATCAATTTATAGAGCTAATTGCAAAAGGGCTAACGGATTGCGCTGTTTGTGACGTGCTAACGCTTCGCTTGTCGAGAGGTTTAAATACTACGTCACATTCTTGCCACATCAAAGGAAGTAGCCGAGATCGCTTCTCTCCCACGCTAAAGTCGGTCAGCTGCAATACACATCGCCGACGTTAAACGGGTTAAAAAGGGGGACAGGCAGCACAAATCTTATTAAACAGTTGAAAAAGAGCATTATAAGGCATTTTTTAGAGTCCATGATAAATTGAAGGTGATAATTTTATTTTTTTATAGCATTTGCCATTTCTGTACATGTTTATGTCACAATTTATTATTGTATTAACGCAAGCGAAAGGGAAAAAAATTGGAGCTGTAGAGACGAGACGATTGTTCCTCGTTACAGTAGCTGCCTTAGGAAAATGAATGTACATACACTGAGTTGGGAAAGGAACCCCCAGGAGAGGGGCTGGTGAATTTTCTTTTTTAGATTATTTCTTTCATATCATCATGTAAGTTAGTGACGGATAACTTCTTTTCTTTTTTTCATCCGAAAAAAAGTTTGACAAGCCAAAGAAAAAAAGGTAAACTCTATTTCGGGTGGGGTTAGTTCAAAATACATTTATATCTTATTCATTGCACTGGATTGAACAGCAGACTTAGATGCCTATGATCGTTCTCTCAATAGGTCAAGGTACAATTACAAGTACATGTGATTGAAATAAACATTGAAAAAAAATGTATGAGGAGTATATTATCAATTGTTACATATTTAGAATGAATTCAGAGAGAGAGAGAGAGAGAGAGATCATAGAGTAAAACAAATAAATATAAAAAGAATAATTTTACAATTGAATAGAAAAATAACAATTATATGGAAAAAAATCGGCCGGGGGAAAGGGTTAGAGTACCAGCCAAGGATATATTATTCATTTTCTTGCCAGTCGAGGATAGATTTTTTTTCGAGAACGGCCAATTTATTTCAAATATTTGCAGGAAGTGCATGAGTAGATAGATTTGCGCTTTACATTCTGCCGTTCGGTATTATATTATACTGAACATACAAAATTAATTAAAACATAACTAAATTAGACTTCAATTGATAAAATTTGAACGTCTCCCCCGGCCTTCCCTCTTCACCATTTCTCTCGAATATATGCCTAGAGAGGGGGCTCTATTTTTTCAGCAGTATTTTGTATTAAGTTGCAACAATTTCAGAAATGTCTTGGATTGATACGCGTAACCAATAAATGCAATGATCAATGACTTATGCAATACTTGGTTTTTATACATGTACACAAATATGAAGAAGATAAAGTTTGCGATAGATTGTAATAATCGACCAATTTAAATATTCGTAATGGACTGAAAAAATCATAAAATGCTTTCAAAACGACATCGGGACTGTCTAGTCCACTTTTTTTTTTACCCAACAAACAAGCGGTATGTTGCAGCTGACCGACTTTAGCGTGGGAGAGACGCGATCTCGGCTACTTTCTTTGATGTGGTGACAATGTGACGTAGTATTTAAACCTCTCGACAAGCAAGGCGTTAGCACGTCTCAAACAGCGCAATCCGTTAGCCTTTTTGCGATTAGCTCTAATTAAATATGAGATAGTTTTAATGAAAGGCAATAAAAATTCACAAACATTGACGAATATTTTGGTGTTAATATTTTTCTAATCCAATCTTTTACTTTAAGATAGAGATACGGTATATCAAGTTTTAACCATCAATAAGCAAAGAAGACAATGCCATTAGGCATAGGTAAAACTTTCGTCTTCCTTCAATTAATATGTATGACCGCTTTATATGAGGCATTGAGACAGGATTTCTTTCCGGGTGATGACCGGTCATTTCATGTCTACATCCATACATAAAGAATCTTCATAGGCAGACCTTAGCCATATCATTGTCATTTAGTAGCAGAGCCAGATATAGTGTGATAAAGGATGCGATTATTTGCTACATGTATGCTACAAGTATGGTCAATAAAAGGGACTTTACAATTATACTTAAGCCTTGTCGACATCAATACAAGGAGCTATTTGATATAGGAGTATATTTGATAAATCCAAAAAAGCCGTGAAAACCAACCAGATATTCAACATTCTCAAAATTAAAATTTTCACTAAAAATTCTGTGGCTGTTGATCGATACACAAGTAATGAGAATACTTAACGGGTAAAGTATTTTAGTCATATAATACTGGTTTAATGTCCCGCATCGTAAAAATTTGCAAGTACTCATTACTTTTTATGGTACTCAAAAAGAAAGAAAGAAAGTGGCACCAGCTTCTATATTAAAGTACATTATTCCCTTTGATGACAGTATATCTGTGCAGCGTATAAACCTTGATTAGAAAAAAATATATCCCATCTTTCTACTCAGGAATAGTTTTACTAGACGCATTCTCAAAAAAGAAGCCTTTCAGGTATAAATTAGACAATTCATGCAACGAATGGCCTAGTTCCATTCAAGTAAATGATGCCCTTAAATGGGAAACAAATATACATACTTTATTTTCCTATCTATATTGCATCATATAAAACCTAGATAAGGCAAAAAAATCTTTTTGCTCCTGAAAAAAGAAATTTTACTAGACAGCCTCTAAAAGCACGAAGCCTTTTAAGGATATATCAGACACAAGAATGGTAATCACTCATTGCTATTATACTTAACTACTATCTCTTAAGAATAAATCTGCAATAAAGTGAAGTCTACTTCAGAAGCAGACTATTAAGTGGGTAATGTCACGATTGTTCTCCCACCAGGTTTCCCTGTCATGACATTAATACACAGACGATGCCGGGGACCTCGGGTAATTGGTCGCTAATCAGGTCTGGGATGTACCGGGGATGCTATCACGGGAGTATACAATGGTCCATATCGGAAACTCAAGTGTATAAATAGACAGCGATAAATGGAATGAAATGGAGAAAGGCATTTGTGTTGCCCTGATTGATTGACGGGAAACAGACCCTGAGTAAGTTATAAGACTTTCCTTGACAGTTCCTGGAGAACTGCATGCAATTGATTAAAAAACGTCACAATAGGTCCCGATCATTGGAATTCTGATCAGCATCGGAGACGGTTTTCTTCAATACAATTCCTTGTCGCCTTGACAAATACACTCAAATTTAATTATTTAAGACAATATATGTTTAATTGCTTTTACATTTCAGAAAAGAGAATAAAAATTTGGAAATATTGGCATTTTTAACAGCTAGACTAATTGCATTCATTTGAAGAGTGATAATTTATGGTTTTTAAATTATTACGTTTGACGTACATAACACTACAAATATCCAATTTTGATCTCTTTTCATATTTTATTCATCAAAGCACTGACTTGGCAAAGCATAAAGAATTGTTGAAAGCTCATTTCAAAGACATTACACAAGTCCTAAAGGAATTCCATTGTAGCCTCCTCGATACAACACCATCGCTAAAAACTCCATGCAAAATCATTCATAATCACTGAACAGGAGAATTCCGATGGTGAAAATTGTATGTATTCACAAAGGATTAAAGGAAAGCTATTATGTACAATTGAGTTACTATTGATCTGGGGACTGTCATATATTTACAAATCTGTTATATTCCAGCACTTATGCTGTTATCTCATTGCTTGCTTCCGCCTGCACTCGCAGACTTTTTCAGACAAACTCATATCAAAACAGCAGAATTACCAGGAAAATAACTATCCCGCAAAGATGTTACCTGAGTACAAACTTTGCATCTATTCAACTTTAAAGACTGTTCTAGTCAAATTGTAGACCATCATTACTTAGTGATGCTTCTTACTTGACAATAGAACCTTATTCAGAGCTTTACAGTGTCAAGAGGAGGCGTATTGTACAAGGCGTCCAATGTTAAGGTTTGTATTGGTTAAATCTTAAAAGGTTAAATCAAAATCGAACTTTCCATTTCGGTCATTTTAGGAAAAAAATCATTTATTTCCAGGAGAGTGTAATGAGGTTCGATAAATGTTGTTATGAGGTTATATAAATGTGACAAGGAAAGAAACTAAGGGTAAGGTGTCACTGGCGTGGGATAAGGTATCAATACATATCTTAACGGAATTTGGAATTCAAAACTTTGAAAAATTGCTTCGAAATTATATTCTATAATGAAAAATCTGAAAATGTATTTGAATTCTATCTTTCAAGCATGCATGTTCCAATCAACTCTTTTTTGGTTTTCAGTTATTGCATTATATTCAATGTTGCAATGATAGTGTAGGCTTTAATATTTCATTGAATTCTTTTATTTTTTTTTTATATTTCTTGAATATCAATTTTATATTAATATTTTAGAACTTAGCTATATCTTAGTTATTTACCAAATAATTTTAATCAATTTGAGAACACAAAACAACAACTCTCACAGAACACAACGTCTCAAGCCACGGAGTTTGCATGGTTTGTGTCCAATTTATTTCCACAGAATGGACACAAACTCGTGGCCTGCAAAGATGCCAGAAACAATTCTACTATATATCAAATTTCAGACGATGCATTTCAATGCATTGGTGAGAAAGAATCATTCCATATGTACATGTATAGAATACAGAATACGTGTAACATATAAAGGTATGACAGGCAATTTAAGCAACGGAGTAAGTAGTGATAAAATTCACTGTTCCTAGTTTCTGCTCAAATCATAGCTACGTATATAAAGTGTGCTTTTATTGCTAAAAAAAGCTGTTTAAGCAACAAGATGCCCCAATCATAATACAAATGATTGGTAATGTGGAGCAAAATCAAGGACAATTTACATTTCCCCTCTAACTATATGAAATCATTGAGATATTAAATTTGTGGATTTAGTGTTTTATCGTACATGTATAAGACTGCGTGTTAGAGTGTGTCGATGGTATATCTATTGATTTGGCCGGGGTATCCCGTGTGATCCTACAATCAAAGAAACACTCAGGTCATCAAAGGAAGGCAAACATACTCTCTCACTCGCTCTTAAAACACTCATTAGAAGACAATTGGATTACTCTCTATATAAGCCGTGACAAAATTGATGAACACTTCAGCTTGGCCTATAAGAATTCGCTTTATTCTAACTAACATGCCTTTTAGAATTGTATTGATGCAGAAAAATGAAATAAAGAACAAGGTTCACTTTTGCCTCATTTGGCCCTGTGAATTTCTGAAAAAATGAAACTGCATAGTTTTAGTTAACAATGCATTAAATATCACTTAGATATTTGGTTACTGTGTATCTATAAAAAATGACGTCATTTTCTGGCGAGTCAATGCATTATGACGTCACAAAATGCGTCAATTTCCTCATATTCTGAAAAAGTCTACTAAAACAGCCAATTTTTAACGCTATTTTTCGATATTTAGTATAGAGCACAACCTCTGATCTAAAATATGCAACTAATAAATGATAAAACTATTTCTGAGGATTAATGGACATGTTTTATTTTTTAGATCAGAGAGTGCGCTCATATAATTTTTCTTCACTGAAAGTACTCAATTATACCTGTTTACCTAAAAAATCAAGAACATTGCAATTTCATAATGCCAGTTCTTCAAGACCTGGACTTTAAGGAGAATTTTTTTAATAGGATATGAAAGCACCAAGTCTCTATTTTATTTTTATGCTTCAAATATAAAATCAAGTGTTGATCAATTAACTGGTATATCTACAGGGCCATTTTATGCATAAAGTGAACCGACTTCTTTAACAAAATATCATACTGTGAGTATTTTTATGAGTTATATAGAGTCCAACGTTAGCAATAATGGGAATATTCTGTATATTGTCAGAAACAAACCTTCACACTTAGCCTCAAATTAAGCTACTTGAATAGGAGCCAACGAAATAAAAGTCAAAGAGTAAACATCAAGTTTCACTTAAGAAATAATAAAGGCATAAGTAGCTCAATTTCAGTTTTAGGCAGGTGTCTCCGGAGAATTTAATTCCGTGCAGAGCAAAATTGCTCAAATTGAAGAAAATTGGTGAATTTCAGGGAATTGATTATTCAGCTTGTAATCATATGTACCTCAGTATAAAAAAACATGCTCTCATAAAATTTGTTTGAAAATAAGATTTAATCCAAACAAAGTTAATTCACTGCCGGGGACACCATATATTCTGATACCCTAAGATTTCCTGTTGGTTTAGTTTATCCAGAATAAGACGTAAAAACTATTAACATGCACGATTTCAAAGACTTTTTAAATTAGAGGGGAAGAGATATTGCATTGAATTTGGTTATTCCAAGTGGGAGACTGTACCATCGCAGCATGCGCGCACGTGCTTCATGACTAGCGTAATATAATGTGTTTTGTTTCTTAATTACAAGGGGAGAGGCTTATTGAGAGAATGCAGAACATGGTTGGTCAGTTTTAAGTCAAAAGGAAGTGCATGACAGCAATGATGCGGTTTATTTTCCGATAACGAAGTATCAACAGGGGATATTTTTTATCGTGAGGAGCAAAGGATAAAGCTGGGTTCAGGTTTCCCGTATCCGCGGTATTGGTTTTCATCCACTGATTGAGTTAACAACTCTTCATAGATATATACATCAGATGTGAATGGACCTAATAGGATTAGTCCCTCGGGAAATAACCCCGTCTACAGGTGTTTGTGGCGATAGGTTCTATAAAGACTTCACAGGAACGAGAGTTGATTCTCTCATTCTTGTACACTTACGATGGTAATGAAGAGCATTTCCATATATATTTGATTCGTGTGATGTTTTATATATGAGGGGATCGATTTATTGTTTTAGATCGAAAGTGGCTTTTCAAAGAGTAAAAAGGAAAGTAAACATTTGGACCATTTGATGAGTAAAAGCTTTGGATCCAAAATCAATACCTAAGCACTATTTGATGAAAATGTGAAAAGTATTAACAGTTTTAATTAGTGAAAAAGGGACAGTTGTTAATCTTACATCAAAAAGGATGGAGGGAGCTCGCCTCGCTGTGTGTCGTCTGCGATCTACTTGTTACAATGAAATATAATGGTATCTTTTGTGTTTTGTCTGTGGATACTTTTGACCGCCGCTATTGCAGCCGTTTGGTCCGTGAGTCTGCTACAGCCAATATGGGTTCTACACCCGGACAATGTCCACTCGTTTGGACTACAGAAGTACTGTGTTATAGACACCCAGGAACGTGGAGATGTACATGGCAGTGCGCTCCAGAGGAAGTGTTTGCCCTACGGGAAAGAGTTACACATAGGAAACATTCCATCAGGGACCTGGAGGGCGGCATTTCTCCTGTTTTCTTCTGGAATTCTCCTCTTCATTGCTAGTGTACTAACTGGACTTATGTCTCTCTTCATCCAAGGAAAGTGGGATAAATATGTGTCCACAACAACGAAATATATTCAATCAACTGCAGGTAATGCAATTTATGACTTAATGGATATTAGGATTATGATAGGTTGTTTACTATTCTATATGTAAAAATGCTTTACATGTACAGTAATACTTTAAATGCAATGTATAGTCCAGAAGAATCCAAATGAAAACAAAAATATTTAAATGGAATGTAGGAGAGAAAATCTTTTGCTGTTTTGTGATGCTCAGTCATTTATTACTTTGTTAAATACTAGGTCCTAGTTTGTACTTTTATAGGTAGTGGATAATAAACTCAATGTAATTTTTATAAAATTCAACAGTTATTGAAAAAAAAAACGATTTGGATGTACTTTTACAAAATGAATAATTAAGCAATCAATTACTGTCTTCCTACAGCATCCGCCATCTGAACCAAAAAAAATGGATTCAAACAGTAGGAAATTATCTATCGCCGCTCCATGCTCGTGTCTATAGGACCTGATAAATCGAACGTTTGAGCTCAAGTCAAAAGTGCGTTCATACATAACAGTACATCACCAGTAGTGGCAATAAACGCCAATAAAGCTCAATTTTTTAGCCAACACGACACTTGTGTGGCACCTTCTGCATCTCAATCTAATCTTTACAATATAGCATTACATCGTAAATTCTGAGTAAAACTCTCTTCGAATCGACCCGATTTTTTTTAGCAATATTCATAAACTTTGCCGTTGGTTGCGCTGTTATCTGTAATCCTTTGCAGGGACATGTGGTAAAACTATCAATGTCTTGTTAATAAGCTTATTATCTTACAAAACACAAACACACACCCGCGATCAGGGGGTCAAAAAGATTATTTTCTTTTTGATACTGTCAAAAATTTCCTCAGGATCACTAAAGGGACACAGTTATTTAACATACTTTAAAAACAACATACTTTCAAGCTCTTTTCTTGCATTTGAGAGAGAGTGAGAGAACAGATAAAAATTAATTTTGCTACTGTACTTTTAAAATGGCGATCATTGGAAGGGTTAATTTCTGGAATTTGAAAAAAAAAAAATTTAAAAATCCACTTTCGAATTCGACAGAAAGATTCTCAATCTATTTCAAAGCAAGTTAGAAAAGTGAAAAAAAGTAGTGCGAGGTCCTTTCAATATGAACTTAATTCAAATACCAAGATATCGTTTCTAAAAGAACTGAAAATTCACTAAAGAGTTCAAGAGCTTAAATTCACTTAAATTAGTTTCATCAACAAAGGCTAATGGTGACCCCAACAATATATCATATTTGCTAATGTTTTAGGCAAACAAATTTTTTATAAGTATGGATCTTATACATGTAAATATATGTTATTATACTATAAAATATCAAAAATACCCTAGTTAGTCATTGGAATATATAGATGTAGTTGGGCGATTAAGTTGTCTTTTTAGGGGATATATTCAGTGTATTATTTTGTAACTATGGTTCCTGTTTTGGATGTGAAGTCACATTACATAAAAGATATAATAATCACTCCCTTTTTTCAACTGTTTCCAGTGCTCGTCGTAATGTCTGCTCTTCTGACCTACCCCCTCGGATTTGGAAGCCATTTTTTCCGGTACTATTGTGGTTCCGCGGCAGGACCCTATTATACAGGGCAGTGTAGCGTGGGGTGGAGCTACATGCTGGCCATAATGGGCGTGGCTTTGTCAGTCTTCTGTCCTATCCTGTGGAGTTTTAGGTGGATCAAGCGTGATGACCTCATGGAAGGAATACCCGTTTGACTGTGAATTATGACATTAAGAGTATTAGAACATTATTTCATATCATTCCGTGAAATTGAGTCATATTATATATTAAAACATTTTAATACAAATTGCGATCGTGTTCGATATTTATTTTAAGTGAGCAGTTTATAGAATACATTTAACAAAGGAATAAAGCTACGCTCTTGAAAGCACAAAAATTATTTTAAAGAAAACATAATAGTACGTGTAGTTATAAAAAAAAATGCTAAGAGTTATTTTAAGAAAATAAAACATGTGCATTTTGATAAGTTTTAACGTTACTTTGCTGCGTGCTTGAAAAATTGAATTGCCTGATAACCATCTTCGTCAATTAAACATGCTGTTTCATGTTTAAAACCGAATTATACAATAAAAAAAGAAAATCAAATGTTTACAGTGATACAAATTCTATTATATTTCTCTTTATCTTAACAATCATCGCAAAATTGATTTGGTTTCCGATTTCAGGAATATAATGAAGATCGCCAGGGAAAGCTCATTTCCACCGGGATCTGAGTCTGCAGTCAAATTTATTGAAGCTTGTTGATTTTCCACTGAACTAAAATGTAATGCCAAAAATAATCTCTATAGTATCATGTGACACCTCTTTTCCTGAGTAATAATCACATCGAGAAAGAAAGTCATTAAAGAAGAAAACCCCAGTGTAAAAACACTACAAACGATTCATTGTAAATGACGTTGAACAAATCATCGAAATTCATCATAGGTCGTAATGATTTCTACTTGATAGATGTATGTACTGTGTACGTGTATTTGGTTTGTTTCGATAAGGATCTCTGATAACAAGTTGCACAAAGATAAATATAAACAAAGGGTAAAAAAAAAAGGTATTATCTTCAAATTTACACTCTCAAATAGCTATCAAATGTGACGATTCCGTGTTATTTCGAGATAATTTGACAGGAGAATTGCTGTACGTCAATATAAATATTCCTCACAGAATCCAAGGAGGCATCTGTCTGTGAGTGTCAGCCTCAATCCCCAGCCCGGCCGAACTGTTCACCAGTCAAAATATACTTTGTTTATTGTCTTTATCAATTATGAATAAATGTTTCAGAACGAATTACTTTATGGCATGTACTTTCCCGTTTTGCTAATCAGCAAAGACATGAATTTTTTCATTTTGAGAATTTAGTGAGGAAATTTGTTTTATGTAATTTTCATATTCTTTCTTCAGATTGATGTTTAAAGGAAAGAAGACAAAGAAGAATTTTTAAATAGTTACAGTTAATTAAATGTGAGGTAAAATTCAAGAAAACAATTTTTAGATTAATTAATTCATATTTTATGTCAGCCTTCGTGAAATAACTTAGATTGACCAAAAATAAAACTGTCCAGTTTCTCTGGATCTCGTATTCTACACAATACAATATTGAATTGTTCGTCTAGCTTTTTTTCGAATACTTGAATATACATCTTCGTTGATTTTTTTCTTACTATAAAAATATAGCATAAGAAATATACCAAAATATAGGACGTGTGATCAGTATACTAGTATCTCTCAAATGATTCGATACGGGAGAACATGCTCTATGTATGAAGAATTTCTTAA
The DNA here is from genome assembly GCA_003671525.1 of Saccostrea glomerata. NCBI lineage: Eukaryota > Metazoa > Mollusca > Bivalvia > Ostreida > Ostreidae > Saccostrea > Saccostrea glomerata. The sequence continues at coordinate 393,464 of PRKT01000169.1, read as the reverse complement.
ACGGTGTAATTTTTTGACAAACATTTTGCTGAAGCAAGAATATCAGCAGTCATCATTTCGTAAGTTCTATGGTCGATACTATGACCTTGTCAGCTACAATTTATCATATTAAGTCAAATGCTGATTGAATATTCTTTATTACTTATTGTTAGGCCATTATATTCACATTAAATTGTTGACATATTTCCCCTGTATTTTCTTATTATGACAAGGAACACACGGCGGGTGTAACCGGTCGGCAGGGGATGCCCACTCTTCCATGGCATCTGATCCTACCGCCGATGTTTTGGTGGTCTGTGTTTGTTCTGCTCCACTTTTGTATTGTATTAATATGGACTTTTGAGTTTGAATACTGATCGATATCTCCTTATATTTCTGTTATAGAATAAAGGTAAACAGACAACTTTCATTTAATTTTCACGGGTATTTTTTACTTTTGTTATTTAACAGAAAGAGAGGAACCAAATTGCAGGAACTACGTAGTTTGTGATGTTTAGTTTTATATAGAATCAACAAGTCAAAGAAAAAAAATGAATTAGAAATTCTTGCACTTTCAAGGCAAAATGAATTTTGTGCAAAATCAAGCATATGTGATAACATACTGAAGAAAAATAAGCAAATTATGCAACCGCGAATCACAAACCATTGTAGTATTAATTGAAAAAGGTAAAGCTAAGATTAATATGAAGTTTTCGGTGTATCAGCTAATATCATTTCCTACATAAAGGATATGAATGAATGGGATGTTTATATCATAATTGAATTCCTGCAAGAAGCATTTAATCGAAAGGTAGTCAAATCCCACAATAAAACCATTGTACCAGTACTATATGTAAGTTATCGTTACATATTGTACCTAATTTACATCAACAAATTGTGCCAAAGACACCTCAACAAATATATTTGATAAGCTTTTGTTATTTATGTTGTATATGTGTCACTCATATCGACATTTTATCTGACGTTCATAGTAAAATAAACACTGAGAAACGAAGTAAGATTTTCTGTTGATGTTGTGCTCACAATTACACGATATAATGTGGCACGTGACACTATCAGAAAAACACGAATTTTGACAGTTTACAACAAAACATCATCAAAAACAGAATATAAGTTAAACGCTTCCTGCAACTTCAGTAAGTTGTGATGAACACAGAGATTCACACACCACTGTACACATCAAAGAACCCTATTTAATCATGATGATGAAACATGCCCGTGAAATGATATCCATCAACATGTCAATGTGTTATCTCAGTGAGGAATCAATTACCATGACAGAGATGGGCCGCTCAGTAAACGATTACACAACACAGTAGAAAACAATTAAAATATCGACTTATTTAGCTTACATCCACACGAAGCCGAATGCTTCTATCGCTATTGCATATAAATGTGATAAGGTTAGTTCTGGATCATTCTTAGATCTTATATGTATAGAGTTAGATCTTATCTTTTGTATATTTTACACAATAACAAATGTTTAAACAATTTTCAAGCATTTTAAAAAAAATTATTCCTCAGAAAACTGATCATTTGAAGAAAAATAAGTAAAGGTATAAAATTTTATAAATGCAATCTTTATCCATCAGAAAACTCATCATTTGAAGATGAAATAAAGGACATGTACAGAAATTGATAAAAAGAGAATAGGTCTTAAACACACATACATTAATGAGTGAGCATGTAAACGTGTGATTTTTAACAACCCTTCATGTAAAAAAAATTCCTTTAATAATAACCAAAAATAGTGAGAAATCACCCGAGTCTCTTTTGTAAACATAATTATATATTTTAAAACAACCTATATATTAAAACAAAAAAAAAATTACATTCATGGTGATTTCTTTACATGTAAAAATGATCTTTTAAAAAGAATAATTATAAAGTGCAAATTTCTCTCAAAAGATCACAGAACATTAATTCTTTTTTCATTTGAGAAATGTCAAAAGTATGCCAGACGATGGTCTAAATGTGAAGGAGACTTCTCGACACTTTATCAGAATGAATCAAGAAATTAATAATATTAACAATGCATATATACCATCTATCCTTCTGTTTTCAATACACTGGAAATGATTAAAGAATTTTAATTATTTCAGGAACAATATAAAACCGTTTTATATGATATTTATTCACTAAGGTCAGTTGTGTTGCAACTGCATTTTAGGATCTGATTTCAAATTCAAATTTAATAATTCGACTTAAACCAAGATTACCATTCAAAGGATAAAGTTCTTCAAAATCAAGCTACGGCAAGAAACATCTAAAACATCTCAATCCACGTGAATAAATATGAGTTACTATGTATCCATACTGATTCCAAAACTCCATGGGTACATTACAAGGACCAGTGGATGTTCCCTCAAGCCTTTATCTTTTCTCTCTACGAAAATATATTCTAACTAATTATTGTGAAGGAGACACATCAGAACCAATGTACAATGAAATACTCAAGAATTGTTATATTTTGAATTTGGATTTCAAAATACCCCCAAGTAAATAGACTTGAGCTTCTATTTATAGATTCTAAAATGCATGTCGACTTACTGCTTCTAAAATGGAAATAATTTTCTGTAAAACAACAATATCGCTGAAATCAAAATAGTTAACAAAGTATATGACTTGATTTTTCTTTTAAAGAATGAGCTTAAACTTCTATTTATAATTGTGATGTTGTGTTATAAATAGTAAGACATCATGCTATGAAGGAGGATCTCCTTTATATAAAAAAGTATTTATTTTGATCTCTAGTCTCTGAGTGTTAAAAAAAGACAATTTTTATTAAAAAAAATAATATAACAAATGAAGCCCCCAATCCATAGATATATCGACTTCACAGAGGTATATCGACCTCGCAAGGAATGCAGGGAATGGATAGACATCAGCAGCTAGATCATGAACATAGGCATAGGGAACTACTCTCCCCATCACTATAGTTATGAAGCGTGGAAGAGGCAAGAATATCTTTATGCCCCTTCTGCAAATTTTTTAACCTGAGTATAGTTAAGATACGCTAATATATTTAATTAACCCCTTCTTTATTATTTATTTGTAATTTTCGTTCTTCCATTAATTCTAATGTTAAAATATTCCTTTCAAATGCCAATTGTTAGGCCATTATTTACACACTTAATTGTCAACGGATTTTACCGTTTGACCTCGATCATGACAAGGAAGCGGTTGTGACCGGTCGGTAGGGGATGCTCACTCCTCCATAGCACCTGATCCCACCTCTGATATTTTGGAGGTCCGTGTTTGCTCTGGGGTTTTTTGTATTGTTTAGTGGACTTTAGATTGATTACTACATGATAGTTATCTCCATTTCATAGGCGTCGGAAGCAAATTGAAAGTGTGTGTGTGGGGGGGGGGGGGGGGGGGCTAAACCCTAAAAAAAAGGTTAACCCAAATTTTCAATCCCTATATTATGTATATATTTGCGAAAGGCTAAGCCCCCCCCCCCCGGTTCCCATGCATATGCATTTATTTCATTATATCAATTGTCATGTAAGAATATTTGGTAGTTCGAGAGCGGCAGTCTAGTCACTCGGACCACAAACTCCCTGACAGAAGTTGTTTCAAATATAAGTATTCAAAGTTAAATTTAAAAAAACAGAAACCAACGTATGCAATTTGTTTTGGTCACAAAACAATGAGCCAACAACTTGATCTGATTTAGGACCAATACTGTTGGCATAATGTATAGTGACCCAACATAAAGAGTATTGTTATATACAAACAAAGGTCTTACGGCATCTTGCTGTCTGAATTACAAAACAAACATATTTGTCAAGTATTTAAATCTATATTTATCTTCAAAAGGAAGTAAATTACACATCTAGTTCAAGCCTCCCTTAAGATTTCATTTTGACATTCCAAAGTTTTCTACTCCATGCATTAGCCATTAAGCATTATATCTGTAAGTATAGACGACTTTCACATTTAAAAGTTACTTCCCTTTGCGGGGTCAATCTGAGGTCAATCGGATTAACTCACTGATTTCCCTCTTACTAACTTCGTGGGCAGTGTCATACAAATTAGATCTGTATGTATATGTTTATTATTTTTTCTGTGTTGCCCCAAACTATGACAATACAGGAACGGTACAAAATAGTCCAAGAAAGTCTGGAAGGTTTAAAACATTTACAGAAAAGTTACAAAGAAGTGAGAAAAATGAGCGTTACGCCTCAAAGGGAGATAATTCTTAAGAATATAAAAGACGTCTATTGATGACATTTTAATCATTAGATGATTTGAATATATAGAAAAACATATATATACATATGTATATAGAGAAATTAATAGATATGATACACTGTATTTTGAAAATACAATTGTAGTTTTAAAATATGGTATTATACAAAAGTTATGTTATTCAATGAAGAATAAAATGCATTTCCATATTTTCTCCTTTTTCGACTATGGAATCAATTTCCATCATTTTCAGATGGCATTTTCTAAAATGGATAACCTCTGCAAAGCCCAACACTTTTTAGAATGTGGTATAGAAGAATGTGAAAGAAATTGTGAGTTCTATTGCAACCCTTGTTATCAGAGGTTATGCAAACAATGCAGAAATGAACATCTGAAAAGACCAGAAAACGAGAACCATGATGTAGTCCTTTACCAGCAACGTAACCGACAACTTCCTGTGGAGAAATGCAAAATCCACCCCACCATATGCATGTCCTGTAAAGAATGCCAAGCAACAATATGTTCCCATATGAATACAGCAATGAAACTTACAAATAAACATGTTAAAGAAAACAGAAAGAAATCTGACAAGAAACAAATCATATCTTTATCTGCCTCTGTTACCAAGGTCATGGATTTCAAAGTAACAGGTGTTAAGGGGGTATACCACATATCGCTAAATCAATCAGACAGACTCTGGATTAGTGACTTGTATGGTAATCTTGTCCAAACAGATCTTCAAGGGAATGAGGTGCATAAGATAAAAACCAGAGGTCTAGGTGGCTACCATACAGTCACACCGAATGGGGATCTGATCTTTACAGACAAAGACAAACATATGATTAATTGGATAACACAGGATAACAAGATCACAGAATTCATTAAAACTGGAGAATGGATACCACTCAGCATACACTCCTCCCACATCAACGGGGACTTACTATTGGGAATGGGGACTAAAGAAGACGCTAAAGTCACCAGGTACAACAAGACAGGAACAGAACTACAGAACATACAGAGGGATAACAAAGGACAGGGATTGTATAGACTGCCCCATTATATAACAGAAAACATCAATGGAGATATCTGTACATCAGATCTTTGTAATGGAGTAGTGGTAGTGAATAAATCAGGACAACATAGGTTCTCCTTCACAGGTCAAGAGTCAGAGTTCCGTCCCTATGGAATTTGCACTGATGTCCTTGGTCAGATCCTGGTTTGTGATGGTCACAGTGACACTGTTGACCTTCTTGATCAGGACGGACAGTTCTTAACTTTTTTACTTACACAACAACAAGGTGTATAGGATCCCCGTTTCGTGTATGCGGATGATGAAAACAACCTCTTTGTGGGACAGTATAAAACCAACACACTGACAGTGTACAAGTATCTCCAGTGATTATCATTCACAATGTGCGCTTGCCCATCATTTTTGTTTCTTTATATCCAATAAATGATTATCACATATTAAAACCTACTGTCTGGAATCACATGAGTTCACTTAAAATAACACTTTGTTAACAAACTATGTCACAAAACATGTTAATCTAAAGTAATCTAGTATGCATGTCAACATGAACAGTCCATAAAACAATACAAAATAGGAGCAGAGCAAACACGGACCTCCAAAATATCTGAGGTGGGATCAGGTGCCATGGAGGAGTGAGCATTCCCTGCAGACCGGTCACGCCCGCCGTGTGCTCCTTGTCATGAATTGAAAATAATGGAAAAATCCGTCGTCAATTTAATGTGTAAATAACGGCCTTACAATTAGTATGAAAAACATGTCAGCATTTGACTCAATGATATCATATTTTTTGTTGAAATTTAGCTAATATGATATCTATTAGTAAATGAAATAAACTACCTTTTTTCAAGATTCAAAATATGTTGTTTATATTATTTGTTACACATCTTAAAACCGACTTTTACTTTCTTTACATAATTATTCAATGAGATCTATGATTAAGAAATTAAAAAAATCTTTTGTTTGTCTTCTGCTGCAAGAAATGGATTTGATAACATTTCTTAATATTATATTTTCTTGTGAATTTCTTGAATCTGATTCGTCGAGAAATTAAACATTTGTTAAAAAAACACTATAACCCGCTGTATAAATCCCCTACCCCGCAGTAACGCATTTTAACGCATATACCATTTCCTACTTCTAACGCAAAATCACGCATAAATCGTTTCCCCGCAATCACGCATTCTTCACGCACTTTAAAAAGTACATTTATCTTCAATTTAATGCCAATTTCCTTCTATTTTATAGTTGCTTAATTCTCATGCAATAAGAAAAGTTATTTTCTTATTAAAATATTACATCATATTATTATTTACGCTAAACTTTAGAGAAAGTTGTACCGCGCTAGAGAGTGCTTGCGGGGAAAAGGTAACGTCATATTTCTATGACGTGAACATAAAGTGTTCGGTAAGTTGTAAAGAGTTAAGCCAGTCCTCTGGCGTTGCAACAGTCAGCATTTCTTGACGACGGGAGATATTTATAAAAAAAAAAGTGACTGCGCTGAATTTATGTGCGTACGGTTCACTGGTAAAACATAGTATAATATAATAAATATTACATGTAGTTGAGTATAACATTGGAAAATTTCACCCCTTGAAAACCATTGTCAACATCGGCTGCGCTTCTGTTGAAAATGGTTTTCTTGGGTGATTTTTTTTTTCAATGTTACACTCAACTACATGCATGATAATAATGCATACAATGAAAATTGATAAAAAAAAAAAGCAGGATTTGAAGACGATCACTATACGAGGGCTGTTCAATAAATAATGTCCTGAACTATATGACATACATTACAGATATCATAAGCCATTAAACTTGACTTTCTGTCATTATTGAATCTTTCATGAATTTAAAACAGTTTATGTGACCACTTTTCATCACATAGTTTCATCATGAGAAGCTGGGAAACAAGGGCTTTTCGGGACACTGCATTATAAATGAATGGTAAAGGATCGGTAAACTAGAGTGAAAATAAAAGCTTCATTAAAGCTGCCGTAAAACTTGTTAAAAATCCCAAAGAAATATTCACTGAAATATGTGACATTTACAGAAACCAATGCCTGTTTTATAGACAAAAGAGCAGGTGGATTTCAATGATAAAAAATTATATAATGGACATCAAAAATGGGTACCCTCCTTGCCAACAAAAAATATAACAACTTCTGTACTGTTCGCCAAATTTCAACGAATAATATTTGATGATGTATGATTGACTTTTAAACACATAGCAAATTTGATAGACATCATATCGGGGGTAGTTTACACTGTATTTAAGAAACGTTTGACGGTAAAAAAGCTTGATATTCAAAGGTCACCCTATATTTTGAAAAATGAGTGAAAACGTCAGCGTGTACGAAATTCTTAACAATTATTTTAAAATATCAGTAATTGTAGTTATCCACGTTTGTTTTATTTTCAAACAGATATTGGAACATGAATCTATTGCTTAAAACCCTAAAAACAAAATTTACCATAAGATGTACTTGATAAAAAAGGCGAATATCTGACAAGTGCACAGGTATGCAAGAGCACAAAGACAGATTTATATGTAATTTTCTTAAACATCAGTGGTATTGCTGTTCAAAATCGTATTCGGAGAGACAGTTTAATTTCTAGAGGAGTCTAGAAAGCACTTTTTTGGCCAATAAATCAAAAAGTTTATTAGAGGAAGGACCCAGTATCAGGAATCCACTACATTGAATTTCTTCAAGACAGCGTCCAAACCCGCATGCCCCGAAGAGTAAAGGGGTTTTCGGGATAAACAGAAAGTTAATGTTTTTTCACATTAACAATATTTGCCAGATCTTTGACGTTTTGACTTGTTTCTATTTCCAAACTTGGAAAAAACACCTTTCAGAAGGAAGAAACAAGTCCGGGAAAGCATGGGATCTGCCATTTTCCAGTATACTAAGGGTCATGCCCAAAAATGAGTTCTAAAAACGATCAGAAACTGGATAAAAAATGTTACGGACATGTATTTTACTTAGAAGAGATTAATTAGTTAAATCATGAAGAATAAATCATTGAAAAGCGTCTTTTGCTTCTTTCTGAGTACCGAGGACATTATTTATTGAACAGCCCTCGTATATTCTTTAAATAAATTCAGGCATGTATAATTATCTTGTTAAGCCTTCTTTATAAATTAATCTTGCAAACCCATGTATGATACGAACAAATACATTCATAGACTTTTTCAGTCAGTAATATATGTACTGGTAAAACAATGGAAAATTAAATGTAGTTGAAAATATCAATTATTGTTTTTGTAATTTTCCGCGACAATTATGGAAATTTCTCCAATAGGTCTACTGTTGGACATGATATTTCATTCTCATCAGACTTTGAACAACCTCTATGCCCGAATTTTTATTAAAAAAAAAATTACGAAATAATATTTCTAACTAGATGTAATGATAAAGCAATGTAAAGCTACAAAACTTATAGCATAAAAGCCCACATACATTAATTTCTGAACCAAAATATGAATTACATTTCGAACCGTTTTTGTTATAATACGAACAAAATTAATTGATGTATTACATTGTGAGCATAATTTATTGATGTACAAATGTTTTACGTACTGAACAAAATTTATACATGTATTACAAGTGAACAAAATTTATACTTGTATTAAATCGTGAACAAAATTTTTTACTTACATTAAATGGTGAACGAATTTCATAGATGTATTACATTGTAAAAAATGCATATTATAAACAAAATTTATACATGTCTTACATGGCGAACAAAATTGATAAATGTTTTGAATTAAAAAAAATATCTACATGTATTACATAGCGAACAAAATTGATTAATCTACATATTACATTGTGAACAAAAAAAATACATGAAGAACATTTATACACATATGTCGTGAATAATCAGATATAAATGATCATCTAATGTTCAAGAAGAAATAAATAGATATGTCCAAATGTTATGAATATACCTTTTAGAAATGAATGTCGTTTTAAAAGTTTGATTTCTAAAAGAAAATAATTTCTTTCTCCATTGATTGTTATCTAAGAGCGTTAACTCTAAAAGATTCTATTTCCATGGGTAAAAATTTCAAAACGTTACGATACTGCAAGGAATATATTTTATGTTAAAATACAGTAAAAAAAAATCCTTGTTTTATGCTGCAAAACGCCTTTGCAGCCATCATTTTCCTGTTTTGCTTATTTCCATTTATACATGTATATGTTTAGGTAGATATATTTAAACAGGAATTTCATGTATTTCCTGAATTTTTGGACGACATGAAATACCTATTCTGCTTAGGAAAAACACGTATTAACTGATTTCAGTTATGGAATACGTGTATTTACATATTTACGTGTATTTACTGAATTTTTTCAATCCTTTTAAACACATTTACTGACTGTCTTTTGGAAAGATAATTTAAAATATGAATCATAAATATGAACCTATGCACAGTACGTTAAATGGATTTTCTGGAATGTGTTGTCAATGTCACAACATACTTACAATTATTTTTTTTTTTTATACTTTTTTAATTTAAAAAAATAAAATCGCTTAATGGCATTTCTTATTTTATTAGATATTCATACAATGCTACTTTGCATATATTGACAGTAGATTTAAAACCCTGAAAAATACACGTATTTACTGGATGGTTTAGGAAATACACGAAATTCCTGATTTCGAAAATTAACTGTAACATATATATCATTTTCATATTAGTCTATATTTAAAGTATTATTTTTTGATATAGAAAATCGGCAATTAATTAATATTGATTGTAAGGCATCGCCTCTGGAATATTTATTTAAAGGTAATATATATGAGAACGATTTGTTTGTGCAGCTTATGATCACAGAGAATTATGTTTTTGACAGGGAGTAGAGTTTAGCAATGGTTTCTTTACTTTTTGTTTTCTTCGCTGTTGTGGATGAAAAAGGGATAATTAGTTTTTTACTTTATAAAAATTGGAAATTAAAAATAATCAGGTAATACGCTCTTAATATATGTCTTTTGCTCACCCCTTCAAAAAAGAGAGTGATTTTACGTTTTTCTTAGAGAACGTACGAAAGTACAATTTAGACTTTCAATTTGGACAACTGTGACTTTTAAAAAATATGTTTCTGTTTTTTTTTTTTCATTTTCCATGTTCTTTTCACTTTGCAATCAGGCATCCTGTATATTTCGACTAAAACCTCCAGATAGATCAGTTTCTATATTATGTTAACCCTGATCTTTAACAATTTGATGCTGGTCTTTTAACAAACAACAAAAACTTTTCTATATTCCAGTTTTCTGTAAACAATTCATTTAATCACACCTCATTGAACAAAAACGAACACATGGACATGATTGCAATATCAAAAGTAAGATGCAGATAATCTCCACTGATTTGTCTTCCACTTAATTAAAAATTTGATAACATGAAGTGAACAATTGTATATAACCAATAGCATGTACAACACAGCAATTGCATTTTATCTCTCCAGATTGAGTGGCATGTTTGGGATAAATCAGGCGGTATTGTTGAAAAGTTCAGGCGACTTTCACATTATTCAAATAAAATATAATTAATATGTCCGACAAACTTTATTCATTAGTATGTCTATGTCGTCCAACAAATCCGGAAGTACGTGATAAGATGACCAGAAATCCCAGATATGTTATAACCTTGTTTTAATAAATCAGTCATTCAGATGCATCGAATGGTAATATCACACTGCTAATATGCTGATAAGAAACCATTATCGTAACACAAGGTATGTTACTAAATATTGATTGATGGCTATTACAAAGGAAAAAAAGTGTGCAGTGTAAAATAAAAGCATCAGCGATGTTTCAGAACGCAATTTGAACGACAGTCTGGACACCGAGAAAACATTCAATAAGGATAATCCACCAAGAACCTTTCAGAAAAATGAACTTCAGTATTGAAGAGTACTATTCCATTTTGATTGAAATTTTAAAATCCGCTGATGAGGAAGATATACCAAGCCAATCACTAATTGATGCCTGGAGGATAACAGAGGTCTATGTTCAGCCGGTTATCTGTGTGACAGGGGTTCTCGGTAACCTTACTGCGGCACGTGTCTTCACCTCAAAAAACCTTCGTCTGAATTCCTCTAATCTGTACCTGGCTTCTTTATCTTGTTTCTCCAGTGTCTACATGCTCCTAGTTCTGTTGGCATGGTTAGCAGTGGTAAATGTTCCAGTCATAAATCAAAATGGAATTTGTCAACTGGTCGTGTTTCTTACCTATGTCTGCAGTTTTATGACGGTTTGGTTGATTGCTGTAATCACCTTTGAACATTATGTCATTGTTCACCATATCAGAGCAGCCAGGTTCGTATGTAAACGTCGAAAGGCTAAAATTCTTGTTTCTTGCCTTATCGCCACTTCTCTTCTTCTATACTCTACAACGCTATGGTCCACTCGAGTAGAACAAAGGTCCAACATGCTAGTCTGCACACCGGGAAGTGACCAGCGAGCCTTGCTGACACGATTGGTGTTCTTCATTGACATGGTAGTCACCTTCTTGCTACCAGGAATAATGACGATAACTATCATTTGTGCATGTGTTGGTAGACATCTTCTTATGAAAGATATCAGAGTCTCGTTTTTTAGATATCATTCAAATATCAGGATATCAAGACGAGAGAGATCCCTCCTCCGAATAGCTCGTGTTCTCTTGTTGATCAGTCTGTCCCATGTCGTGTTCAGCTGTCCATGTTTTATATTTAGACTCTGCTACCAGATCTCTTTCTTGTTAAATAAAGAAGACTCGTCTAATTTACAGGATTATTACATCAATCAAATTCTTCAGAATATATACTATTTTTCATTTACAGCTAACTTCATAGTTTATCTTGCATTTTGTGCAAACTTTCGTCTTGGATTGAAGAGTATCTTTACATTTCGGAGATTTAAATGCTCCCAGCAAAGTCTCTCCGAAATAACATAATTCTTCTTTTTATAGCTTAAAAACTGAATTTTTACGGAAGTATATATTGCCAAAGACCAACATTAGTAGCCAATTACAAAACAATGTGTTGTGCATGTGTTTATCAACATTACATTTGATACTCCAATATGTAAATAGATATATTCCAGTGGAAGACTTCCAGAGGCTATAGGTTATTATGGTGGGATTTAATCGTTCGCATTGCTTGTGTCATTATCACTTTAATGTCGCAGAAATCACTCAATATCGTGCTCGATGTGAAAGATGGAATTGGATTTTTATCTTCAATTAATGTCTGATATCTCTATGTTCATACTAAAAGCAACGAATATATATGTTAAAAAATTCAATTTAAGAAGAGTCAATCTAGATAAGGAGTGGGAAAGAGGAAAAGAAATTCTCTATACAAAAGGTAGATGTACTAAGTGGCATGAAATGAATAGATATACTGAGACAAAGCATCCAAAAATTCAAAGTAGAGATTGTTCATAAAAATAAAGTTGGTCCTTGTAGTATTGTGAAAATATTTCAAATAACTCGAAATTTATTATATCCTCGTATAAACATATATAATGAGCAATATTTTATAGTTTCTTTTTAAATCTTTGCAAATATACCTTAATTATCATTCACATGTAAGTTAATAGTGATCGCTCCAAAAATTGAATTAGTTAAAAAGCGCACGCACATTGAACTTTAAGAAGGATATGTAGATAACGAACAGTATTCAATATCAAAGTCCATAAAACAATACAAAATAGGAGCTGAGCAAACACAGACCTCCGAAACATCAGAGGTGGGATCAGGTGCCATGGAGGAGTGAGCATACCCTGCTGACCGGTCACACCCTCCTTTCATTTTATCCCATCTCTGTTGTTGTAGAGGAACAGAATTGTACTGTTTCTGATTACTAAAATTTGAATGGACTTCTGAGCTTGAATACTCCTCGTTTTCCCTATATTTCATTTATTCTATTTTTATTTTTGGTGAGATAGCATATTTATATGAGACTTTCAGATTTTAGTATAGTGTTTCTATACAACACTTTGTTTCAGAGACAGTTCCTGCAGAGTTATTGGACTGATATTAATAACACAGTCTAGATCTTACCTTTAATCTCTCCTTCTGCGAGAAGGCAGGAAATAATAAGCATACTGCAAGAAGAAATGTAATATAAAGAATTCAACACATCACTCATTTTTTCCGACTACTGGAGAATTGTTATTTCTGAACTTTTTAAATAGTAATTTTGTAACCCTGTTGATAAGTTAAATACATGTATGTACTTTGAGTATCAGCTTAATTTTTAAAGATACATATATCATGAATATGTTTTTTAAGGCTTTTCAACATCCCAAACAATAGATTTTACAAAATTCTGGTGCCTTTAAAAAACAACTAAGTATTTTTTCTTCCCAGCTAGGTACAGGAGAATTCCGATATTCATCTGTACTTAATAACACTTAATACTTAAAATCTTGTACGACAAAAGAAAATAACACATGCTGTGGCCTTCAACTCAAAATTAATCTACATCGACAACGTATTAACCATGGTTATTTCCATTCTTATGTCAATATGATATATCCTGGTGAGCTTGAAATAAAAGATACCAGAATCTGACATAATTATATCATGCATATGTTTCATATTTGGATATTTAACTTAAAAAAGACGTTAATGGTAATCTAACAACCAATTGCAAGCTCTATGATAAACGAAATGACTTTAACTTTACAATAGAAGTAAAAAAATAGTATCAGCAAGTTCGTTGAAAAGTCATCATTTTGTAGGCTCTATGGTCAATACAATGACCATGTCAGAAATACAATTTATCATTGAGTCAAATGCTGATTGACGTTCTTCATACTTTTTGTTTGGTCACTTTTTACACACTGATTTGTCGACGGATTTTTTCTGTTACTCAAACGTGACGAATATGATTCTATTTTTATTCTATTAATATGAGTAATAATGAGATTCAATTATCTTTTAGTATTCTCTTATATATTTTCACGATTTAGTATTTGTGATTTTTTTTAAGTCTTGTAATAATCAACAATTCCAATCAGAAGAATTGTTCTGTATATTTTGTAAAATGGCATAATTCAGTAATATATATGGCAAAATAAAAACTAATGGATCAATGTAATAAAATGTTGTTTTACTTTTTTATGTATGTTTGCTTTTGTATTGCGAGTAATTTAAATATTTTACCAGAATGTTCAATGAAATATTGTTGACTCTGAATGTTAAAAAATGATAAAGTTCTTTTTGTACACGGAAAATATTTCTCTTTCTTTATCCACTTTATTTTTTATGCAAATCCATTCTCATTTTAATTATATATATAAAAGTATTTCATGAAGGATATGGAGATAACGAACAGTAGTCAATATCAAAGTCCATAGTACAATACAAAATAGGAGCAGAGCAAACACGGACCTCTGAAACATCAAAGGTGGGATCAGGTGGGATCAGGTGCCATGGGGGAGTGAGAATCCCTTGCTGACTAGTCACACCTGCCGTGTGCTCCTTGTCGTGATCGGGAAATAGCGGAAAAATCTGTCGTAAATTCAATGTATAAATAATGGACTAACAATTTATAATGAAAAACGTCAGTCAGCATTTGACTCAAGGATAAATTGTATTTGCTGACAAGGTCATTGTATCGACCAAAGAACTTACGAAAGGATGACTTTAAACGAGACTGCTGATATTTTTGTTTCATCAATTTGTTTTTCAATAATTACCTCGCTTTAGAAATTGTTCATACGTAGAGAATGCACTTGCATATCGAATCAGCTGAGATATATAAACTCCGTATGCAGGTGATGAAGGTATATTGCTGCATAAGTAAGGAAAGTTGACGATAGAAATGTTAAAGTCATCACGTTGTTCATAAAGCTTGGTTGTTAGATTACCATTAACATCCTTTTCAAATAAAATATCCAAGTATGAAACAGATGTGTCAGACTCTGTGGTATCTGTAATCTCAAGCTCACCAGGATATATCGTATCGACATAGGTATGGAAATTACCATTGTTAATTGACAATATGTTGTCAATTTATCTAAATTCTAAGTTGAAGGCCACAGCAAGTGTTTTCTTCTTTCATGCATAAGATTTTGCACAAATTCTGCTTCATATGAATACAAAAATAGGTCTGTTAATAACGGAGTGCAATTTGTACCCATGGAAATTTCAATAGATTGTTGGAAGACATGGTTTCCAAAAACCACATAGTTATTGTCAATCAGAAACTCAAGCATATTTTTTATGTCAAGTTCAGAGTACTTGTGTTTGCAATCAGAATGTGTTTTAACAAAATAATTTTGCAAATGAAAAATGACCAAGTAAGTCAATTTACGAGTTCCATTCAGTTACATTTAGATGAAAAAACAGCTGTCAATGATATCAGCAAGCCTGGACTTTAATTTTTGGCCTTTAATTTATCGTGGGGAATGGTTGTGTATAACGTTGAAAAGTCGTAAGTTTTTAAGCTGTCCATCTAAGAATCTGAAAAAAAACAGCAGAACTTTAGATGAAATAGAAGAACATGAGAAGTTTATAGACGACATAGGATAGACAGAAATTGGATATCCTTCAATCAGAAAAGATAACATCATTGATAAAGGTGAGGCATTTACAATCAATAACAATGCAAAATATCAGCACGTCAAGTAGTTAATTCAATACAACATAGTCGAATTGAAGGTACCAAGGGACGATGCATATGAAGCAATTTTCAACATTTTTGTTTTGAAAAATTCTCAAACGAGTGTCCAATTTTAGAAAGGACCACCTCAACACTCAGTATAAAATACCTGCTTTTAATCAAAATGTTCTTTCTTACTATTCATTCGAATATAACATCAGAGAAAATACATGTTTTATATATTTTGCTGTGTTCTATTTTGTCTGCTATGAAATAAGTTTACATCTGCTTCCTATAATCCCAGTCAGTAAGATTGAACTACTTATAAAAAACTAATTTGGAATATGAGGCGACAGGTTTTAGACAGTGTAGAATCTTTTTCCCCACGCAACAGAGTTGTGTTAGTGGGTTTACTTCATACTTTTTGCGAAACTGAAGTGACTTGATCATTGATCAATACAATCATATGGATGTGCTCTTTGCGAGAAGATGCTCCGCTTTGTGGTGCCCTTGATTTATTTATTAATCACCAGAAAAAAATCATCACCATTTTCAGCGTGTTCAAAAAAAAATATATATTTTTTTTAAAAACACACACATACTTATAAAAAGATAACAGAAACACCCTGGAAAATCTATACAAACAGATTTAAAAAAGAACGAAAAAAGCAACCAACACACAAACAATCAAAATCAAACTAAGTAAAAAAAGTAAAAGTCTCGTGTTGTGATCTTTAATTCAACATATTTTTTCATTTCAACGGTGATTCGATCAAATTCTTTGTACAGCAATCTATTGGAATTCCCAGGAGTACCAATTGCGCCCCGTTATTAACAGACCTATTTTTGTATTCATATGAAGCAGAATTTGTCCCAATCTAATACGTGAAAAAAACCCATTTAATGTGGCATTCAACTCGACAGTAAGATATATTAACGACGTATTGTCAATTAACAGTGGTAATTTCCATTCTTTTGTCGATACGATATATCCTGGTGAGCTTGAAATAAAGGTACCAGAGAGTCTGACATATCTATTTATATTTGGATATTTCAGTTGAAAAAGACGTTAATGGTAATCTTACAACCAAGCTCGATGATAAACTTGATGACTTTAATTTTACAATTGTCAACTTACCTTGACTTATGCGGCAATATAATTTCATCACCTCAAAAGGATTTTTGAACATCTCAGTTGATTGGATACGCAAGAGCATGCTCTACGTATGAACAATTTCTAAAACGACAAACAATTTGATGAAACAAGAATATCAGCGGCCTCGTTTAAAGTCATCATAATGTAAGTCTTATGGTCGATACAATGACGTTGTCAGCAATTACAATTGATCATTGAGGCAAATGCTGACTGACGTTGTTCATACTAATTCTTAGTCCATCATCTATACATTGTGTTGACGACGGGTTTTCCCGTTATTTCCTGATCATCAAAAGGAGCACACGGCGGGTGTGACCGGTCAGCAGGAGATGCATACTTCTCCATGGCACCTAATCCCTACTCTGATGTTTTGGAGGTCCATGTTTGCTGCGCTCCTAATTGGTATAGTTTTAAGCACTATTGAGCTTGAATACTGTTTGTTATAGCCATATAATTTCATTACCCCTTCATGGCACCTGATTCTTCCTTTCATTTTTTAGATGTGCTTGTTTGATATAGTCCAAATTTATATTGTTTAAATGGACCTTATGAGTTTGATTTATTATCTTCATATTTCTGAAATGAATGAACAAGAAGAAAATCCTGACTTTTCTATTCTTAAAATATTTGATTTCGAATAGAAGACTGGAGAGTATCTATATAGATAGGATTTTTAATCTTTCACTGACGCCTTTTCTTTAGTTTAATTAGTACATTTAGGAACATCTTCGATTTTTTTAATTTTAATTTTTTTTAATTTTATACAGAAGCATACTTTCGAAGTGAGTGATGCTTAAATATCAGAAGATAAAAGAGTGCATTGTGCTTAGCTTAAAGATCACATGTGATTTATGAGTGTAAAAATTTCTATTCATTTCTTAGTTAACTTTTACAACATTTTTTAAATATTAGATGAAATCATTTGACTGATTAAGAGATTATTTGTTATCATCTTGAATTAACACAACAAACGGAGGTTTTATAAATAAATATTTGCTCTAGAAAAGTACAGTAGACATCAGTAGAATATGAGGTTAATAAGGTTCATTGCGGACCCGTAGAATAAATGTGCTAAAATACATTACCTTGAAAATTCTAATAAAAATAATTATTAGGAAGTTTATCTGATCTCTGGGCGATTTTTACAAGTGTATAATTGAGTTGTTTGTGTCGTAAGATGATTCGATCATTCCTTTTGTATGAGAACAACAAACTACGTACAAAAATATTGACAGAAAAATCCCTTCGTTCAAATTAAAGATAAAAATAAAACACCATTTATGACACCTCCCATTTGAAGATTTAACTTTAAAAAAGGTTAATTATTTAAAGAAATATTTTGATGGACTGGATTATGCATTCTTTGTCTATTTTGGTCTTAGCTTGATTATATTTTAATGGATTTATACGGAGAATCCCACCAATTTCCCCTTTTGTAAAGTACAAATAAATAATCAAACAGCATATTTCAGCAAAATTGTGCAATTCTATGAAACAGAAAAGGAGTATGGCATACGAAATTCAAAATCAATATCAAAAATTCGTTTCTCTCCAAATTAGCCTTCTAAGATACATGTAAGTTTTAAATGCATATAATCAAAGTTTATTTTCGTTTTTTTAACATCATATCTAAAGTACACACCACCAGTAACTTATTTTCTCGTGCATCTAATGTGAGTTATTTCATTTTTAAGAACAATACTTTAAATTAGAGATCCATTTTCTCATTGATACTTTAATGTAATTTGAGACACAAGCCTAAAATTATGATTATATTTTCAAAGCATTATCAATGTCTGTCCTTTTAGAAACTGTATAATAACATTATACAACTAATGAAATCCTTACATGTAGAAATTTTGTAATTATAGCTATTTCAAAGTCTGATGACGAATGACACGATACATAATATTGAACAGTGTATAAAGTCCAGCAATTCCGTGCATTGCATGCATATTTTTGTTCCACTCATTTCTTCCTTTTATATTTTCACTGTCAGGATAATTTTAGGATTTCTCACAATAAAAAAAACTTTGTCTGATTTTCACAACAAGTTAATTGCTGATAATATTAAGGAAAAGTGTTAAGCTTTTCTAATCACATTATTTCTCTTGGATCTATTCAATGGAACAGTAGATTGATGTATTTAAGAAATTATGAAAGTCTGAAAAACATTCAAAAAATAAAAATGAAGAAAAGTTTTATTTCCAAATTTTCAATATATCTATATCTTTCTCTACATTGAACGGTTAATATAAACCTTATTTTCCCACACAAGGACTACAACTACTTATACGCTATGAACATTGTATGAACATGACAAAGAAGAATCACAAAAAGTAAGCTAATAAAATAAGAAAATTGATTGTGAAAGTTGATGCAATATGAGCTGCAAGTTTGACATGGAAAAAATTTGTTACAAATTTGGAATAATTTCAATGATAGAAAAATAGAACATTTACAATTTCTGTTATTCACTCTCTTTCAATAAAAAAAATTCTTTGGGAAAATTAAGTTACTAAATAGGACACTCCCTTAATAACATTGGATGTCGTACGCGTAAATTAGGGATACGTGCAAAATGCAATTATTCTTTGCATTCGAGAAGTAAATGGTTATTTTTGCTATAATGATAAAATAATGCTAATAGAATATAATGTCAAAAACGAAAAATGTGGTCACAATTTAGTTTCAAAAAAATTATGAAAATATCCAGATTGCTGAGGAAAATAAGGATTTAATTGTGCTTAATCCACCCATATATTATATTTTTAAAAAAAGAATAGCTGCTTAATGATTTCCTGATATTCAGCTGCCCTTTTAACAAAAAAAAAAATTGCTGTGCTCTAATTTCTGTAATGTACATAAAATTTTATACAAAATAGCGATACGAAGACTTAGTATAAAATAAGCGAGCCTTGCCTCAACGCAACCAGCCGTCTCGACGTGGCAAAACAGGTAGTGTGACAAAATAACAATCAAGATAGCTTCTCCAGAATCTCCACATCCTTTCAGTTAGTTACTGAAAGTTTGCATGAATGTTTTAAATGTATATTCATTAAACTGTAGAGGCATTAACTCTACAGAAAAAAAGAACTAAATTATATACTTGGTTATCTGACATAAAAGCTGATGTTATATTATTACAGGAAACACATTTCATTGAAAAATATGAGGCATGTTATAATGCAAGATGGTTTGGTACTAGTATACACAACTTTTCTGACTCACAATATAGTAGAGGAACTTCAGTATTATTTAGAAAAGGTTTAAATTTTGAAATATTAGATATTCATAAGTCTTTTGATGGAAGAATGATTCTTATTAACTTAATTTTGGAAGAAAAAACGCTTACAATAATAAATACATGTATATATGCACCAAACAATCAAGCAGAACGAAAGTCCTTTTTTGATAAAATCAATAAATGGATATCCAAACATTCTTGTAATATTGACAATATTATTTTAGCAGGAGATTTTAATTGTGATTTAGAGAAGACTGACGATTCTAGTATTAAAAATTTCAAAAAAATAATAAACAACAATAATTTGAAAGACCTTTGGCGCGACTTAAGGTCACATGATCTAGGATATACTTGGTGCAATGGGGCAAACGTACCCACAAGCAGAATCGATTATTTTCTTATATCAAAATCCCTAATATTTCCAGTTGAATATATAATCCTCCGAGAAGTACCTGGGTTACATTCAGGGGGAACAAGAATGTCAGCACTCCGCGATAAAGAATCATTTAAACAAGCAATTACATGTATAAATAACTTTGGAAATATATCTGGGTTAACTCTTAATATTAGCAAAACTGAATGCATGTTATTAGGAAATCTGAAGGATACAGCTCATAACATATATGGGATAAAGGTTAACAAAGAATGTATTAAGGTTTTAGGAATTCACGTATGTCATGATATAGAGAAATGTATAGAGAAAAATTGGGGAAACAGAATTAAAGAGCTCGAAAGACTTTTTGAATCATGGAAAAAAAGAAAATTAACTATATTTGGAAAAACTTGCATCATTAACAACCTTGCTGTATCCAAATTAATTTACAACCTCTCACTCTTGCCATGCCCCAGTGCAGACATCATGAAAAATATAAATAAAATTATCTTTAACTTTATTTGGAATAAGAGAGACAGAATAAAACGAAAAACTTTAATAGGAGACATAGAGCAGGGTGGTATAGGAGTTGTGGATATAGAGTCTAAAGCGAAAGCTATTAAATGTGCTTGGATTTCCAAGTTGATATCTAACGAAAACAACAATATTAAAATCTTTTTAGAAAACTTTAATTTAAAAAAGCAAGATATTATCTATATGTTACACACTAATGAATTAGCAATAAAAAATCACAATATACTTAAGCGTCTTCCGATATTTTATAGAGAAATTTTTGAAGCTTTTAATGAATCTAAGAGCTCAATAGAAATAAGTAAAATGACTACACCAGACTTTTTGAAAAAATCTATATGGGGAAACAAGATTTTTAATTACAAAAATAAGGTACTTTTCTTCGAAAACTGGTATGACGCTGGAATTTTATATGTAAAAGATATTGTGGATGAAAATGGTTTAAGGTCACTTGAATACTTTTCAAATTTACTTGTTAAAAAAAATAATTTATTTTGTGAATACTTGACATTAAAGAATATTTTTCAGAAATACATGAAGCAGTTCGATTTCAGCTTATCAAAACACATGTATACAAATATCAGAAATACGTACTATTTCCTTTTTAATGATAATCAATATCACTGCATCAAAGACAATAAATGCAAATTCCCAATGAAATTTTTAAAAACAAAAAAATTGTAAAGCCATGCTACATAAATAAATACAAAAAAGAATTCGGTATCCAAAGTCAATATTTTTCTAAAATATATTTTTCCAAAATTGTCAAAGCTTTTGACAAAAAAATTTCTGATTTTAACTACAGAATTCTTAATAATCTTCTTAGTAATAGGAGTTACTTAAGCAAATGGAATGACATATCTAATCTGTGTCCATATTGTAAGGAAAGTGTTGAAACAAACAAACACTTAATATACGAATGTCAAAATGTTCAAAGAATATGGAATGCTGTCAGTGAAATTTTAAAATTCAATATATCATGGAAACTTATAGTTGTAGGATTCTACAATGAAGTTAACGAAAATACACTATTATTAAATAATCTTATATCATTTATAGCCCTTAGAATCTATAAATACAAAATGATGTGTAGAATAGAAAAAATAGCTGAATCCCCATCAGCAATTCTTTATCATGTTAAAAAATCTTTAAGTATGTTTTATTGTGCTCTTAAAAGATCAAAATTTAAGAACTGGAAAATAAATATATTTAAAAAAAATTGAAGAAAGTTTGTGATACAAATTATTTAATTGATCAATTTCTATGCATGTACATATGAATATATGTTTATTATCTATAAGATGTGTTTCTGTTATATAACAATTTATGTATTATAGAATACAATATTTTAAAAAAAAATCAAATTTGTCTGAAATTTTTTTTATACAATCTTCAAAGGTGACCTGGCCTTTGGAGTGTATTATCGTAGGGGGACTTTTGGACTTGATGCGTTGGTGCCCCCTACGGATATTTTTTTGTAAAATTGCTATAGTTTGGTAATTATAAATGTACTTTAAACAAATATGAAATATGAATGAAACATTTATTTTTGTACTAATGTGAACTATCATGTATGCATTTTTTGTCTATTCTATTCTACCCTACTGTATTTAACCACATAATTATTATCCTTGATATGTACAATTCTTTTTTCTCTATCCGATCCAGGGAGCTCCTGGCACCCCAGGTGAGGATATATCTGCGAGGGCCTCTGAGGAGGCATTACCTCCACAGTTATTGTTATTATGTTATTGAATAAAATATTCAAAATAAAAAATAAAAAAATAAAAAAAAGTATAAAATAAATTTTGGTGAAGTACTATAGCTCAGCTAATTTTTGAAGATTGGGAAAATATATCGCAGTCGTAAGAAAACTCATAAAGGGGCCTCTTATTTTTCTTAGATTATGAATGATATTGTGATAACGAACAGTATTCAATATCAAAGTCCATAAAATTAAATTAACCTTTATTAATTTCTAAGTTGACAAAATTATTTTACTAAAAAAAACTTGCTGGACACCAAATTTCGTCTATTCCTTTTTGGGGGTGTTCTGTTTGATCATTGGATCTCTTAACAATAAATTTTCTGGAAAAATTCGATAAGAATCCACAATTCGGTTATCTTTATAAAGCACAATACCTCACTTTAATTTTGTCGTTTAAAGACTCCATTTAAAAACATCAGCACACACTTCAGTGTGACAACTGTTGCAAATTGTTCTGTTTCTAGCTTGATACTGAGCAAAAAATTCGTAAACTATCCAGGACGTCTTAATATGCTTTGAAAGATTTGTACATTAGGACCTGTACTCGGCATCCAGTGCCACTGGGTAGTGAGTGAACTTTATCGCGCCAGGACAGTTTATGATACAAGTAAACAGGGAAATTCTTAGACAATATTCTAAGAATCTGTTTGAAAGTAAGATTTTCGAAGCACATCTGTTTCATAATCGCAAGTTTAAATACAACCAAGTTGGAAACAAAAAAAAATTTAACCTTAATTAATTGTAACCAATTTTGTCATAATCACAAACAGTTTTCTTACATTTTTTTCAGAGATTGAAAAACAGGAAACTTGATCAAATACCGCAAACAAGATCAAAACCGAAATTAAAAGGAGTAAACTGAAAAATGAATTATACATTTCGATGATTTTTTAGGCTTCGTTCAATATTAATCGACTGTCATTGTGCCTGACGTCAGTGGGTGGGGACTATGAAATTCGTTTTTAATGTTTCCTCTATTTTAAAGTTGTTTTTTTTTTTTCCACAAGATCCTAAATTTTGATTTATATTTAATTTTACATAGACAGGAAAAAATTAAACAGTCGCGTATACCTTTATTGTACACTTTACAAAACTTTCACTCTAATAAATGTATTTATTTGAAAACTACATGATAGAATGATATTTTCAAATTATTATAACCAATGAGTTGTTGAAAGAAAATTAATGATCACCGATGAAAAGCAATGTGCCGTGACGAAGCTTAAAATCAATAAATTTTGAATAATAAACAACCGTTTGGTGACCATTATCAATTTTTAAAAACTGGTTTAACTAAAAAAAACTGGTTAAACTAAAAAAACGTAAAACATTGGTTTTTCCGAGAGAGTTCTCAGACAAGCAAAAAAAAAAAAATAATAAAAATAAATAAAATAACAAAAAATTACTGGTATATCTTACCTTTTTCTATTGATGTTTGCCAAATACATATTAAAACACACTATTTAATTGCTGGTACAATTTAAGCTTTTATTTGTGTGCATGTTAAAATTACATTCGAGATTTTTTTTCAATCATACCGAGTTAAGGCCATGTACATACTTTATATCAGCCAAAATATGGTTCCGGGTTGCTAATCTACATACATTTCTTATTCAATTATAACAAATGGTATCTTGAATTATCCCAGGGCCTTCATTTATCAAAAAATACTTCAGTGAACTTCCGAAATTTTCCTGATAACTAAAGTTTCACATTGACGCATATCAGATTTTATGCTCTTTTACATACTACCCGAAGCTGTTTTATTGAATTAAAGACCGAAAAGCACCAGCTCCTTATCTGAACCACCTCTTCTCTAGATGCTTCTATATCAATCAGAAAAAACATGACCATATCTTCTTTGAAATAAATTTAGAGATGCACTTTACAAGAAGAAACGTATCTATAACTTATTTGCAAATATTGGCATGGTTTATGAAGCCTTAGGGAGTTACAACAATTTGAAACCAGAATTTATGGTAAATTTGCTATACCTCTAATTTAAAACACGGTTTTTAAGGAATCACTGTCTAGTTAGTATAGTATGCCAGGGTATCAACAATAGTGGGAAACATGGAATAATTTGCATATTTATAATTTGCGGTCGAAGACCGTTATGCATAAATTATCACATGTTTCCCACTATTGTTGATGTCCCTGGCATACTATTCTAAATAGACAGTGATTCCTTATATTTCCATTTCATTGTGAAATAAAATTGTAGATTTAGACTTTAAAAAATGCCTATCCCAATTCCAACAGTCCTTACCAACTGATGCCAAACACAACGGCAGCCGCACGAGATTTCCATGCATATTTGGCCACCTTAGCGTCAGACTCAAGAGACAGATGCGTACGAAATTTGCCTCCTTAGCTCCTGGCCTATTGACAAGCCTTATTTACATTCCGGTAGAATTATCCAGAAATTAACTCCGCTAACTTTCAAAGAGTTATCACAGAGAGAAAAATTAGAAATGGAAATATATAGAGATAATGGTCATCTCTAAAAGTTGCTTCATTTTAGGATATGATTTTATTAAATAATTCATAGAAATTAGTGAAAAAAAAATTGTACAGGCTTTTTCGTTACTAAATCATATATCAGGAGTTCTCTTTATAATCTTCATTATGCTTAAACTCGACTCCCAGAAATTTACCTTATTCAACTTCTGTCTTAGAACATAAAAATAATGGAAATTATCCAAACTGAATTAAACGTATGGGTCGATGAACTGTATTTCATTGAAATAAGCTTTCCCTGAAAATATTATTTATAACTATGATTAACATCTTCAATAAACGAATTGCACAATTTCATTAAAGAAACTAGTGCATTTATCTAATTATTTCATTATCTCACAATTTTCATTAAATACAAATCAGAGGAGTTAAAAAAACACGCAAATCATGGTAATTTCAGCAATCACACAATCCATTTCATTGAGAAATAAATCCAAAGCATTGCTAAAATTGTGATAACTATCAATAGAATAACAATGCTGTATAAGGGTATATTTTCCCTGTTTAATCAAATGAAAGTTGGATTTATAAAGAGAACAAACTAGTGCAAACAGGTACATGTGTATGAAAGTGTAAGCACACTTTAGAGCTTACAATTTAACAATTGTGTACCGGGTAACATGAATATAAAGCAGTAACACAGTATTTCACTAAAACAATACAAATCAGGGAGCAGATTAAACAGGGGCCTTTAAAAATATCCGAGGTGACTTATTCTTAAATATTACAACAGAATTCCTAAAAGGATATACTTTGTTTTATTAATTTTTATTCAAACTCATTGACCATTTAGGGTGGCAATCCTATGACTCTATAGGTTGTCAACATCTTTCTGCTTTTCTTCATTTAATGCTTCTTTAACACTTGGTTTTTCTTCCTTCATTCCCACAGTCTCTACCACTCCTTTTTCTTCGTCTTGAAAACGATGCCCCTTTCCCAAAGTGGAGAAGTGCATTATGAATACTAAGGCAAACATTAAAATTCCATAGGCCTGCATAACATAAAAGAAAGAAAGGGGGCCGTTG
Source organism: Saccostrea glomerata (assembly GCA_003671525.1). Taxonomy (NCBI): domain Eukaryota; kingdom Metazoa; phylum Mollusca; class Bivalvia; order Ostreida; family Ostreidae; genus Saccostrea; species Saccostrea glomerata. The sequence goes on along the minus strand of PRKT01000169.1, from coordinate 367,019 downwards.
TTCTTGTAGAAATATCCAATGATCCACATGTAGCAAACACCACCTAACGCTCCTCCTAAAAGGAGAAAAGTTATTCCAAGTCCAGACAAGTGAATGTGAAAATCGCCCCAACCTACACCGGACGGAAAGCAAGGAGCAATGAAAAAGGCCATCGGTTGTGTTAAAATCCAGAGCATAATGGAGCTGTCATCAGCAAAGATGTTCAGCAAAATTGCCGATACTAAGGCTCCCGTTCCTTCTATTAGAATGATAATTCGAATTGGAATCCATCTTGCAGCAATGAATCCAGCGAAACGCCCAAGAGCAAAACTAATCCAAAAAGAACTATTTATCAGAGACGCCTCATTACCGTCGAACTTGTTGTAATCGATAGCAAAACTGCGGATGAATTTTCCATAAACACGCTCACCTCCAACAGCATTAAAAAAGAAAAGGAAAAGAAGTCCTAAAACATGGACGCCAAAGAGGCGATTTCCAGTTGCACAGGTTGCAGGGTCAATGATTTCACGAATCGTTGGTGGGGAAAACGAAAAATTGACTTTTGTATTCCTTGACCATTGCCCACAAAATTGGTAATAATAAAACACAACTGACAACCCTATAGTAATTATAGCAACTATCAAATATGCCCACTCTATTCTCGACTCATGTAGATATTCTGTTAGGAGAGAGTCATTGATATATGTCTGTGTAGATAAAAGAACTGTTGATACATTAGAAGAATTTCGTGCAGTTGCTGTCCTAGGAACTGCTAAGAACGGATTTGCTATCTGTGGAACGATGAAGGATCCGATCCCAAACCCCAAGTGTAAAACGAAAAGAGGAGAGGATGCCTTTTCCCGCCAAATTTCTAGAACAAGCTTTTGTCCAACTAAAAATACAAATATATTTAGCAATAAGTTAATAAAAAAAAATTGACATCACAGGAAACAAAATTTAATATGTGCAGGACTGGAATCTCATATAAAAAAAAAAATAATTATTTACCAATGTTAAGTACTCCTTCGAATGTTCCCTGCAATACAAACAGAAACCACATGAGACCAATACTTTGAGAAAATGGGAGAACAATAGTTGATGTACCCATCAGGTCTAGGCAGGTCGCTAGCATCAGATCGCAGTAGGGGTCAAGTTTGTCGACAAACAAGCCTCCCATTGCACTTCCTATAAAGTATCCAACGCTTCGACCGGAAACAGCTCTTGATACTTCCTCATAGTCAAGGTCAACCCGGAGCTTGAGGTCTTTCAGAGTTGGTCCGGCAATTTCAATACAGAGTCCCTAGGTATAACACAAATATATCAATATAAAAATATTAGCTAAAAAGGAAAACATTTGATAAAAACATAGCAAGATCCATGATTGTTAAAGTCATAAAACTTATCAAGCAATCGTACGTGTATAGTTAGAACATCTTCAAATTAATTTTTGTATTCTTCCGACTCAGAATGAAAAGGAGAGTAAAAATAAAACTACTGTTTCCTAGATTTTTGAGTTGGACAATTTTCAGCCAATCCGTCGGGAGAGAGCAAACAAACTTTTTTTGTATAAAGATGGACTTGTCCTTTTTTTGTTACTTACAATACATATCCATATAGAGACTAAAAAGACAGTCTTTATAATTTTTTGTCTCGTGGATGGCCCTGAAGGTGCCACCCTAGGCTCACATTCATCTGTTTCAGGCATTTTATCCTACAATTTGAAAGCATAAATCAATTAAAGCGCCGAACTTTTAATTTATCAACGACTATGAATGATAGAATTTACCTAGCTGCTTTTTGACAAAAAAAAAACAACATTAGATGACTTCAAAGTACTTTATACTTTAACTTTTAAAGTAAAAATAAGTTTAAAAAGAACACGTGTATTCTCTGATGACTTGTTCATGAGACATCATAATCAGGCATGGTAAGGTACTTATACTGATGTTATTTAATACTTCAGATGAAATATGTATGGAGTAACGGAGAGAACTCAAGCTAAAAAATCCATTAAAAAATACAAAATAGGAGCACAGCAAACACGAACCACCAAAATATCGAATGTAGGATCAGGTGCCATGGAGGAGTGAGCATCCACTGCCGACGGTCCCACCCACCGTGTGCTCCTTGTCATGATTTGTAATAGAACGGGAAAATCCGTCGACAATACAGTGTGTAAATACTATCAATGCCCTAACAATTAGTTATGAAAAACGTCAGTCAGCATATGACTTAATGATAGATTATATTTGCTGAAAAGGTCATTATATCGACAATAGAACTTACAAAATGATGACTTTAAATTGTTCATATTTAGAGCATGCTCTTGCACATCGAATCAACTGAGAGATATAAACTATGTATGCAGGTGATGAAGGTATATTGCTGCACATTAAAGGGAAGTTAACGATTGAAAAAGTTAAAGTCATCACGTGTATCATAAAGCTTGCTTCTAAGATTACAATTAACGTCTTTTTCAAGTAAAATATCCAAATACTAAACATATATGTCAGACTCTGTGGTATCTTTTATCTCAAGCTCATAAGAATACATCGTATCGACAAAAAATGGATATAACTATTGTTAATTGACAAATTGTCGTCGATATATCTAAATATCGATTTAGGGCCACAGCAAGTGTTTTTTGAAATTAAATTTCAATTCGGAATATTCTGTCTACCTGGTAAACACATATGGCCTACTGCGATGATGACCAGTCGACAAGGGATGTTTACTCCTAATAGGCACCTGATCTCATCTTTGAAATTTTCGGGTTTAGGTTTTTCATGCCCTCTTTACATATTTGTTTTGTTTACATTGTATATTTGATTGGAGATGGATCACTGTTTGTTATCTAGCTGCTTTAATTCTTTTGACTTGTAATTCATATATGAGGTCAGTAAGAATTATTCTGGTTTTTTCTCTATATATTTCTATTCAAAAGTTCATCTATTATGGTTCCACTTTAACCCTTAACTCTTGTAATCAAGGTTTGATAATAAGAAACATTTAAAAAGTTCCTATGTAGAAGTTAATTCCCTTACGTTGGCACAAGCCTAACCCCAAGACCCATATCTGCATATCAATGTCAGTTATGACATATCTTGACCTTATTATTTCCCTATAAAAATCTTCAACCTCACTGTATGGTTGCCGAATTCATGAATTGAAAATAGAAATTGGAATCTACACATGCCATGGACACCAACGAGTTTTGCAATATTGTTTCGTATAAACTTCTGGCAACCACAAGCATGATGGAACAGGTTTAGATGCAAAGGCATAAAGTGACTTCTGCACAACATGTTTATTATATTGCTTTGTTTGTGTGGCAAGTTACTGTCGATGGTGCAACTTTCTGACCACCGCTAGAATTTGAAGAAATTTTAATTTGACTAGAAACTTTAAATAAGTAATTCTTTTCGGTCCAAGTACTTTTTGGAAGATTTATTTATCAAAGCAAGATATAGTTAAGTGTATTTTTATCTTGCGGATGAAGGGGTGCAGATTTTTAATGTCTTGGTGGGTAAATTATTTTTTATTGAATTGTGAAAAGAAAATTATCACTAAGAGTGTCCTTTATGAATGTAAAGCTTTTATTGCTATAGTAAATATAAAACAATTGATAAAAACAATCTTTATTGATAATGATAGGAATGTGTCTAGATAATAATAATTACTCGATTTAGCTTATAATCATAGTTTCTCGCTATGCGACTTCTCATCAAATGTAATATTCACGGCTTTTGGATCCGCAGCCTCTATTTCGACTTCTTTCGTCTCCTTTTTAAATCGATGTCCTTTACCCCAGGTCGAGAAATGCATTATGAAAGCCAGGACACACATTATAATCCCATAAGCCAGTATGGTGCGAAAGAAAGAAAGAGGACCGTTGTTCTCATACAAATACCCTATGATCCACATGTAGCAAACACCACCTAACGCTCCTCCTAAAAGGAGAAAAGTTATTCCAACTCCAGACAAATGAATATGAAAATCGCCCCATCCAACACCGGAAGGAAAACAAGGGGCAATGAAGAAGGCCATTGGCTGTGTTAAGACCCATAACATCGTAGTGCTGTCTTCTGCAAATATGTTCAGAAGAACCGCGGAGACCATTGCTCCTGTTGCCTCTATCAAAACAATAATCCGAATGGAAATCCAGTTTGCAGCAACAAATCCAGAAAAACGTCCAATAGCAAAACTAATCCAGAAGGAGCTGTTCATCAGTGATGCATCGTCTCCGTCTAGGTTGTTGTGGTCAATAGCAAAACTGCGAATGAATTTACCGTAAACTCGTTCACCGCCAGTACAATTAAAAAAGAAAAGAAAGAGGAGTCCCAGAACGTGTATACCAAACAGACGATTCCCACTTGCACATGTTGCAGGATCAATTATTTCGCGGATTGTTAGTTGAGCATCCGTATCACTTTTAGATTTATTGGCTTGAGTATTCCTTGACCATTTACCACAGAACTGGTAGTAATAAAACACAAATGAAACCCCTATGGCAATTAAAGCAACGATGAGGTATGCCCATTCTATTCTGGACTCCTTCAGTAATTCGGTTGTCTCCGTTGTTGATATAGGTACCACCGTGGTGATGTTGGTGGCATTCGCTGCGACACTGGGCTTAAGGACAGCCAGAAAAGGATTTGCAATCTGTGGAACGATAAAGGACCCAATTCCAAATCCAAAGTGTAAAAGAAAAAGAGGAGATGACGCTTTTTCTTGCCAAATTTCCAGAATAAGCTTTTGACCAGCTGCAATTGTAAAAACATAAATAATCAGTATGTGTCAATGAGAGTTTAAAAAATCTATTGATGACATTATATATGACTAATTAAACCAAAGTATAAGTCTTTTGCTACCGTACCTATATTGATCACTCCTTCAAATGTGCCTTGCATAACAAAAAGAAACCACATCAAGCCGATATTTTCCGAATGAGGAGCTACAATAGTTGCTGTTCCCATTAGGTCAAGACAAATAGCCAGCACTAGGTCACAGAGAGGGTCGAGTTTATCCACAATAAACCCTCCCATTGCAGCTCCAATAAAGAACCCGATACTTCGACCGGAAACAGCTCTCGATACCTCTTCATAGTCCAGATGTGCACGAAGTTTAAGGTCTTTCAGTGTTGGTCCAGTTATTTCCAAATTTAGACCCTATATATCGAAAAAAAAATCACTGGATTAGAACAAGAAAATATTTACCATTATTAAGCGTAAACGACTATTTACTAAATTTGTTCTTATTGCATAAAATGAGAGATCAATGTTAAAAAAAGTCATCATTTTTCTTTCACTTACTATACAGATCCATATAAAAACCAGAAAGCCAGTCTTGACGACTTTCTGTGCAGTTGATGGTCCAGTTGGGCTTTGCGTTTCAGGTTCTTGTTTTTCTTCCGAGGCCATCTTTTCAATTGGTTGTATTAAATCGAACGTTCATCACTTTAAAGATTTAATTTGGTGAGAACTTCGATGATAAGAGAAAATTTATCGAGGTCAATTTAAATGAAATATATTCGTCGGGAGGCAGTTTTGATAGATTCTCTTGACATCTCTAAATTCCCGAGATCTTGATAAACTGTATTCTTAGCTTCGGTGTGTACATAGGTAATGTATTAAGGAGATAATATAGATAAAACTTAGAAACCAAAAACTGCATTATGGATACACACTTTGTTCAACATGGATGTTTAGTGATAAAAGCTATCTTTACAGCAATTCTATTCATAACTAACTGAATTACCAGTACTTAGTTTCTTTGAATAAAATCTGACGCAAAATACATACATTTTCTTACACGGCACATTGTTATATTGTATGCTATGGTGGCAACGAAGGACAATGAAAATTTCAATATTTTGACCATGTCTCTTATGTTAAATTGCTATCTTTACTTGAGAAAGTTAGAAAATTACGGTATCCGGGTGACAGGTTTGAAAAGGACCCCAAACGCATTTCCAAAGCTTAAATGGATATACCAACCTAATATACATATTTGAGGAGTTAAACAAGAATTAACAAACAATGTTTTGCAGGGTAATAAATTTTACAAACCATCTCAGTGATTGAGTACCTTTGAAGGTAGGACGTGTTCAGAAAGGCTGAGATCGTTTACTCGGGTAGAAGCTAAAATTTTCAAAAGTAATGCAATCTTTAAAAAATCTTATTTACTCCTGGACATCAAGCAGTAAAACTGTTGGCATAATTGAAATAGGCTTTAAGCTTACTACCAATTTTGTGAATTTCATGCCCCCTGGATTAGGGGCTCTGATTGTACGGCGGGGCTCTAATGATTATATAGTGAAAATGCATCAATTCATTGAAAATCTACTCTGCTCCTGGGTATTAATCGGATGGATTAAGTAAATAGTTCAGATGAATGCCTATTCCAAATTTTGAATTTCTTGACCTCTGGGTTATGGGTATTCTGTGGTTGGGGGCACTAATACTTGTATAAATACATGTACTGAAGTTTTTGCTCTTTGATATTATCTTTATTTTTGCGTAATTCCACAAGTCTAACTGTTCGCAAAAATTTCATCCCCACGTATATATATATATTTCTATTGGTAATATCACGATAAAAAAAAATCAAAAGTGTAATATACAAATTTTAATCGAAAAATTCAAATTTTTGTAGAGGACAGTAAGGATAACTAGTTTATATCCAACAGCTTGCGAATAATAATAGTAAGCTATACCGGTATCTCGCGAAAATTAGTTACAAATTCAAAGTGATCTACAGTGCTCAGGCCTCGATCCAAGCATCCCCTGGACTAAAAACAAAATTATCGCTTTTATATTATGTACATAATTAACAATATGTTGCAATTTAATAGCATTTTGAACGAGATTATAGAAAATTATAGGAGTACTCAGAAATGTTATTGTAGAATGTGTTCGTATATTATTAAATGACATAGTTTTAGTAATTGTGCAGTTTTAGTAATTATGCTCACTAATTACATGTACTAGTCACCAACAATTAAGCTTCGTCTTGGAGTTAATCAAGGAGATGTGTCGTATAAAGTCTCGTGCTGTTACATTCAGTGTCCCTAACTTAGGAGTAGGATTTCGGCCTTTCAATCGATCTATATACAAATAGAGAGCCTTGTTAATGAAAATGTACTTTGTAAAGAGATCTTCATATTCGTCTTACTTAATATATATATGTAGCAATTTTCCAATGATTTTGCTTATTTCTGTGAAAAAGAGCCGAGAACAGCATTAATGAGAAACATGTAAACTTGTGCACTTTAGAACTAAAATCATGTAATAGGACACTTGAAAAACTGTTAACTAAGCATTTGAAATCGATTTCATTAGACTACATATGATTGATTTTTTTATTTAAAAGCATGTGAGCATATTGTTTTGGCTAAAGTTATATTTAGCATATCTTTGAAAATTAAGAAAGTCTCGGTTTTTCTACTGTGTAATACACTATGCTGTAATAATCAATAATAATAAACAAAAAAATTATTCTTTTAATTTCATGAAATACTTCTCTTTCAAATAAGTAAAAAAGTTAAATAATGTTTTCATAAACAGAATTTACCTTCTTTGCAATCTCTAGTTCAGATCTTGTTGCAACGAAAAAATAAGTATCTCCGAAAAATGGGACAACTCTTTATGTTTGTTAATAGCTGTTGTAGATGTATAATCATAATTACAGGAATAAAGGCTTCACTGTCGGACACCTTCATTTATCATTAGTGTTGACGGGGGAATTGTCAATATGCTCTGCTGCAAAAATCCTTCAACGTTGTTTGGAGTCGTCTCTCTTTCTTCATTCTCCTCCAAGATAACCGTTTTCTCATATCTAACAATATTTCTTGCGTTACCAAAAACCGAACGTGTAATTAGTAGCTTGATGATCGTCAAGTACAGGGTCTATACATGTGGCTAAAATGACGATTTTCTTGTTCAGGACAATAGCTATAAAATAGGTTGATGATTGGGTTTGTTCAGGGTCCGTAGCAAAATGGTGAAGACTGTAGGTACAGGGTCAGTAGCAAACTGAGTGATAACGTGGTCAACAGGTACATGTTGAGTCTGAAGCCAACAGGTACGCTCCCTCGTGTCATTAGGACCACGCCCATCGGGTATCTGCACGTAACCAAAAGTAATAACTCCTACTTAACTTTTTTTATTGAATGTGTGGAAAACTTTGGCATTAAAAATACCAAAACACGGAAGAGGTAAAAAGGTTATGATCTTTATGTCGATGTCATAAAATTTAATGCCAAGTGCAAAATAATGCAAATCAAATTTCACTTTAGTAGCTGTTTTAATTGTTCTTCCATTAATTGTAACTTAACTAATAATGGATTAGATCATTTTAAAATATTAATTACGTTTGCAGACAAGGCAGAAATTTAAAAAAAATTAATTTTGATATTAATCAGATATTACTTAACTCACCTCAACGAAAGTTGCCCTTATATAGGGCAAAGTCCCAAACTAAATCTTTAACCTGATGGAAACAGATGGAGGAAGAAAAATATAGTTATCTAATAGTATGCATCTCTAGATGCATCATCCATTAAAGTTTGATTCAGGCAGATCTCTCTGTGTTACTTGGAAAAAGATACTCGTATATGCTCTTCAGTGCAATTAAAAACAATATTTCATAAGAGTATAACAGTTAATGGTTGCATTAAGTGTAATTATGACCTGATCCATAGTTGCAAAAGTTCTCACAATTAAATTACTGTTATGGTTCACACTAAAATCTATAAGCATCACAAATAATATAATACAATATAACATGATAATACAATATAATATAATAATACAATATAATAATACAATTTAATATAATACAATATAAAGGAAAAAACCAAATTGCTTTACACTTCAATGAACTGACTTGATTAGAAAGCAGTAGATAACAGCAAGCAAGTAATTATAAAATTTCTATGGTACTAGGCCTATTACATATTAAAGTATATATTTTGCTGGTCTGGTAGCATAGGGTAACAAGGGACAATGCCTATTGAGCACTCTGCCAAAATGTATTTCTGAAAAACTTAACCAGCTTGCTCGGTCTTGTACCCCAAGCAACCATGACAGCTTAAAAGAGGACTCATTGACCTTCCTATTTGGAGGGACGGTGTCAATAAACAATCTGACGAAACAGACTTTGAGCCTTGTACCCCAATTAGAGAAGACAGCGTATGGGTATAAAGAGATCCTAGTATATTACTTGAAATATAATGCATACAGATACAATTCTTCAGGAATCATATTCAATTGTTCCAAATCATTTCAAACACTTGAGTAAGAATTTCATGGATTATTAACCATACGAGTTTTTGGTCATTTTCAATCTTGTCGAAATTCCTACAATAGTTTTCTATTATCTTATACAAAATAGCAACTTTTCCCTTTATATTACAACAGAAGGAATGTTTTAGTATCGTTCCCTTTCAATTTTGAGTTCTCAAAGCCAAAATTTTGTTTAAAGGTGCAGTTGTTTTTTTTTTTAGTCTATTTGACTTTTCGTCAGAGTTAAGTCCGAGATGAAAATGCCATTATTTGATATATCGTTTTACCAAAAGCTTAAACCTGGTCACTCATCCGGAAAATGAAGCACGGATCGAGCATCCGAAGCAAGTGTGGTAGTGTACTTCCATGCAAAGACCAAAATTCAAGTAGGACTTACATTTACTTGGAAATGCGACCTACTGCAACTTTATCCGGCCCCCAAAACACGAATATGATCATTTTTTATCTGAAATTGAAGCATCTTAATCTGGTTCGAAGAAATATAAGAAATATAAGGAAGCATTTTTATGAATCTCTGATTAAAGAAGGGCATAGAAGTACTTGAAAAGAAATCTGCTCGCTCCAAAAACTTCAACCTGGGTCGCCCACATCGAAGTCTATTGTCCTCAAGTTCGTTGCGGTGAGCTGAATAATATAAAAAATTTTCCAACTTTTCTCCATAATTACAAAGGTGTGCTTTGAGACTGCATCTTTTAAAAACCTTACTGTTTCTATAGGCTATTTCTATTAATAAACCGATATCGTCACTTTTACAGTCTTCGTACTTTTCAGATCTCTGTGTTTGTACACTTGGAATTCATCCTCCTTTGTGCCCTCTAAGAAGAATGAATTGGCATCAATTTACTTTGGATGTTCTTTTCTAAATCATGTTCCAGTGACTGACTATTTGCGTCTTTTAAATCAGATGCCACATCTTTAATCTAATACTGCCTTAAGTATATTGTGTATATTGATATCTGAACCATCTTTTATAATCTAATTCAGTATTAAATACAAGATGAGAAGAGAAGAATCGAATTGCTCTTGAATCGCTCTATATATTCCTCTCTGTTTTAAATATGAACGGTACGTTCAGGTATGACTTATGAAACATCTGAGTTTTTGTGAACCCAGAAAGCTGTTACGTAAATGGAGTCAACTAGTAGTAATTATGGTTAATGAAATTCAGCAAGAATTACTTGCCAAATTATATTTAATCTTAATGTATCAATCTATCTCTTCTGAAAGAAGACATAGCCAATTTTGAATCCTTAACCCAAAGGATGATATATGCCAAGCATGGTAAAATTGTCATATTTGTTGTTAAGAAAATGTCGAAATTATAAAATTGAAAGAGAGAGACGGAAGATTACGGAAGGCGCGGACGAACACTAAAGCTTTCTTTTGCAGATTTGCTTTAAATCAGCAGAGTGAAACATGGAGATAACGAATAGTATTCAAGATCAAAAGTCTATAAAACAATACAAAATTGGAGCAGAGCAAACACGGTGCTGAAAAATTTCAGAGGTGGGATCAGGTGCCAATGGGGAGTAAGAATCCCCTGGCGACCGGTCACACTCGCGTTTGGATCCTTGTCCTGATCGGGTAACAAAGGAAAATCTGCCCTCAACTCAGTGTACAAACAACGGACCAACAACAAGCATGAAAAATGCCAGTCAACTCCCGACTCAAAGATAAATTGTATCCGCTGACAAGATCATTGTATCGACCATAGAACTTTCGAAATGATGACTCCAAACGATTATGCAGACACGCCTGCCCCATCAACCCGTGTGTCAACAACTTACCTCGCTCCAGAAATTGCTCCTGCACATCGAATCAATTGAGATACACAAACTCAGCTCGCATGCAACGAGCATTCAGGTTAAGAAATATGAATAGCGATAATGTATTTTATTTCCGATATACATGTATTTTTATTGATAAATGAAAATTTGAATAATTATTTTTCCTGATATGTGCGATAAGCTATCAGCTGTTTTTTTTCAAACTCAAATAAGATGACAAATTTTATATAATTTTTTACTTTTTAAGAGTTCATGTAATGATTATGAAAATGTGTACATCTTAACCCTACAATCTGTCTGTCAGTGACAAATATTTTGTTTACTTCTTCGTGTAAAATAAATGAATGGTTTACATGTATTTGGAAATGTAATAACGGCTTCGGTCTATTTTAAATGTAGAAATCATGGAAATACAATTTCTTATTAATAAAATGTGTAAAAAAAAAAAAAAATACATGTACATGACAAAAATAATGTACTGAAAATTTAAGTCCTTTGAAAATTGACATTTACTTAGTGAAAATCCCACAGTAGAAGAATAAACTAATAATTATGAATAAAACCAGGACTGAATAAAACTGTTTGATTAAGATAATCATTGTTGAAAAATAACAGTACATGACCCTGCATGATATAAAAATGTATGACCATAATTTTCAAGATGGAATGATTTATAGTTTTTGTTGATTTCCCAATCGCAATTAAAAGTGCCAATGTGTATCTATCGCTTCTATTGTCAGTGAGTTGTATTCTGTAACACGTGACTATTCCATCATACATGTTAACCTGCAGTGGTGAAAAATAGAGAAATTTTTACTCCAAAAGAGGGAGCATTGTGTGCAGCATTTTTCGCGGCATTATTTGCTAAATACTCTACCCAAATACCTGCTATAATGAATAAAGAGATAAACAACAATACTAAATCAGACAAAAAATTTTGTGTTTAGTGGCTGTTCTTGCCATTTGGAGAGTTGACTTTGTTGGAATGGTAAGAAAGCAAATATTGTCATTGTAAAGTTTACTTGGTAGAATGGAATAGATGGTCTCCTGAGATAACTCTGACCTGAAACTGGTTTGGATTTTCTTTAAACAAGAAGAAACTCTTTCACACTCAGAATTTGAATTTGGAATTGCCATCATGGCTTTAATTATACAGTAAAGTTTGGGGAATCTGAGTTCATCATTGGCCAGCTTCTTTTGGGACATTTCAATCCAAAATGTGTTGATTTCCTGTTCAGCTGATGGAAGGTCGTCATCAGGGGAAACTGCATAATCATCACACTCATCAGCCAATTCATATTCATTAATTTTACCTGAAAAAGAGTTTTGAACTCATTGAGAGGAACAAGGATGAAATCAAGGAACAAGAAGTAAAGTTTGACTTGAGGATTGGTCAGTAATTCTGCAATCTTTTTCACTCGTCCTCCAGATCTTTCAACATCTTTGTGACGTGAGAAATAGGACTGTAGTGCTGGTCATTGCAGGAGAGTTCTCCTTACACATTTTTCAAGACTCAGCCATCTTATGGCCGGTGCAGTGTTTCAATATTTTCAATGGATCTGTTTCTGTGAAGGCAGCAAACTCCTTGTATTCCTCAACTCTCTTTGAACCAAGATATGAGGAAAATATAAATTTACTCAAAAAAATGTTTGAAATAGAATGATTTTTCCCTTCAGTATTTTTAACAGTTAAATTATATGGATTAAGTTTCTGCGCTAATTGTTACCTTTTGTTGAAGTGAAAATAAATATCTATCAGCAAGTCATCAACAGCAAAAGGAAGCTGCTTGACAGCACTGCCACAGCACAGATTTGCCAGGTGACATATGCAGCCGGCATCAAATATATCAGGCTGGACAACTTTAATTCTAGATATGACAGAATTATTGGCCCCCTTCGTGGCGTTACAATTGCTTAATTAAGATAATCATTACTGAAAAATAACAGTACATTGTATTTGATCCTGCATGATGTAACAATATGACCATAATTTCCAAGATGGAATGATTATAGTTTTTGTTGATTTTCCAATCGAAAAAGTATCAATGTTTATCCATCGCTTCCTTTTTTAGTCAGTTGTATTCTTTAACACATGAATATTCCAATTTCCATTCTAATTAAAAAATTAATATACATTCTAAAAATTCTCTCCAAGATCTTTTTTCATTTGATTTATTTTTGAGGGTTTTTTTAAATTAAAATTTTAATTCATTTTTATTCTGTTTTAAAATCTATTCTTAGGTAAAGAACAATAAAATTATAAGAACCCGTAACTCCACTCCAACCGCTCTTTGAAAAAATAAAAATCATTGATCATTGCATGTCACATGGTACAGGTGTTTCCTTCGGTATATACATCCTATGTGTTGATAACAGAAATAAATAGTTGCTTAATTTTACTGGAAAGAAAACAAACTATTTTTGATTGTGATATTTGGTGTGGAGTTTGGGTTTTAATCATTTTTGTATGACAGCTTCAAGTTGATTTAAATGGCTTAATTCATATTTAGAATTTAATTGATATGATTTTAAAAATAACTTGCACGATCAACCAGGGCAATAATTTACAACATATGTGTCACGAAAACTAGCTGCATGTGTACACAGTTTTTGACATTTAAAGTTCCTGTGAACATTTTTGCAGTCCCTAACAAAAGTTCATTTCTGTTGCACATTGGTTATACATAGATAATGGGGATAAATCTGCTGTCAATGTCTGCCTGTTTTTGACCTTGCGATTCATCGTCGCAATTTTGTAATATTAGGATAATTTTACTTTTCTATGAAGGCAAAAATGTATGGTGTTCGGACCAGGTCATCATTAAAAGTACTATATATCAAATTCTGGGAAAAAAACAGTAGTACATGTATCACGGAGCAGAACAAGGATTTACCGGGAATGGTCTCACTACTTCATAAATATCAACCTATGACCTTAACCTTTTGACCCTAAATCTAGATTTAGACTCTTATGTCCAATCCTTAATTTACTATCATTGACGATATCTTACCACTTACTACTCTTCGAGAAGAATTAATTCGAATGAGAAAATATTTTAAAACGCGTTCAATAAACTTAAGTAAACCATATTATTTTCTTTAACTTAGACCAAAATTCACATCAGTATGCAAAACTAGTTTTGGCCTTACCGAAAAACGATTGAATTGTATAGAAAGGGAAAAAAAATCTGGTAGCAGCTCAAAATTTGTAAAAGTACTCCAATTTCATATTTCTTCATGCATTTTATGCCTTACCTGAATACCGTATTGTATTGACATTTTGGAGGAGTAGTGTTGGGACTTTGGAGAGGAAAATTCGAATTGGTTGAACCTGTTGGTATGTAAAAGTCTGTTAAATTTTGATAACGGTAATCAGTTGCTTTCTATCTCCGTCTGTCACATTGCGTCGTCACTGACACACTCACGTGATCTGTTGCTCTCTTTCTCCCCGTCATGCCTGAGTGACTTACCGTGTCCTATTGCTCTCTGTCTCTGTTGTCGCCTTGCATCCCCCTGACTCAATCATGTGCCCTGTTTTTCTGACCCGATCAGTTTTCGCCGTCCGTCGTCCCAGAGTCACTTTTAAAAGTGTCCTGTTGCCCTCTTTCTATGTTGTTACATTGCATCGTCCCTGGATGAAGTGACCTGTTACTATTTGTATCTGTCTGTCTCTTGCCTTGTTCCTTAACATTGGGGGATTTTCCAGCTTATTCTATAAAGTGAGAAAAAATTCAATCAATTATTGTACATCGTAATTGAGGGGGAAAGTGGGTTGTTAAATGACTGAGAATTTTGGAGAACTGAAAGTTAAAGTGCAATTTTCGAAAGCAATTACTCTAAGACAATTAGCACAATACAGTTGGCATGGTCATATCAAGCAGTTATGTATGAAATACATGGAGATAACGAACAGTATTCAAGCTCAATAATCCATTCAAACAATACAAAGCAGGAGCAGAGTAAACACGGACGTCTCAAGTATGAGGGTTGAAAAAAATCCTCATAGTCATAGTACAAGCGAGGTTAAAATGGACATAGGACATCTGATTATTTTCGATCTTTTTTAACTTATGGACATCTTGCAAAACTACCTGTATACATGATGAAGATGAGCCATGATGAGTTTGTTCATGTCCCAAGATGAAAGATTGAAAATTAAACTATATTAACAAGAATTATCGAGAAGTTATCTACTAGAGTTGAAAATTTCCCCATGGGTTCAGAGTCCGGGAGACACCAGACAGGGCTCATATGGTTAACTGATGACCCTCAAATGACCACCAATGCCACGTGTATAAATGTACTGGTATATAAAGAAGGTGAAGTAATCTACATAGAATGAGTTAAAGAGCACCCGGGAATTCCAGTCAGGGAATCAGGTCCTTAGGAAGAGTTACTTAGCATCCCCGTCGACCAGTCTCACCCGTCATAAGTCTTTTTTTTTTTTTTACATGATCAGAAATAAATTGAATATTCTGTCGTCAACTTTAGCATAATTAAATAAAACTGAACTATTGGTACCAACACATTGACCAAAAGATACCTAAATGCCTAATGATGTTCTATATTTGCTTACTTTGTCATATAAATGATGATGGAATTAACGAACTGTTTTTAAACGAGATATTTGAAATCCTTGTTGCATTAACTAATCTCAGTTAACTTAACTCAGCAGCCTGCTTTGGTTTAAAATGTGGTCGTATTCAGAACATGCTAATGAAGCTGGTTATCTTTATATACAATTTAGTCATAAGTTGCCCCTATCGTCTTCCTTAATAAGTTATAAAACATCCAAATATGAAACATGCCACAGAATATGTGGTGCTTTTTCATTGCAAGTTAGAGTGAACATATAAACGGAATTAACTATATTTGTTAATTGTTTATTGCTAATTGATAACACGCCGTCAGTATATCTGGATATCGAATTGAAGGTGAAAGAAAGTGTTGTAGAAGTTTTTGAATAAATTCTACTTTATAGTGATATGATTTTGAATAATTTTTCATCCCTATAAAGTGATCGACTGCGATTATAAGTTGAAATTGATTAAAACAAAATAAATACAGTTATAATAATTATCTAAACAAACTCTAAACGATTGAAAATAAATGTATGTTATTTGTTAAATATTTCTTTTGACTGAAAAACTCGTCTCTTCTGCCAAACTCTATCACTGACACCCTTGCTGTGGAATGAATGTCTGACTTTTTAAAAGTGCCGTTACTTATGACCCCATGCACTTTTCTGTTTGGTCAGTAAAAATTCAGACCTATCATTAAAATATAATACTGTTTTGCCATAAAGGAGTGTGTTGGCTATACAAACAATGGCCCCGTGATAAGTAAATAAAACACGAGTGGACACTAAAATTCTGACAAGCAGAGTATCAGGATTTTGTTAAGTATACACACATGGGAAAAAATCTAAACCAGGTGACAGTATCTAAAACATTTCAAGGACTGTTTGCAAACTTGAGATGTCACTTTGTTAACGCTATAGCACAATCTGTATGCATTTCATATTTTAAAATTGTTATTCATTCAAATAAGAATAAATCATTTCAAGTTTAAGTTTAAATGCGTGCAATTTCACAAAATCAAAACATCGGATGGCCAATAAAAACACAATAATATTTAATTTATGATGAGGGGGAAACCTGGAATGTTGTTGTCGGGATTTTTTTTTAAATATATGATTTTTTTTCATTATTTTTTTATTATTTGGAAAACGGTCAATTAAACTTCCGTGTCGTAGTCTTCAATGCTTCACCGCCGGTAATAAAAATACTGAATATGCACATTCTTCATCATTTAACCTGTTCAGAAAAACTGTGTAATCAGGCTATGTATACATAATATGTAATCCTATGTGATAAAGGGAACCTTGAGGTTCTTAAATCTTGTAATTTTTGTCGTATTCATTTGATATTCTCGTCTGGTAACGATACCACGTTATTTATATTGCCATTATTTATATTGTCATTTGAATCTAACTAAATTAAGTAATTCTTACATCATTTCTTTTTAAATGGTCCTTTAATGTAAGTAGACTTTGAATGTTAAGAGCGTCCAGTCTGAGAATCAAATGCCACAGACATTCCTAACAGGTAAACAAAAACAGTGTAAGCATCGGATAGGATCTTAATCAAGTAAAGAATTTGTTTTCTTTACAGATATCTTTCAGCTTCTGAAATTTAACGGTCCGTGAAGTTGGGCCGGTGAATTTAAAGCCGAGTTTGATTGGATTAATTTTCAGGTATGACTTACCTGCTATCAGATACACCTGACATCCTTTTATATCGCCAAGACTTCTAAAGGAGATTACACGATCGGCTGGTTTACCACAACAAACTTCGTATTGCACCCAAAACATGCGAAAGTGAAAATGTGCTAGTGTTGTATACGATGTTACAAATTATGAAACAAGTGGTTTGTTTATTAATTCTGGTGACTGTGGTGGGTGTGAATGCCAGACAAGGATACGATGTTGAGGAAAAAACGCTAAATCGTACACTAGACCACTTTGAGCTGAATTGGGGACCGCACCAACCTTTTATCCTAATAATGTATCAACAGACAACGTTCAGTGTAGAATATACCTTGTATTGTAATCATAGTAACGAAAAATACCGACTGGGAATATTAAGTAAAGGAGAAAAGGTATTCACCGTCAGACAAACAGACAGCACGATCATTTCCTGTGGAAATGCCACTGAAATTTTGGTAAACGTAACTGACGGACCAAACGTTTTACCTATGGGCAAAGATGCATCTACAGTTTCCCCGCCTTATCATGTGATTCATCGCTTGGGAATTCGAGGAAATTTAACCTTTAACCTTTACGGAGAACTCATAGGACGGACATTTTTGGCCTTTGAACTCCGTAAATTAGGAAATATACAAAACAACCTGTCCGTTGAAGACTATAGCACTTATCATGTTATCGTCTTTAGAAAACTGGGAGTGTTCGATACGATTTTCCGTGTCGTTATTTACGTTTTCATTGTTTTCATAACCTTGGCCTTTGGATGTAAACTTGACCTTGAGGTTGTCAAGGAGAACTTGCGCCGTCCTGTCGCTCCAGCGATTGGAATCGGATGTCAGTATATCCTAATGCCATTGGTAAGCACATAACATTTCACATCAGTCTACCTGTACTATGAAAAATAATATTCAGTTTTTAGAGTGGTCTCTGAAAAAGTTTTAGGTCTGATACATCAAGCAAAAATGCAACTTGTGGAGAAATATGGAGAGGGATTTAATTACTTTGACTTTATCTGATAAAAAAAAACGTAATTTTGATAAAAGAATTGACCTTACCAGTTTTGTTCTGTCCTTCTTCCCGAATTCATTGGAACCATAGAAAAAAATAAATAGAAGGTTATCTCGGATCAAGCAGAACGTGTACAGTACTGATCTACCGTCGTATGAGAATTTAATATCAGGTTCATTACTTCAGCAGCAAAAAAGTTTTAGTTTTTCTATCTTTGATATTTCTTATTCTAAACTTTGAAAAATATCTTACTTCTTGACGTTTAGATTGCATTTGGCATAGCAAAGCTGGTAATTCCAGAAGACCATGCCGTGGGTCTGGGGATTTTCATTTCCGGTGCTTGTCCAGGAGGCGGGGTTAGCAACATATACGCTCATTTACTGGATGGAGACCTGTCACTCTCAATCACCATGACGACCATCAGCACCATTGCAGCCTTAGGTATTGAAACTGATGTACAAAATCTAAAAAATGAGTTTTTTAATATTATTTTTCTCGTTTTCAAATTTTTGCAACAACACAATTAAAATGTGTATTAAAATGCTTCCGTTATGAGTTGATTCGGTTTTTTCCTCTTATACTTTCAGCAATGATGCCGCTGTGGATCTACACACTAGGTCAAGTTTTTATCAATGAAGTGAGCATTGACACAGAGATGAACATCCCGTTTCTGAACATTTTCACGACCCTGGTGACCCTGGTGGTGCCGTTACTGGTAGGGGTCGCCATTAAGTACAAGTTACCGCGTCTAACGAAGATTCTGATGAAGATCATCACCCCCATCACTGTCATAGCCATCGTCGTTCTACTGTCGGTCGGCATCTACACAAACTTGTTCATTTTTAAGTTCTTCGAGCCTAAAGTCATACTCGCTGGTGCTTTACTGCCATATTGTGGTTATGTGTTGTCAGGAATCATTTCTCTGATTCTGCGTCAGTCGTGGACCAAGGTTAAAACAATCATTATAGAGACCGGGATTCAGAATCAAGGAATCGCTATATTACTGATGTTCACGGCCTTCCCGCCACCCGATGGGGAAATTGCGGCCGTGGCCCCCATAGCTTCTGGGGTAATGACGCCCTTACCTCTCTTTTTGTTGACTATTATCTATCTTATCTACAAGCGATGTAACAGGGAGAAGTATGCAAATATACCCAAGGAGGACGTGTCGAAAAGAGGCGATATATCACTGGCTGTGAATGGCGATAAAACTGTTGTCAATGGCGATAAAACTGTTGTCAATGGCAAAATGGAAGAAAAACCTCTGCGAGAAGAAGAGGACGATTAATTTGTCTGGATGTACCTTGTTTGGAAAAAATAAGCAAATCAGTCAGTTCAGTATTCTGGTTTTCAGCATTTTTATAAAACATGTTTCAATTTTCATTGGGGTTCAAATGGCATCAGGCATAAAATCTCTTCACATTGGATAATTATCTAAAGTTAAATGTTTTTCGATAAATGTATATTGTTGCGCCATAGAGACATTATCTATAGACAGTTAAGTCAACGATATTTTTTTTGTTTACATGTTAAGAGATTTTGAGCCAAAATGGACCATGAATGCAAACATGTATATATACGTTGTATTTGATCAAGACTAGCGACGTAAAATGTACAACAAAATAGCTACCTTAGAAAAAATTCTGGCATATTCTCCCATTGCAATATAAATGTTTTATTTTGTGTTAATCAATTTACATGTACGTCCAAAGATCATGAAAATGTAGTTATTGTATATATAAAACATGTACCATTGTATACAGGAAAAATTTCGCCTGCGTTTTATTTTCGTCATCTCGACCTAGACACAAGTGGGAAATTTAAGATGGGACGAATTCAAAGTAAATAGCAAAATGTCTGAAACAAACCCAGCGAATTTTGAAGGGGGTACGCATTGTTTGCAGTGTGTTTGTATGTGAAAGGGCGAAAATAACCCTGTAAACAGTATTCCTTAATCATAAAAGCGGATCCTTCTCTCAAGCAAATACTTTATATGTTAATTTATTCTGTCGTAAAATGAAATTTAGAAATCTGTTTTTGTTAAAATACTCCCTTTTTTTACCTTCCCAAGCGTACAAAATACTCGACTCGAATTTTGCATTATTTTCTCAGTTATTCAAACCTTGAATAGTTATATGCATACACAACTTTTCATTTCGTATATAATCATTACGATTATCTAACATATTTTGTTTGTACGTTATAAGCTTAAAATTAATTTATATACTCGTACATGTACTTATAATGTAACATTTATACTCAGGAAAACTTCAATAAACGTGATACTTCTTGCTAAATATTTCTTTCCAGTTGAAATTAGAAACGGTAGGAGGTCGGTTAGTCCGAGGTGTTAATGTCCGTTTTAAGACGATAAATAATAAGGGTAGTCTCGACATTAATTTTTCACCCGTCAAGCCAGTGAAAAGATGAAATATATACCTAATAATGCCAAAGAATTCAGTCAGAGATTTAATTGAGCATTCCCTCGGAAACAAATTCATAAACTAGGATCAGATCAAATCACAAAAAATATGAAAGTAAAAAGTGTCTATGTACTTATCTATTTATTTATCTGTTTAATTATTATTCATCTCACTGTCAATCTTGATAGATCTTTTTCCATCTTTTCAAACAATCAAACAGATTAAAAAAAAATATTTTCGGGAACGGGATTCCAGAAATATTAAACAAAGATACAGCAGACGTTTTGTTTTGTTTCCGACTGTAAAGTCAAGATGTACGGTAAAGACAATATTTCCACACCTGTCATTGTTTTGGCTGAATGTCCTCCCCTAGAAGAATTGCTTGCAATTACCGTATGCATAACAAGAAACCTCCATATTTCATCAACTCTACAACCTCACATCATACGATGCAGGTAAGTAAAATATTCAAGTACACCTGGCGGCGTGGCCCCAGTGCCTGATAGAACTACAGGCACTTTGTTAGCTTAGTACCCGCTGTCTTGGCAGACTCGTATACATCATATATGTACATGTGTATTCTGTAAAAGAATTTGACAGCATTATCTAGTATTAGGCCATATATTTATAAGGTATATCATCTCATAATGTTGGACAACAGGTATCTCTACCTTCTTTTCCCGACAATAAGTTTTACCACTATTGACAAACAAACAAACAAGGCCCCTTGAAGGAAATGAAATTATTATTCATTGCACATACAACCAGGCATAACTATACTATTACAAAATTGTGGCTCTCTGGGAAAGAAAATTCGGATAGACAGAGGTTCGCAAATAAAGTACTTTAAAAATAATTTTTTATGCAATAACTTGGATGGAGGAAAACAATATGAATTATATGAAACTTGCCATATTAAACTAGAAGTTTTTGTGGAACACTCATAGTGATACCCACATATAGAAGCTCATAGTGAGGATTGAAGATTCTCAAATGCAATTTAAATTCAAAGTCAATATGACAAAATTGTTTGTATCCAATTTCCAAAGAAGGGTTTGTCACAAGGAATACACCTGTGAAGTATCAAATTATGCAAAAGTTGTGGCCAAAGTTAAAGATTTTTAAAAGTCAAACTCTAAGGTCAAGTTCAAAAATATTTATACCCATCAAAAGATCTTGTCACAGTAAAAACTTATGTAAAGTACATGTATGTAAGCCCTAGCAGGGGGCTAGCACTGGTCAACAATTCAAAAGTTATTGCCAAGGTTAAACTAAAAGTTAGGACCTTTTTGGTAAAATGGGGTCAATTTCCAAGATCAAGAGGTCAAATTTGGTGGTACCCTCAGAAAGGTCTTGTCACAAGGAATACACTTAACAAAATTTCTCAATGTTCACTCTAATAAATATATTTATTTTAAAACTACTTGTCATTCTCATCGCATACTTTTCACAATTTGTAAGCTTTGGACAAAATTTAACCGGAAGTGATCTGGATCTTTGTCAGAGGCCAAGGTTTCACGTCACAACCAGGTTAAAAAGGTTGTTACATGGTCCTGAACCACTTTAGAAACATTTAAATCAACAACTTCAATAGTAAGAAAATGGCCAAAATTTGGTGCTCATGGCAGTACAGTACCATCTTAAACAGACTGAATCATCCTGAAAGAGGTATAATTACGTACAAAACGCCCAAAGATAAAGACCAAAAGGCTTCTTCGCGCAATGGCCTGCCGAATCACCGGATCTGAATCCCATTGAACACATTTGGGATTTTTTAACAGTAATGTCAAAGCCCCCCCCCCCCCCCCCCCCCC